>LPNX010801242.1:44498-110809 GCA_001517045.1 Pseudotsuga menziesii | reverse complement strand
TTTGACGGACCCTGCTACCCCAAAAACAAGAAATACCTGAAAAAACGTGATGATGACATCATCATCACGTTTTTTCAGGTATTTCTTGTTTTTGGGGTAGGGAGGTCCGTCAAAAGTATGCAATGTGGGTACTCTTTGGATGCAGAATCAAATTCTGCATCCAACGAGCTCTCCCGATTGAAATTTGAGTAAAAACATAATGAGATATGTCGAAAATACGAACAAAAAAGTAGTTTTTTTTAATGACAAATATGTCAATTCAACCATTATGGTTGACTTATTTTATTGAAATTCTATTGGTTCTTGAATTCCAACTCACAAAAACTTATTTTGGCACGTTTTCTTATAAGGCCCATTTTAGACCCCAAATTTCCTCTAATGATCCCATGTTCGACGATGCTTGTGGTTGTACATGCAAAGCAATTGTATGACTAAGCGATTTACAACTTCCGTATGTCTGTCTACCTACCGATGGAAGGCTATCAAAAAAGAAAGGCTCAATTCAAAATGCTGCCAGAGATTTTTCCAAAAGGTTCTCACAAATATAGAATCTATGTCTAAAATAATGGTCGTCGGGAGACCATAATGTTTCCATGCATGTTTAAAGAAGATATGAGTATTATGTTGTGTTGTCATAGTCTTCTTGCATTGTATGAGTATAGCCACGTTGGAAAATCTATCAGCTACTACTAGTATTGCATCATGTTGATGTTTTGTAGTAGGATATCCTGTCAAGTATTCCATAGAAATATATTCCCATGGTCGACTAGGAACTGGAAGGGGTGTATATAGTCCTTGTTGTCGATTCGATGGTTTATCAATGGCACAAACCACTCACAATAGAATGTACTTGTTGACATCAGATTTAAGTGAAGGCTAGTATAAATAATTCTGGAGGATAAAAAGTGTTTTTGAGACTCCAAAATGTCTTGTAATCTTGTTGTAGTGTGCGTCCCAAATGAGCTTATATCAGTGCTCACCAGTCGGTACAAAAAGTTGTCCAATCTTGTATAGCAAGGTCTCCTTTAGGAAGTAGTCGGCATTTGAAAACTTGTCAGTCTAACGCTGTATATAGATTCTAGAAAAATTGTAGTCTATCAAATACAACTGTGGCCAAGCAGTGGTGTCATAACTCTTCATACTCATCACTATATATAGTAGAGTAATGCATGGTCTGCTGAGACAATCAGTTGCAGCATTGGATTTTCCTTTTCGATACATAATTACCAACTGCAATTGTTGCAGGTAATTAATCCACTTGATTTGTTGAGTTGTCTGTAGTTTTAACTGAGTCAGAGTGAACTGCAAAGGCTTATGGTCAGTGAGGATGATTGTTTCCCTACCAAGAATGTAGTGCCTCCATTGCTTGAGAGCTTGCACAATGGCATGTAGTTATTTTTCATACATCGATTACCTTCTGACTGTGTCGATGAAATTCTCATAATGAAATGTGATTGGGTGACCTAACTGAGTGATCACTTCACCAAGTGCATAGTCTGATGCATATGTCTCAATCTCAAAGGGTTTATGCAAATAACTTAACACAAGTACTGGTGCAGTACAAAGCTTGTTTTTTATTTGTTCAAAATATTATTGTTGTGTCAGTTTCCATTTGAAGACATTTTTCCCATTTTTTTTCATCAATTGATTCAAAGGCCATGCGATGTGGTTGAATCCAAGTATGAATCATCGATAGAAATTCACCAAACCAAGAAAAATTCTTAGTTCATGAATTTTTTGAGGAATGGACCAGTATTTGAGGATCTGTACTTTTTTTGGGTTGACATGAATGCTTACAGAGTCAATTACTTACCCCAAATACTTGATTTTGTTCGTCGCAAATGAGCATTTATCCATGTTTAGATATAGCCGATGTTGTTGGAGAGTGTCGAAAACTTGTTGAAGTTGTTGGACATGTTCTTCCCATGATCAACTCAAAATCAAGATATCGTAGAGATAGAAAATGACACATTTATCGATGAAAGGTCGTAGAAGGTCATCCATATATCTCATGAAGGTTGCAGGTGCATTGGTTAAACCAAAAAGCATGACTAACCATTTAAATAATCCTTCCTTGGTTTTGAAAGTCGTTTTCCATACATCAATGGACTCGATTCGAATATGGTGGTATCCCAACTTTAGGTCAATTTTCGTAAAGATCTAAGCACCTTTCATATTTTTGATGGATTCATCAATCAGTGGAAGAGGGTATATGTTCTTCACTGAAATTTTTTTGAGAGCCTGATATTCGACGCACATGCACCAAGTCCTGTATTTATTTGGAACTAAGACGACTAGACTTCCACAAGGAGAGGAGTTGGGGTGGATATGGCCCTTGTCGATCAAATCCTAGATTTGTCTGTGAATCTCTTCATTTTAGAGAATGGATATTCTGTAAATAGATGCGTTAGGTAATGAAGAACCAGGAACAAGTTCAATGGAGTGTTTTACCTGACAGTGCAGAGGTCCTCCGTCTGGTGCTTGAAATATGTTCTAGTATTCTTCAAGAATGTTGTCAATCTATTGTTGTTGTTGGGAGCCACGATGGTCGATGAGTCGACTCATTGTTGTAGTATTCCTGGAATGTTGAGGCTTTATCATGATTAATGCAAACTTTTGAGCATGATTGATAAGCTTCTTTGTTTGTTTGGAATATATCATAGCAACCGGTGATGTGAGTTATCGCTCTGGTATGCCATACCATTGATTTTGGATTTTGACAATCACCTTCTAAGGTTGTGACTGATATGTACCGTGTCGATCCCATAGGTAGGCTTTACTAAATAAAGTGTCATCTATAGAAAGCGATGCCACGTCACAGAGTACTTCATCTTCAAAGGGCTTAATGAAGTAGGCGAGTTGGAATTGTCATGTGATCCTTAGTTCCTTCCCATACTTCATCCAACCGATATTGTAAGGCTGAGGATGTGGAGTGGTGAAAAGACCTAATTTCTTCACAAGATACTCATAAACGAAGTTCTTATGGCTACCATTATCCACAATCATATGTAATGGATTGTTCTGAACCCATATCCGTGTATGGAATAGGCTCTCTTGTTCCTCCTCATCGACGATGGTCTATTCTATCGGAGTGGTTGAGGTCAAAGAGAAAAGGGTTGATGCACTAGACCAGTTTCTACTAGGGTTCTATTGGACAAGTCAGATGTCAAAAAAAATTCCAAAAATGTCTTTCGAGCTTTGCATTTTGATGTATCATGCCATGATGAACTATAATAATCACACCATTTCTCGGTAGGGTTCTATTTATTGTGATCTTTCTTGTCTTTCTGAAAGTTCTTCTTTTGATGATCAGGCTTTAGCAGAGTCGGCTAAGAAGGACTCTTGAACTTATCAGAGTTGGCTGGAAACTTCTTGTCAGATGTTCGACCTGTTGGATTGTTTGTGAAACATATTTTTCCTTTTTGTTATCTTCAAGATTACTGGCATAATGAAATGCATCTGCAAGAACACTAAAATTCAGAAACTCCATCTATTGCTAAATGTATAGGGATAAACCACTAACGTACTTTAGGACAAACAATTTCTCTTCTTCTTGGATGCCAAGTCTAGAAATGAGTCAATAGAACTCATCGGTGTAACTCTGTATGAACTGGTATTTCCACTTCCTTAGTTGTTTCCACTTCTTGCACTATTGTTCAAGGTACTTGGGTGGATAGAACTCCTTTAAGACATATTCGACAAATTTTACCCATGTGTCGATGGGGTCTTCTTATTTTTCCATATTTGTCGATAAATTCTCCCACCAGCAGTGTACAGAGGTTGACATATTCAAGGACACAATGGTGATATTTTTCGCTTCGAATAGCTAATTTACCGTGTAGTAAGATTCCAATTTTTGTACCCAATTGTCAATGGATTCCACGCCAATATTTCCTTCAAGGTTCGGTATGTCCAGATTCATTTTCACTTTGAAGGGGCTGATTTTTTCAGAGTGAGATTGCATCGAGGATTCCCCTTATTTCTTAGTGACTCTCATGAGAATCTCGTTGAACTGGGTGAATATTTTGGTTCGCTGGAGATCCAGTGCTTTTTCTATGAGTTTCTCTATCTTCTCAGTTTCATGTCTATTGTCTTCTTCTTTGTCCATATTTTTTGAAGTCGAAGGAAGTGTCTGCTTATGTTGTTTGGAATTCAAGTGTGTTTGAACAGTAATAACTTCAATAACTTTGATGCAAGTGCTTATGTAACTTAAGACTCTAAACAATATCTTACTCTGATACCAATGATCCAGGTCATTCCCAGGTGCACGTTGGGGACAACAGTCGAATGAATGAGTCGAGTTCTATTATGGAGGAAGCATATAAAAAAGAACAACAAAGAAGGAAACACACTAGGTCTACAAGAAATATACATGCAGAAAATATGCAACAATTCGAACGAATTTATTACTTATGCTCCATGAAATATGGAGGAATCAGATGATGATCAAAAAGATGTCTATATTTCATAATGTACATGCTTACATAGGATGTTGAGACATTTGGGTGACTACCCACTATGTCCATTTACAAGAAGTTATAATGGTTCAGAAGTTCAACCATCACAAAGCATATTGGTATGTTGTATTCGAGGCGAACCTGTCGAGGATGAACCTATCAAATGTGAACTTGTCGATTGAACATGTTGAGGAAAACCTATCAAAGGTGAACCTTTCGGCTACCAAGGAGAACCTATCACCTGTTGGTTGGATCACACTTGAGGGATCAAATGATCCTTAATAGAATCTATGATCCTCTTAGCTTTGATCATATCCTTATTCTACTTGATCTTTTCTTCATCTCCTTCTGGTTCCTTAATCTCATCTTTGATGTATCCCTCTAGGTCATGTTCTTCAAGGATAAGCATGACTTTGTACTTCCATGATTTGAGATTATCTTCTCCTTCAATATATTCATTAAGATTATTATTATTTTCCATAACCAATGAATGAGAACCTCAAATGGAAATATAGGTGATAGAACTTACCCATTTGAGGATTGCTTCCGAAATCTGCTTCGGGATGACCTAGGGTTTGACAGGAAAACCCTAATTTTCCAACTATATGATATTGTAAAACTGATTGGAGGAAACAATACACTTCCATGCGGAAAGATGTTTATATCTTGATTTTCCTAAATGTGTGGATAGAACCTTGAAAAATATGATTCCCTAGTTTCTCCCAGTATAAGTGGTAGGTCAAAAAATGAAAATACGCAAAACTAAAAACTTATTCAACTGAAAGATGCACCCTCCTAGGGTTAGTTGAATATTCCTTCTTTTCTGGATGATCGATGGAGGGATTTTTCCAGAATAGTGAGCCCTATCTTGTTGAACTGTGACAAAATTTGTTGTACAATTTATTATTTCAGGTTGGCTCTGATACCATGTTAATATTTTTAATAGTTTTTATGACAAAAAAAAAGAATCACTGCAAGAATAAAAATCATAGAATAACAAAACAGAACACAAATATTTATCCTGGGAAACCCTCGTGGGAAAGAAAACCCAACAAAGGTTCCTCGATATAGAATTCAACCAAGTACATTGTAAGACCCAAGAAATAAAACTTTACTACTTACTCCTCGTCAAATGGATTGTTTCTTCTTTCTCTAGTGGACTTTCTTGAGTGCTCAGCGTGTTCAAATGAGGGAGGCACCTCACCTATTTGCACACATCAACTAAGAATCGTAATAACCAAACAGGGCCAACTTCCCCTCACTACCAGGGTCAACTTTCCTTAGAAGACTCAAAAATACATTTTAATAATACTTTTGTGGGTACTACTGACCTAACTTACAATGGAGGTTTTACCTCAAGACTTTATACGACCAAATACATCAATAACATCCCTAATTGGAGTAACATATTCGAAATAAGGAACAATAAGAATTATACAAAATAGAATATCTTCCGCAGTTACATTTCTTTTACATGGTGGGGAGTGTTCCAGAGGGGGGTTTATACAACACCATTGCGACATACTCTTCTATATTTGATTTGAATGACTCTTCAAACCTAAATTTATTAATCACTTTTACCATCCTTAAAATATCCTCATATTCTACTAATTCTTCTACAAAAGGACTCTCCACAATGTTACCGCATTAAGACTCACTATAACCTTCCTATTTTTCCTCTATCTCATAGCCTCTCTATTGGGTTTTAGCGCCACTAACTACTTATTTTTCCACATCTTCCTCTTATGTGTCCTCTTCGATGCCATGCCTTTTCTTTAGCTTGCCTTCTTTCTTTCCTTCCTCCATTAAAATTATGTCTTCCTTTGGTACTGCACTCTCTGCATCATGCCCCTCTAGCATGTCCCTTTTTTTATTTACTACTTAAACCCCTTCTACAGTGTCCTCTCTATCGTGACATGTGTTATCCATTGTAACCTTCCATACTTCTTCATTCAACAAGATCCTTCTCTCATATCATTGTTATTTTCTTCTTTTATGTTCATCCGGGTCCATCTCAACTTCTTTTCTTCTTTCCTACTTCATGGATTTTCCCCTCTTCTCTCTGTCGCCTCCCCCAATGCAGGGGACTTTACTCTTCCATCCTATCTAATTCTATGTGCATTATCCCCTTTTCAACAAACAAAATCTTTATCCAAGAAGGAATTTTTGATAATAGTGTTTTTCTAGGTTTAGTCTCTAATTCCTCCTTACCATGGTCAAAAGCTTCATTATATTCAATAGTAATTTCTATAATATAAACTTCTTTAATCCTTTCAAAACAAAATTCTATAGATATTATCTAATTATTATCTAATATTTTCAACCTATCTTTCATTTCTTAATCCCACACAACAACTTCTGGACTCCTCCACATAATATTTAGTTCTACTTACCTTTTAATCCATTCATTCAATAAACAAGGAAATTCAACAAAGAAAATTGCATAGGAATTTTCATATACCATTGCAACCATCGATGAGAATTAATGTTCATATTTATGGTCTCCCTCTTGCACAAATTCCTCTTCTTGGTCGGTTAACTTATTTTGCATGTCCTCCCTTATAGGTTTCCAGCTCCTACTTAATCAAACCCTAACGTTTTCATATCCCAACAATGGAACCAATTGTTAGCATAAAATCATACCCTAGGTTATCAACCATGGACCAACAATACCCCTATGAGAATTAATATTATTTTTCATTAGCCAAAAAGAGAAAAGTCTCACCCGAGACTCTCATAAGGATTATTGAGACTAAAACAAGACTAAGGTTTGATGATCCAGTGAAAAAGTAAATGTCCTTGACATCTATATTTAGGATGTGGGCTCCCACCTCAAAATATTGTGGATCAATATTCCACATCTTGATCAAATAATCCAATATCCGGACTTGTGCCCTCAATCCTAGCACCTGAAAGAATTTCAAGAGTCCACACTCTTGAAGAGCATTTGTCGTATTTCAATCATTCGAGACATGAATATCATCCATTTCATCTTATTTATCTTTCCATATCACCATGATTGCTTCCAAACTTGTCAAGGATCCAAATTGAAGCATTAGTGACCATTTTCAAATCTCAAAACTTTTTATTTTGGCTTAAGTTTTTTTGTAGGCCAGCTTGCACCATAGAAAAACGTCTTCTTCTACAGGGTGGTGTCACTATACCTTCTGTGAAGGAACTACATGGTGGAAGTGCACCACCAAACTTCCTTTAAAGTGAAGGTACAGTAGTGCGAGGCCCTTAAAAACAACTCCAAAACCTAAAAAAATGACCTGAAAATAAAAATGTAAGACCATAGGAATGTAGAGGGAAAGAATTCTTACCTGCTCCAAACATAATGTGAAATGATCACTTGTATCTCCTGCAATCGCCATGACAAATATGACCTCAAAAGGGGCTCTTCTTCATTAAGTTTGGCAAAAATACAAATGGTAAACATTTGTAACTATTTTCACCTAATTTTTTTTCTTGGAAAAAAAATCGTAATTTTATTTCAGCCGAGGTGAATCAAAATTACATTTTGTAGATGCAAATGCATTATGAGCAAATAACTCAAGTGTTGAAGAAAGCGGTCAAAAAATAGACCAAAGGTCTATGAAAAAAGATAAAACTATAATACATCATAGGACATAGTAATCAAGGATGAAAATATGCCTCTATTTTCCCTTTTTTCCCCATCTTATTTCTTTTCACTTCAGTCCAACCCTTCTGCAGAGTGACAGCTACGATCAATTGTTTACCTGCCATCTCCCCTAGCTGCTGAACAGTAACTAGATCTTTATCATAATCTGAGCTTTATGTTTCATGTGCACGCTTTAGTCCACTAAAAGAAGTATCTGCATGATTCACATCATTTGATAGTGTTTCCGCACCATAGTTCTTTTTTTCAAGTTTTTGTGCATCCACTAATTCAGATTTCATCATATTTTCCTCATTTTTCTGTAATTCTGGTTGTTCTTCATCTTCACTCTCCTCGTCCCCACCTAGAGACGAAGTGTAATCTGTGTGCCAATTTTTATGGTTAAAAATCTGCTCCTTTTTTTTCTTTGTGGACTTTTTAGGAAGAGGGCATGTGTCTTGGAGGTGACCCATCAAATGACAGAATATACATCTAAAATCAATATATTCATAGTCCAACCTCTGAATCCAATTGAAAGATTCATGTTTCAGCTATAATCTATCCGGGAGTCTTTTGCTGAGGTCAATCTCCACACAAATTCTTGCATAGGTAAATAATCTGTGTTCTTTCCTGTCGCTATCACTTTTGATAAACCTACCAAGAATATTGCCAATGTATTCCAATACTAAATGGTGTCAGAATGGTAGGGGTAAATTTGGAATCCTCACCTACACTGGCATCTTGGTTACCACCATGGAGTTTGAATCAAACTCTGGAAACCAGGGTCTTATGAAGAGCCCAGCTCTCCCCCAAAACCAAGGTCCCTGAGTTAGCATCTTCTGGTAATCTTCCTGAGATTCAAACTGAACTACAAAGAATCCCTTGGAACATAAGAGGATTTGACAATTGGTTGTCCAATTTGTGTAAACCCATTGATGGAGATCAAAAGATCTGGGCCAAAAACCATTAAAATGACAAATGACAGCTACAGATTGTAGCGTACTGAAAAGTTTTGTTACTTGAGGATTCTTGATCTCTAGTGTTGGTGTAGATTCCATATTTTCCACAAAATACAGACTGTTCTGGGGAGAATAATAGGCTATTGTCGAAGTTCCCTTAGGTCGAGCTACTTCTTTATACGATGAATGACCGGAGGGTCCTTTATTTCCTTCTGCTCCCCCCTTCAGGCGGTGCAACAAAAAATTGGTTGAGTTCTTTGAGATCTGATAATTTGTCAGCCTAGAATATTCCTGCAATATTTTTACTTCATGGAGGAAGAAAGAGGTTCTAGGAAAACCCTCTCTTTGCTCGAGGTCTGCTTTTAGTGTCTCCATTGATTTAGCTCCATGAACCCCTACCAGAATCGACTTCCCGAAGGTCAATTTTATAAAGATCTAAAACCTGTCTATGTCTACCCTAACTCCATATTCCGAGGAGAGATTGGAAAAAATAGAGGGCAACCCCACCCATATGGGAGATGTAATAAAAAATACTAGACTTATCATAAGCTATGCTTTGAGGTAGCTATTATGGTTCATCTGAACCGCTTCCATTCCTATTCGCATCACATTCTTCAGATCTGATGTTTCCTGTGTTGTCTGATCTAGAACAATACGAGGAGATGCCGGACTCGTTGTGTTATGTAGGCCAATCGGAACTAGCATAGGCTTGGTCTTGTGCGAGCAGATGTTTATCCACTTATATTTTCGAGCTTCCAACATCAACCTGGACAAAAGCACCAGCGCCCAAGAGCAGGCTGATCTCCCTCCCTACGTCGGAAAAATGCCCATGCACCCTTGTTGTAGCATCAAATCTGGGTGATCCACCACCATTTCTAGGGTTCCAGGTCTATCAATCAGTATATCAGAGAATCCCGTCATTACCAGGGTCTTGTGAAGCCATTTTTTAGCTTCCGTCATGAAAGTAAGGCTCAATCTGATCATTGGAACACAAAAAACATTTTCATTCAGAGTGTCGTCGCCATCTGAATCCTCCTCCTACATCACTGCTTGCAGCTCTATATCCGTCAGGGACTCCAACCCTATCAGAGCCACATTCCTTTTGAAGTTGTCCAAGGAAATGAGGCCCAATCGAGGATCTACAACCTGTCTATGATATTTGCATTGGCTGAATCGTTGTTTGTTAGATCGATGGCACCACTCTAAAGCAAATCTCCCATTCCATATTGATTTGAGGTCAATGCAAAGAGTTGAGCTTGCCATTGAGTGGATGTGACCTCTCTTCGACCACTCTGCCGACCTACAGATGAAATTATGACCCCATTTTCTCATCTCACCTTAATGCCAAATATTTGATAACCTCTCAATTATTTTCACCTATTTATTTACTTGTTGGATTAATTATTAATGATTTTTCATTATTTTTTACCCTTAGTGGTCAAATATAGCTTGATTTTGATCAAAATAATGTCTTAAAATATTTTGTTGAGAATTGGAAGATTTGCAGAGATGCTTTTTTTTGTTACTGAAGAGTTTTATTTTCCTCTTTTTCAGCCTCCATAAAATCAAAAAATATTTTGACTGCTTTTGATTCCATAGTCGTGCTCGTTAAACTTTAGTACAAAGGTGTTGAGTCTACTTTTATCACTTTTTTGGGCTCGTGAAAGTGTTTACAAAAAAGGAACCCCATCGAAGTCGTCTTTAAGCTCCTTTTAGATTCTCGAAATATGAAAAGATAGCCAAATGCACTTGTCTCTTTCACACTCATAAAAGTATCTGGAATTTTGTCCTTCTGATGGTAGTTTACCCCTTTTTTGGTTCAGTCGAACTACTTACGAAAAATGTATGCTCTAGTCAAATCATTGGCTAGAAGAGTTCTCCTAGGTATTATTTTACACTTTTTTGGTCCTCTGGGACTAAACTTATGAAAAAAGAACTTTTTTGGAGTCTTCTTTAGTCCATTCAGACTCTCTAAACATGAATGACTCCAATTTTTCTTCCATTGTAATCGATAAATCAAACATTGAAAGACCCTCTCTAGTAAAGAACCCCTCCTTTCTCAAGTACATAAATCATGTGAGATTGGACTCGTCCAAAAGACGAGCTATATAGAGTGTTTGTTACCCTTTTCAAGCTCGTTAAAAATAAAAGAGGAACTCATCAATCCTAATGGGGAGATTAACATAATCGGAAATCGTTTTATCATTTGTATTAATGGAATCTTTTAGTTGCATTTGAACATGGCACATGTCTGCATTTCATTCAAACAGTTGGATATTCAGCTTATCTCTAAGTCGATCCACTTTCATGTGTCATGTCAGTGGTCACTCCTTTGAGTCATTTCAAAGAATGCATCATCTTTCGTCGCATTATGTATTGGTATATAACTCGCTAAGTCAATTCATCCAAATATTTAGTCATGTTGTTCAATATTCAAAGGAAGTTTGTGTGTCGGAATTACTTTATGTAGTTCATCCTACCTCTGTTTTTTGTAGGTTACCCTTTGAGTCAATCATGTGGTTAATTCATACTCAAATTATTTCCAACAACTTTGTTTCGAGTTTTGTAATGTTGATGTGTGACTCATCATGGACCTTATTCGACGAGACTATTCCTATCTGATGGATTAGGTCTTGTCACCGAGAGGAGGGGGTGAATGAGTGACAGAAATTCAAACACAATTTATTTTATTTTAGTAAATGTAAAAACAAATTTGGACACAATGTTTTAACATGGAACCCAATAAGGCAAGCCACCAACATGTTTCTATTATCTGCAAAACTTTTTTTTTTACAATATACAATAGTTATTTGCAAGCACCCACTTGTTGGAGACCACAATACCCAAGTTTCCCAGCCACTACTGAAGGATGCAACCACACCCTAGTTTCTATCTACACCTATAGACAAGGATACGCCAATACCCTAATTCTCCAGCTGCTACTAGAAGGAGGCTAATACCTCCTTGCAGGCATGTAGCCTTCCCTAGAACCACCCTTCCACCCTTGTATATATTTTATTAGACTTCCATATATTCTTTAAAAACTCTATCTAGTGTTACTCTGCTTTGGTCTCTTTCTTATGCTTTGGCTGCACAGATCTACATGATAGAGACACTTTACTTACCACTTGATATTTTGTTTATATATCCTTCAATCATCCCTTCAAACCATGCTCACGCTCTTTCAACGTTGTGACTCTTCATATCTCTATTTCAAATCATCACACCTTTACAAAACAGACTTCATGCTTTCCTCCTTCACACCTCTTCAAATCTCCGTTAATTTATTTAATTATTTACATAATATATTTTTTATATTACTGATTTTTAATTAACTACTTAATTAAACTCTATGATTTGTTCATGTATTTGAGATTCTTCCATTTGTAAGCTTGCTATCATTATAATATTTGGTTACAGGTTTTCCTTTCTTTCACGATTCATCATATCTAGTTGTTGGGTGTGTTTCTCTCAAAAAACTCAGGCTTTACCTTCCATTTGTGGGCTTCATTATCAAGTGGGCATTAACCTTTCTGCACTTTCCATTCCTCCTTCCACTTTTTAGGATTGACTTTCTGCAAGCTCCTTTCCACACTACGGAAGGAGGAAATCGGAACCTCAAATTTTCAATGACTTCTTTTTTTTTCTTTCCTCCTTTTCACTTTCTGAACTAGCCTTTTTGTGGGCTCCTTTACGCACTCCAGAATGCAGAAATCGGAAACTCAACTTTCCAGTTTTTAGACTTTTTCTTTTCCACCTTTCCTCTCCCGCAACGATCCTTCCATTGTTGTCTTTGTCCACTTTCCTTTTCCACATGGCAGAATGTGGAAGTCGAAAACTCAACTTTTCCATGACTTTGACCTTTTGATTTCTGTGGTTCTGCACCCACACTTTCATTCCTGCAACGGTCCTTCCACCATTGTCTTTCCACACTTATCTTTTCTGCAGGGCAGAATGCGTAAATCAGAAACTCAACTTTTCCACGACTTCGACCTTTTGATTTACATGGTTCCGCACCTGCACTTCTGTTCCCGCAACGAAATTCCTACAACTATTTTTTTGAACTGTCGATCTGCTTGCGGAACTATTCTCAGTCGTTCGATCTTTGATCCTTTGCAGAAATTCACCTTTTCCTCCTATTCTTTGCAGAACTGATCCTTAACCATCGGATCTTGTGCAGGATTCTTTCTCACATTAGATTTTAGATCGAATACGGATCTCACCATGACATTTTGGATATCATTGATTTATTTTCCTTAACACTTGGACAATTTTAATCTCAACATGTAAACTAATATTTTTCTCTTGTTTTGGAAGATTGATATTTCACTTGTGTAAGAACCAAATGAGAGTCTAACTTCATGGCTGGATAGCTAGTTCATCAGGGAGTATGATCATGTCATCTTTAGATCTTACTGACACACACATATTCTGGAGGACATTTGAAAATAGTATTCCAACCTTTTATTATGATACTTCGACAAAATTCTTTAGTCTGATCTAATCTACCTAAAACACTGTTTTGGCAGGTCCATAACTTATTCCTCAACTAATTGCAATACAATCTGAATACATGGTCAAGTATAGAAAACACAGTTCTACAAGACCCCTATGTGTTGTGGGCATTTATTCTAACCCATGATTTAGGGCTGTAATTCTCTTAGACCCTAATTTTCCCCAATTGCCATATTTCTCCAAAATGATGTCACGTCGTATGCTTTATCATCCTAGGAAATGTCTCTTACCAATTTTCCATCACTTATGTTATTTTATGTCATCATATCTACCATTTCATCATTCATGCCATGTCATCACTACCTTTGTCTTTCCTTTTACTTATACTGAGTTCATTCTGCCATCATCTCCTTGGTTATTCCTTTCTAATCACTGAACTCCTTTTGACGTCAATGACAACTATAATCCATATTTCCAACAATCTCCCCCTTTGGCATTGATGGTAACACCTAAACCTTCTTTCCCTTTGACAATAATGACAAAGGATAAGCTGTTATTCCATTGAGGATTTCCTGTCTTTCTTCTTTCTGATAACTCCCCTTGTCATCATGTCTCTCCTTTGTTAGTTGGACTTGGTACTAACCAATATTATCATTTGTCTTAACATTTCGTTTCTTGCAAAAATTTCTTGAATGATAATTTGAATAAAAGATACATGGACTCCCCCCGTCACTGTACTTCCTCTTCACTTCCAACATTTTTATGAAAAATTTTACACTCAACATTACACGGTTCTTTTTAATATGTCAACTAATGTTTTTATCCCATAAAAAAATATCATCTCTAGAACAAATGTCATACAATTTAGTTCAGTTATAAACTTAGCAGAGCCGCTAAATTAACCAACCCGATCAAATCCCTAGTAATATTATGTGTCTAGATTCTTTTGCTAAAAACCCACCTATTTCAATCGGTGAAATCATCCTCAAGCATTAGATCTCCAATCAATGGTGGATAATCAATAGAGTAGGTTAAGTTTTAAAAAATTTCACCCATCTCCCTTCCTAACTCACCTGCTAGTTGTCGGTGCAAAATACCTTGTGTAACATCAGATATGTGTCCCCACTACATCGACGATGGACTCCAAATAAGGTGAGACAAAATTTATAAAAGTTTTGCACACATCATAATTTTTCTACACCGTGCAACTCTTCCAAGAAAAATTGTTGTCCTCCATCGATCTATTTCAACGATCATTCTCGACCGTTGATAGCATCTCCAATTTCCAGAAATTAGTTTTGAATTTTCAAACCTGACCCTTCTTGTATCGTCCTTTCTTTTTTATCAGCGAAGTCCTCCTTAACCGTTGATCTTGAACCCCTTTCAATCCCAACCACATGACTTTAGGAGTATGGGAGATTAGTTTAGATTTAACTCGTGCACATCTTCTGATTGTGAAACTCAATTTTGACCTTAAATATTGTTAGAATAATCAACACATAGTTAGCTACCTTAGACATTAATTAATCCATTTTTGTCTTATTTGCCTAGTTTTCTATATTCCACTCTATGCAAGTTGTCTTCCACGTGCCATAGAAGTCAAACTTGCTAAAAATAAGCCATAGAGTGCTTAGGAAACCTCCTGGAAACCATATTTAGCATGTCTACTTTATTCTAGATCCTCCAAAGCACATATTTGCTTTTTCTGCTAAGTTGCATGTTTTATTGAGAAATAAGGCAAAAGGGAAAGTAAGACTAGGTGTAGTTGACTTGTTTTTTTCCCTCATCATCCTCCATCCTTCTCTCCTAATAAAATCATGTATGAGTTGTCTTTCCATCCCTTATTAGTTTTCCTACTTGAATTTTCCAATTCGTGGGCCCCTAAGTGGATTTGGAAACTACTTTATGCACCTATGGGGGATTTGACTAGATTTAGTAAGCCTACTTTTTGACTATTTAGAATGGCATCCTTATGCATTTGAATTTCTCATGTAATTATATATTTCAGCAGCCTATGGCTTCATAAGTTTGGCTATTGTACACTTATTCAATACAGATTAGTGTTATGCTCCAACTTCTGTCTCCTTTGCTTGTAATTTTGCATGTTTGATTACAATTTTGTGAGTGCAATTGTTCTATCACTTGGGTTCAATTTCCACAAATATGTTGATATAAACCATAGATATATTGAATGTGTACAATTGTTTACGTTCTGTAGTCTTTGTTGAATTGATTACTGGAAGGATCAATTCCCTCCTGCAAATATTTTCGCAAACGACTTTGATCTCATGTACTTATAACATAGTTTGAAGTGAAAACATATGGCATGCACATACAGAATTTGAAATGCATACTCCTGGTAATTAGAATCAAATATATAAGCTCTCAATAACTTGCAGAATAAACTTTGTTCTTCATTCTATTGAACTAGAAGTACAATTTCTCACAGAAGTTGTACTCTTCACTCCTCATTCATTCTTCTATCCCCATTTTTTTCCTCCTCCTTGAATTAACTTGGTCTTGGTGTTGATCATCCTATTGAAGTCCTTCTTGTATTTATTCGTTGAGTAAGAACCTTGGATGATGAGTTCTTAGACTCCCCCTATCACAGTGCTTCTCCTAAACACATTTCTTCTTCAGAACTGGGATCAAATCCAATTGTGGTAGCTGATACCAATTTGTCACCTCTACTCTTCATGTTTTGGTTGTAACTTCAAAACATTCTTCTCTTCTTAGAAAAATACATTTTCCAAGAATTAATTGCAATTTTTTTATATTAACTCCCTTTGAGTTTTTGATCCTCTCTAATTCTTTATTTTATGCTTTTCTTCTTAATCATTAGAGTTTTAGAACAAAAATTCAAATTAAGTTCCACCACCATCACTAACTTCTTCTTCAATCTCTTCTTCTTGCTTTCCATCATAATGGATGTCAATATTATCTACGACACTATTAAACTCCTCATCATCTTGGGAAACTTCTTTGATGTTTGAAATCTTGGCTTCTTCTATATATTTGGAGTCTTCCTTTCTTCTCCAACTCTTTCCATGAGGTACCTTCTGGTTTTTCAAAAACGTGTCCTCATCTCCTGTCATGTGTTTTGACCAATCACTCTCAACAGACCAGAGATCTCCTTTATCTTGTGTTTCTAAGGTAGTCAGACATTCTTCTTTCAAAGTTGTTTCTTTCCAAATCTTCTGCTACTTTCTAATGTCTTTTGATATTTCTGATATTTCCATTAATATGCAATTGCTTGATTTATGTCCATGGTTAAGACAATTGAATCATTCTAAATTTATTTCTTGTAGAGGTGTAAAGGGGTTATAATTTCTTCTCTTAACTTGACCAATTGTTTGATTATCCTTGAGAATATAGGTTTTAACCTTCAAACTTTTCCTTTCATATTCTCTACAATTCATAGCTTTGTGCCCAAAGTTAAAGCATGCAAAACACTAACCAAGGAAAATGTGAGGATACATGTTTTGATTAACTTTCTTGGAGTTGTCTTGAATTCATTCTTGGTGGGTGGAAATGATCTTCTAGAGTTTTGACCATTGCTTGTCTTTTCTTCTTATTTCTTCTTGAATGTACTATGAAGAGAAGCTGCATAGTATTTTGAGCTAACTTGATTTTCTTCTTGAGAATAACCTATTCCATTTTTGCTACTTGGATCCCTTTGTGAGGTTATAATGTTATCTAATATTTTAGAACTATTTTCATATCTTGTTTGGATAAATTTTGCATCAAGCTCTTTCTTTAAGTGAACTAGTTCTGCCTCCATTATTTCACAGGTTAGTTGTTTTCTTTAAGATATTTATTTAGTATTTCTTCTATCCTACTTGCCTCTTGAATTTGATGTTTCAGATTGCTCATAATTTTCTTCATCTGTTTTTCTTTTTGTTCATGCTCTTCCTGTTGTTCAACTAAGAAACTTTCCAGCTGTCTATATTTTTTTTTGTATCTTCTTTGTCCATTCAAAGCATTGAATATTTCTTTTTCCATATTAACCTCTGCTTCATATTCTGACTCTTTCTTATGCTCAATTTATTCTATCTCATTAGACTCTTCAATACCTAGAAAAAAGACTTCATCGTCACTAATCTCAGATGAACTGTTGTCTTCTTCTTTTGAGTAGAAATTCTTTTTTCCTTTGTAATTTTTCTTATAGTGTAATTTTCCCTCTTTCTTGTATTGTTTTTTTTGTCATATCCATCTTCAGAGTCTTCCCTGGGATAAGGACACTTAGCTTTAAAGTGCCCAATTCTTCCACAAATAAAACATTTCAAGGGGATATTTCCTTTGTACTTGACTGATCCTTTCTGATTTTATTTTTTAAATTGGCTTCTTCTTCATTAGATTCTTCATCGTAGTTGATTTGAGATTTTTGCTTCTAGTTTTTTTCTTGATTACTTTGAAAGTTGCTTCTCCTTTTGGGATATTATCAATACCTAGTCTTAATTCATAGGTTGTGATGATACCATACAATTCATACATGGTAAGATCTTATAGCTTCTCTCAGTCTTCAAGAGTGGATACTTTGGGATTATATGCCATAGGAAGTGTTCTTCATATCTTTTCAACTAACTCATAGTCCCGTACTTCTACCCCCAAACATTGTATTGCATTAAACAGATTCTCAATTCTTTAGAAGTACTCTAAAATATTTACTTCATACTTCATTTTTAAACTTTCATATTGTACTTTGAGAGATTGAAGTTTTGCCATGTTTACTTTGGAGTCTCCTACATATATGGTTTCCAATTTGTCCCAGATCTCTTTTTCACTTTTACAGGTCAGTACTTTTGCAAGAACCTTCTTACTTATTCCAGCTTGTAATGTATTTAAGGCCTTTGCATGTTCCCAAAATTTCTTCCTTTCTTCTACGTCTATGGGAGTGACTTCTGGAACTTTATATTCTTCTTCAACTAATGCCCAAATGTCTATACCAATGGACATGATATATTTTTTCATTCTAATTTTCCAGAAAACATGGTATTCACCATCAAATATGGGGACTCTAATTTACATCTTCGTATGCTGATCCATAGTGGTTGTAATAGGATCTCCCTTCCAGTGGTTAAACTATGGTGAAGGAACCTTGCTCTGATACCAATTGATGGATCAGGTATTGTCACTGATAGGTGGGGGTGAATCAGTGACATAAATTTAAACATGATTTCTTTTATTTTAGTAAACGTAAAAACAAATTTGGACACAATGTTTTAATGTGGAACCCAATAAGGTAAGCCACCAAAACATTTATATTATCTGCAAAAAAAAAAAATTACAATATGCAATAGTTATTTGCAAACACCCACTTGCTGGAGACCAAAATCCCCAAGTTTCTCAGCCACTACTGAAGGATGCACCCACACCCAGGTTTCTATTTGCACCTACAGACAAGGATACACCAATACCCTAATTCTCTAGCCACTACTGGAAGGATGCTAAGACCTCCTTGCGGGCATGTAGCCTTCCCTAGCGCCATCCTTCCACCCTTTTATGTATTTTATCGGACTTCCAGATATTCTTTAAAAACTCTATCTCGTGTTACTCTGCTTTGGTCTCTATCTTATTCTTTGGCTGCATAGATATGGATGACAAAGACACTTTACTTACCACTTTATCTTCTGTTTATATATCCTTCAATCATCCCTTAAAACCATTCCCACACTCTTTCAACATTGTGACTCTTCAAATCTCTATTCAAACCATCACAACTTTACAAAATAGACTTCATGCTTTTCACCTTCACACCTCTTCAATTCTCTGTTAATTTATTTAATCATTTATATTGTATCTCTATTATATTACTGATTTTTTAATTAACTACTTAATTAAACTTTGTGATCTTCTCATGTCTTTGAGATTCTTCCATTCGTAAGTTTGTTGGCATTATCATTTCTGGTTTCAGGTTTTTCGTTCCTTCAGAATTCATCATCTCTGGCTGCTGGGCATGTTTCTCTCTCAAAACTCAGGCTTTAACTTCCATTTGTGGGCTTCATTATCATGTGAGCACTATTCTCAGTCGTCCAATATTTGATCCTTTGTGAAACTTCACTTTTTTCTCCTATTCTTTGTGGAACTTATCCTTAACCATAGGATCTCAGGCGGAATGCTTTATGTCCATAGATTTTAGATCGGATTCAGATCTCACCATGAATTTTTGGATCTACACGATTTCTTTTCTTTAACACTTAGCCAATTTTAATCTCAACATGCAAACTAACATTTTTCTCTTGTTTTGGAAAATTGATATTTTGCTAGTGTAAGAACCAAATGAAAATCTAACTTCATGGCTGGATATCCAGTTCATTAGGGAGGAGGATCATGTCATCTTTAGATCTTACTGACACACACACATCTTCTGGAGGAAATTTTAAAATAGTCTTCCAACCTTTTTTATGACACTTAGAAAAAATTATTTTGTGTGATCTAATCTGCCTAAAACACTGTTTTGGAAGGTACATAACTTGTTCATCAACTACTTCCAAGACAATCTCAACACATGGTCAGGTAGAGAAAACACAAGTCTACAAGACCCCTATGTGTTGTGGGAATTTATTCTAACCCGCGATTTAGGGAGGTCATTCTCTTAGACCCTCTTAGATTATTTTTGACTATTTATCCATACTTAGTCAATTTCTTGATTTTCACCAATTTCCATATTTCTCCGTAATGATGTCACATCATCTGCTTTGTCATCCTAGGCAATGTCTCTTACCAATTTTCCATCAACTATGTTATTCTATGTCATCATATCTGCCATTTCATCATTCATCACATGTCATCACTACCTTTGTCTTTCCTTTGACGTATACTAAGTTCATTCTTCCATCATGTCCTTGGTTATTCCTTTGTCATCACTGAACTCCTTTTGACATCAATGACAACTATAATCCATATTTCCAACAATATCCCCCTTTGGCATTGATGGCAACACCTAAACCTTCTCCCCCTTTGACAACAATGACAAAGGATAACCTATAATTCCATTGAGGATTTCATGTCTTTCTTCTTTTTGATAACTCCCTCTATCATCATATCTCTCCTTTGTTAACTGGACTTGGTACTAACCAATATTATCATTTGTATTAACATTTACTTTCTTGCAACAGGTTCTTGAATGATAATTTGAATAATAGATACATGGACTCCCCTTGTCAATGTACTTTCTCTTCTCTACCAACATTTTTACGACATAGTTTACACTCAGCATTACACTATTCTTTTTAATATGTCAACTAATGTTTTTCTCCCAAAAAAAAATAATAATAATACAGTCTTGTTGGAGGAGCTAGTCAGTTAGCCGACTAGACTAGTTAGTCGACTAATTGTAGATTAGGTCGTCCTCATCAGTCGTGTCGGTTGAGTGAACCAACAGGTAGTTACCATAACTGTTTTGTAATCATATATATAGGTTGTTCATCTAGATAAGAACTTGATTCCATTTGATGGATGTATGAACCCACATGCGTTATTGTGTAATATAAAGACGGTATTCAACCTACTATCCTTGTCTCTTGTCTTTGTTATGATTATATGATTCTTTATGTGTATTATCGGTAACCTTGCAATTTGAGTGATTACAATATTGGTTTCATTGTCGATAGTACACGTATGGATGAAATGACCATTAGAAGATGATCTCAGAGCAAGAGATTAAGGACTGATGGGAGCATAAGACTGCAAAATGATTTGCAGAACTACGCTCAAAGAAACAAGCTGACTATTTCCCAGGAAAAGGAGAAGTTATTCCCTGAAACACATGAGGATTTTGTAGAATATGTGCCTCAGTTTCTAAATAAATTACTGGATGAAAAAGCCGATAGAAATTAAGGACCGAGAATTGCTCCAGAAACTGATAAGAGGTGGATGAACAAATCTGTCGGAGTGGTTTGAAAAAATTGCACACGATTTTTGTGAAGAACGCATCATGGAAGAGATAATCTCTGTCGAGAGCATCAAGAAGAGGTTCTATAATGATTTCACTGACCAGTTTCTTTGCTCACTATGCTCACTATCAACTCTTTTTTTAAAGTTCCTAATTAACAGGGGAGTAGGACACATTGTTGATCCCCGTCCATCTCTAATCGAACCTCCATCGAATACTAACTGGGAGAGAAAGCAGAAAGCATGGGAGAAGTTTATTGCAAAAAGGGAGTGGGAGTGCTTCTTGAGAAAATAGACAGAACTATCCGGGATAACTAAAGCGTCAGGTAGGCTATAGGGGGGTAGTTGGTCATGTGTCGGGGTAGAGTAGAAGGATTCTAGTCGACTGTGGAAGGAACCGCCAGCAATGAAAATCTCGGCCAAGAAAGAAATAATTCATTCAATGACTCACAAAAGCACTCCTGATTTACAGAAAGTACAAAGAGATGAGAAGTAGAATAGAAGGGAGGAACTAAGAGAAAAGTTCGTCGTGCTCCAGATAGGAATGGCCACCAAGGTGACAGCACATGAAGAAAATCTGCCAGAATCGGGTCATGACCGACAAGAAGAGGGATTAGATGAAGAAGTTTCACCAATGGAGGAATATTTATGGATAGAGCAGCGAGAAGCTCTCTAGCTTGAGATACCCCAGGATGCAAGACCTCTATCTCTGATAAATTAGATCCTAAGTGCCCGAGTGTGGGCCATT
Source organism: Pseudotsuga menziesii (assembly GCA_001517045.1). Lineage (NCBI taxonomy): Eukaryota > Viridiplantae > Streptophyta > Pinopsida > Pinales > Pinaceae > Pseudotsuga > Pseudotsuga menziesii. Next base: position 88,678 of record LPNX010801242.1, on the reverse strand, counting down.
CTCGAAGAGGGCCTAAGGCTACTAGATGGTTATTTTGGTGTATGGAGCCAACTAGATGATGAAGGAAATGATGTCAACTATCTAGTAATTCGTAGACCTGAGGAAGGAAATTGGGTCACATTCCAATCGTACCCATCTAACTGAAGTATCCACATACTCTACCAAAGACATGAAGGCACACCCCCCTGCCAAACACAGGTTTAGAGAACATAGAGTAGCCAAATTCACAAGGAAGAATATATGAATTATGGCAATTGGCTTGGACATTGACAAAAGACGTTGAACTAGACTGACAAACAAAACTTCCAACGAAAACAAGAGTTCAATCGGAAATAGTTGTGAACAACACAGAGTTACAGAGAGTATCCCACCACCGCCTGAAGGAGATGCTGACACCGACGATATGGGGCATGGCACCACACACATCCCCCTCTATGAGGGTGATGAGGATCCCAGATGACATTGGTTCATTTGTGAATCGACATGGGATGCAAATGCAGTAAAAAACAAAGACAAATAGATGGAGCAGTTCATCGGTGCCTTGTGAAAGCAAGCACTAACTTGGTACATGACATATACTGATAAAATACCCAATGCAACCAAAGAATATATTACGCGACAATTCTTATCCTTCTTCAAAACAAAAGATGCAAAGCATCTGGCGGCCAAAAAATTTAAAAACGACAATTCAAAAACCTACAGAGACTGTTCGGGATTACGACAAGAGATGGAAGGACCTATTGAGCTAACTACATTATAATATCGATGAAAAAATATTAATCCAATGGTTTCTTGCAAGACTTTCATAGAAGATCCGAAGATATATTAGTCTAGACACGTTCAAAACATATGAAGAAGCGCTCTCGAAACCGTTGTAGGTCAATATAGACAATGATTTCCCAACACACCCTACAGACAATCGTATTGAAGAACAGTTGGAAATAATGAAAAAATCATTAAGGGAAATTAACCTTAAAGGACAAGATATCTAGTGCACGAACTGCTCAATGGTCGGTCATACCAAAGATAATTGTCGACAAGATGTCTACTTTGTTCAAAAAAAATTATTTTGTGATATTTTCCAGGAAAATGGGCTACTAACAAAATATTTTTTATTCAACATGAATAATGGAAAAGCTTCTTGGTGCTCAATTTGTGAAGTAAAAACCCATACAATAGTTGACTGCCACTTGAACCTAAAGAATCGACAAAAATGCAATCTATCAAACAAATGTTGCACATAATAACAATGATAATATCCCAAGGAGCAATGAATAGAATGAGCAAAGTAATAAAAAATATCAAGGTCAGAGATATGAGCATCGGTACGACAATAATCATCGTGGGGGATTTGTTGGTCGACGCCGATTCACTGGATATCGGGACAATAGTCCACGATGACCAATTAATTGTTTCACATGCTACAATGAAGGTCACCGATATATAGACTGTCCCTACAAAGAATGGACCAACCTAAAATTTTGTACCAGTTGTGGTATGGGCGATCACTCTTTAGAGGATTGTCATACCATGCTCGACAAAATAAATAAAAAGAAAAATGTTAATGTCTTGTAATGTGTTTAAAACTATAATGTAATTTGTACAAAGAATTTACAAATAGTCACTAGACAAGGAACAAAAACTGACAATAATAATCCAAGAATAAGTAAAATAAAAAGCAAAGACTTCTATCCTGATCTTATAAAGAAAAAACAATTATATAACGATGCATCAAATATGTTTCAAGAATTCACTAGATAAGAAGCAAGCAATGATAGTCGATAGGATATATCTCAAGAACTACTTAACTTAATACATAATGATAATTCAATAGCACAATTTATTGATCTATTATACAATATTAAGAACAAAACAGGTATGAATAAACAAACTAAGAATATATGTAGCCTAAATCAAAAAAATAAGAGTGATGCTGACCCACTTGCCGACCTAGAAATAGAAGGATATCACGTTCGACAAGTTGTTCTTGATTTTGGATCCCAAGTGAATATTATGACGTGAGATAAATGGGAACAATTGGGCAAACCTCAACTTAATGAATCAGGCATATATCTAAAGTTAGCATACCAAGGACTTATCGAACCTATTGGGATATGGAGAAATGTCGAAATGACTATAAAAGGAATTATTACAAAATTCGACCTTGAAATCATAGACCCTAAGGAAGGATCCATCTCCTTCCCAGCCTTGGTGGGCCAGCCATGGGGTCGAAAAATGAAAGCTGCAATTTCATTGGATAAAGAATGGATAAAGCTTAAAGGAAATGGGTGGAAATTAATTGTCCATATTCATCCTTCAGAGGAAGAGCCATGGACCAAACCCATTAACGAAGAGGTCGATGTCCGACAACTTTATCAAATCTAGAACGACGAAGATTACACTGAGCCAAATATTTATGGAGAACTTCATTTGGGGAACCAAGATTTTGTTGGCTATAATTTAGAGGTGGAATTATACGATTAGGAGATGGAAACTATGAAACTCATGCAAGAGGATGCTGGACCATTCAATCCATTCCAAGAGAACTGACACATCAATGTTTCTCTGTATCCATCATACCAAATATATTTGAAAGGAAAATTAGGGAATACCCTTCTCTAGTGCCAATTCAAATAGAAAATAAACACTCTCTTCAGTATAAAGAAAGAGAGTCACCAACCCTACATATAGAATAAGTTTCCAAAAATCTAGGTGAGCACGACTTAATACAAATCCTGGTCAAAAGGTTTACAGGTCAAGCTACTCGATGCTGGGATACCCGTCAATCGAGACTAAAAACGTGGAAAAAAACTTCAACATACTTCGTTGAAATATTCAGAGGGAAGAAGCTAACTAAATAGGCATGAATGCCTGTCTTCACACAAGAACAAGATCTTGAAAAGCACGTAAATATATGTGAAATAGAATGGAGAAGACTTGGTTACAAAGATGACTATATATTGCCGCACCTATTTCCATCCACATTAGATGATTTACCAAGTAAGTGGTATAAGATGTAAGAAGCACGAGGTGAAACGTTCATATGAAATGAACTCAAGGAAAATTTTACCAAGGACTTTAAATTCATACCAGAAGATGACAAACTGGTCAAAGCAACGAAACAAATAAAAACATTCATACAACCAAATGGTCATCATACTTTGACACAAAATCACAACCGACCGAAAGCATCATTTAATAACATTCGGTCTAATAGAATACTACAGTAGACAAGACTTCGACTAGAAAATGAGCAAACAAATAGAAAAATATTTCAGTGGAAATATGATCATCCAGAAATAGTAAAAACAATTAGAATGATACTTAAGGTCGAATCGATCAACAAAGAAGATACCGACCAGATGACAACAGCAAACTTCCCAGCATCATTTTCTCAGTTCAAGGAGAGAATTCGACAAATCAATGAAAGCAAGGCACCATAATGGATGGACGCGAAGGTTAAAACCAAAGAAGTCGACATATCTAATGACAACAGACCAAAAATGGAGGGAATAGGTAACTACTGGAACGAAGAAAAAACAACAGAAATAGTTAATCTACTGAAAGAAATCCAGGATTTATTTTCTTGATACTATAAAGATCTTAAAAGGTTAGTACAAGAAATGGGTGAAATGAAGATTGATACCAAACTTAACGCAAGACCTGTCAAGAAAATAACTTACAAACTGGCTCACAAATATAAGGAAATAGTGAAAAAAGAGATCGACAATATGTTAGTAGTTGGAATCATCTACACAATTGATCTGTCAAAATGGGCAAGCCCAATGGTCGTTCAACCAAAAAAGCATGACCCAAAAAAACTGAGAATATGTGTAGATTTTTGGAAGCTGATAAAGTCACTTTAACAAATCCATTTCCAACACCATTTGCAGATGAAACCCTAAATGAAGTCATAGGACATGAGTGCTACTTGTTTACATATGGATTTTTAGGATACAATCAAGTCTCGATTGCCAAGGAATATTAGAAAAAGACAACATTCATCTATGAATTCAGTTCATTCGCTTACAAAGTTTTCCATTTGGTCTTAAGAATACCCCAGCCATATTCNAATCAAGTCTCGATTGCCAAGGAATATTAGAAAAAGACAACATTCATCTATGAATTCAGTTCATTCGCTTACAAAGTTTTCCATTTGGTCTTAAGAATACACCAGCCATATTCTCAAGAATAATAGTCAAAGCATTCGAGGAATACATATATAAAAAAATGGTTGTGTACTTCAATGACTGGACAATTTATTCCATGTTAAAAGAACTTTTCAAATGGTTAAGAATAATGCTAAAACGTTGCCGACAAATCCAGCTATCCCTCAACATAAATACATGCATCTTTTTGACCCCTATAGGAATTATATTGGGACATATTGTATGCAAACAAGGCATCAAAGTCGACTTCACAAAAATAAAAATCATCCTCGACTTGAAACCTCTAGTGAATCCAAAGCAAGTCAGAGTGTTATTAGGGCATACGGGCTATTACAAAAAATGCATTCGTCACTATTAAAATATGACATACCCCTTGGAAGAACTATTAAAAGACGATCAGGATTATGAATGGACTGAAGAATTTGATGTATCCTTCAATGCTGTAAAGAGAAAAGTAGTCAAAGCACCTATTCTTAAGTTTCCAAATTGATCAGTCAAATTTCATGTACACATTGACACATCAGGCATAGAAATAGGTGCAATCTTAATACAACCAAGAGACTATGGGATGGACTACCCAATCGTGTATAGAAAAAAAATTAAACAAAGCAGAATGCAATTATTCCACAACAAAAAGGGAAGCATTAGGAATGGTCTTTGCACTCCAAAAATATCGACATTACCTATTAGCTAACCCTTTATATTTTACATTGATCATCAAGTGCTTAAATATCTAGTAAACAAAACTTTACACCATGGAAGAATATGTCATTGGTTGTTACTATTGTAAGAATTTGAGTTTGAAGTTGTAGTCCGACCAAGAAAGCTAATTGCTGGACCCGACCACTTGTTGCGAATCAACACGGCAGAGGAGAAGGAACAATTTTTGGGCCTCGACATGGATAATATTATAGACATATCAATACATGAGAATATGTCAACCTTTTCAAGCATCACAACCTTGACCATCGATATTTAGAAAGCACTCCGCAATTGGACAGAATTTCAGCATTAACTAGCAGTGACAGCAGAATCCATTGTGGATATTTTGGTACAAAAACGACCATCTATTCGACAGCATAGTCCTTGAACAAAGAAATTTTAGGAACTACTTAAGATAGTCATAACTTTTGTTACCTCCCATGTTTCTTCAGGACAAAGAACGGTTTGTTACTGGGGGAGATGTTGGAGGACATAGTCGGTTATCCGACTAGAATAGTTATCCAACTAATTGTAGATTAGGTCGGCCTCATCAGTCGTGTCGGTTGAGTGAACCAATAGGTAGTTACCATAATTGTTTTGTAATCATATATATAGTTGTTGAGCCAGATAAGAACTTGGTTCAGTTTGATGTATGTATGAACCCTCATGTGTTACTGTGTAGTATAAAGTTTTTATTCAACCTACTATCCTTGTCTCTTGGATCTGTTATGATTATATGATTCTTTATGTGTATTTTCGGTAACCTTGCAATCTGAGTGATTACAACAAGTCTCTATAAATATTGTGATACGATTTATTTTGGTTCTAAACTTAGCACTACTAAATTAACCAACCCTGTCAAATCCCATGTAATATTCTGTGTCCAGCTTCTTTTGTTAAACACCCAACTATTTCAACCAGTGAAATAATCCTCAATCATTGGATCTCCAATCAATGGTGGAAAATAAACAAAGTATCTCTCTTCTTAAATCACCTTCTAGTTTTCATTGTGAAATAGCATGTGGAACGTCAAATCTATGTCCCCACTAAATCGACGATGGACTCCAAATAAGAGGAGACGAAATTTATAAAAAATTTGTGCATATCAGAATTTTTCTACACCGTGCAACTCTTCCTGGTGAAATTGTTGTGCACCGTCGATCTGTTTCGATGATTGATCTTAACCATTTATTGCATCTCCAATTTTCAGTGATTAGTTTTGAGTTTTGTATCCAGGCCCTTCTTTTATCTTCCTTGTTCTTTTATCAGTGAAATCCTCCTTAACCGTTGATCTTGAACCACTTTCGATCCCAACCACATGCTTTTAGGAGTATGGGCGATTAGTTTAGATTTAACTAGGGCACATATTCTACTTGTGAAACTCGATTTCAACCGTAAATCTGTTGATCTCAACCATAGATCTATTGAACATGTATGTTTTTTTATGTTCTATGATCTTTGTTGAATTGATCACTGGAAGGATCAATTCCCTCCTGCAAAGCTTTTTGTAGACGATTTCGATCTCATGTACTTATAACAGAGTTCGAAGTGAAAAGATACACATGCACATAGATAATTTCAAATTCATACTCCTGGTGATTAGAAGCGAATATATAAAATCTCAATAACTTACAGAGTAAACTATGTTCGTCATTCTATTGTACCAGAAGTACAATTGCGCACATAAGTTGTATTGTTCACTCCTCACTCATTCTTCTATCCCCATTTTTTCTCCTCCTCCAATTAACTTGTACTTGGTGTTGATCATCCTATTAGCATCCTTCTTGTAGTGATTCTTTGAGTATAAACCTTGGATGATGATTTCTTATACTCCCCCTTATCATAGTGCTTCTCCTAAACACATTCCTTCTTCGAAACTCAGATCAAATCCAATTGTGGTAGGTGATACCAATTTGTCGCCTCTACACTTCTTGTTTTGGTGGTAACTTCAAAACATTCTTCTCTTCTTACCAAAAGAATTTTTTCAAGTATCAATTGCAATTTTCTGATATTAACTTCCCCTAAGTTTATGATCCTCTCTAATGCTTTATTTTAGGGTTTTATTCTAGGTCATGAGAGTTTTAGAACAGAAATTCAAATTCAGTTCCACCACCATCACTAACTTCTTCTTCAATATCTTCATCTTGCTTTCCATCATAATGGATGTCAATCCTATATACGACACTATTAAACTCCTCATCATCTTGGGAAACTTCTTTGATATTTGAAATCTTGGTTTCTTCTATATCTTTGGAGTCTTTCTTTATTCTCCAAATATTTCCATGAGGTACCTTCTGGTTTTTCAAAAACTTGTCCTCATCTCTTGTCATGTGTTTTGACCAATCACTGTCAACACACCAGAGATCTCCTTTATCTTGTGTTTCTACGGTAGTTAGACATTCTTAAGTTCAAATTTCTATCTTTCAAAATCTATTTATGCTTTCTAATGTCTTTTGATCTTTCTGAGATTTCCATTAATCTACAATTGCTTGTTTTATGTCCATGGTTATGACAATTGAAGTATTCTGAATTTATTTCTTGTAGAGGTGTAAAGGGGTTTTAATTTTTGCTCTTAACTTGACCAATTGTTTGATTGTTCTTGAGGTTATAGTTTTTAACCTTCAAACTTTTCCTTTCATATGCTCTACAATTCATAGCTTTATGCCCAAAGTTAGATCATGAAAAACAATAACCAAGGAAAATGTGAGGATATTTGTTTTGATTAACTTTCTTTGGAAATGATCTTTTGGAGTTCTGACCATTGCTTGTCTTTTCTTCTTATTTCTTCTATAATGTAATAAGAAGAGCAACTGCATAATATTTTGAGCTAACTTGATTTGATTCTTGAGAATAACCTATTCCATTTGTGTTACTTGGATCCCCTTTTGATGTTATAATCTTATCTAAGATTTTAGAACTATTTTCATATCTTGTTTAGATAAATTTTTCATCAATCTCTTTCTTTAAGTGAACTAGTTCTGCCTCCATTCTTTCACATGTTAGTTGTTTTTCTTTAATAAATTTCTCCAATCTTTCTTCTATCCTACTTGCCTCTTGAATTTGGTGTTTTAGATTGCTCATTATTTTCTTCGTCTCTTTTTCTTTCTATTCATGATCTTCCTGTTGTTCAACTAAGAAACTTTTCAGTTGTCTATATTTGTTTTTGTATCTTCTTAGTACATTCAAAGCACTAAGGCCTTTGCATGTTCCCAAAATTTCTTCCTTTCTTCTACTTATGTGGGAATGACTTCTAGAACTTTAAATACTTATTCAAGTAATGCCTAAACTTCTCGACCAATAGACATCAGATAGTTTTTCATTCTAATTTTCCAGAAAACATGGCCTTCACCATCAAATATGGGGACTCTAATTGACATCTTCATCTGTTGATCCATAGTGGTTGTAATAGGATATCCCTTCCATTGGTTAAACTATGGTGAAGGAACCTCATTCTAATATCGATTGATGGATTATGTATTGTCACTGAGAGGAAGGGGTGAATCACTGACAGAAATTTAAACACAATTATTTTTAGTTTAGCAAATGAAAAAAATAAATTGCACACAATTTTTTTAACGTGGAACCCAATAAGGTAAACCACCAACATGTTTCTATTATCTGCAAAACTTTTTTTTACAATATACAATAGTTATTTGAAAGCACCCACTTGTTGGAGACCATAATCCCCAAGTTTCTTAGCCACTACTGAAGGATGCACCCACACTTTGGTTTATGTCTGCACATACAGACAAGGATACACCAATACCCTGATTCTCTAGCCACTAGTGGAAGGAGGCTAAGACCTCCTTACAGGAATGTAGCCTGCTGTATCACCACCCTTCCACCTTTATATGCATTTTATCAGACTTCCATATCTTCTTTAAAAACTCTATCTCTTGTTACTCTGCTTTGGTCTTTGTCTTATGCTTTGGATGCATAGATCTGGATGACAGAGACACTTTACATACCACTTTATCTTATGTTTGTATATCCTTCAATCATCCCTCCAAACCATGCTCAAGCTCTTCAAACATTGTGACTCTTCATATCTCTGTTCAAACCATCACACCTTTACAAAACAGACTTCATGCTTTTCTCCTTCACACCTCTTCAAATATCTGTTAATTTATTTAATCATTTAGATTATATCTCTGTTATATTACTTATTTTTAATTAACTACTTAATTAAAATATGTGATCTTCTCATGTCTTTGATATTCTTCCATTCGTAAGCTTGCTAGAATTATCATCTTTAGCTGTGGGTTTTCCTTTATTTCGGGCTTCATCAAATTTGGCTTTTGGGCGTGTTTCTCTCTCAAAAATCGAGCTTTAACTTCCATCTATGGGCTTCATTATCATCTGGGAACTGGCCTTTCCACTCTTTCCTTTCCTCCTTCCTCTTTCCGGATTGGCCTTTCTGCAAGCTCCTTACCGCACTGCAGAAGGCGGAAATCGAAAACTCAACTTTTCTAAGACTGTCTTTTTTTCTTTCCACCTTTGCGCTTTTCAGACTGGCCTTTCCACAGGCTCCTTTTCACACTACGAAATGTGGAAATCGAAAACTCAACTTTCCAATTTTTCAGAATTTTCCCTTTCCGCCTTTCCGCTCCCACAATGTTCCTTCCGTCATTGTCTTTCCGCACTTTCCTTTTCTGCAGGTGGAATGCGGAAGTTGGAAACTCAACTTTTCCATGACATTGACCTTTTGATTTCTGCAGTTCTGGACCCACACTTTCATTCCTGCAGCGGTCCCTCTGTCATTGTCTTTCCACACTAGTATTTTCCACAAGGTGGAATGCAGAAGTCAGAAACTCAACTTTTCCACTACTTTGACCTTTTGATTTCTGCGGTTCCGCACCCGCACTTCCATTCCCGAAATTCTTTTTCAGAACCGTCGATCTACTTGTGGGACTATTCTCATTTGTCCAATCTTTGATCCTTTGTGGAACTTCACCTTTTCCACCTATTCTTTGTGGAACAGATCCTTAACCTTCGGATATTGTGCGGGATGCTTTCTAACCGTAGATTTTAGATCGAATCCAGATCTCACCATGACTTTGTGGATATGCACTATTTATTTGCTTTAACACTTGGCCAATTTTAATCTCAACATGCAAAGTAACATTTTTCTCTTGTTTTGGCAGATTGATATTTCGCTCGTGTAAGAACCAAATGAGAATCTAACTTCATGGATAGATAGACAGTTCATCTGGGAGAAGGATCATGTCATCTTTAGATCTTACTGACACACACACACACGCATCTTCTAGAGGACATTTGAAAATAGTCTTCCAACATTTTTTTATAACACTTGGACAAAATTATTCAGTCTGATCTAATCTACCTAAAACACTATTTTGACAGGTCGATAACTTCTTCATCATCTACTTCCAAGACAATATGAATACATGGTCAAGTAAATAAAACACAATTCTACAAGATACCTATGTGTTGTGGGAATTTATTCTAACCCATGATTTAGGGTGGTCATTCTCTTATACCCTCTTAGACTAGTTTTGACTATTTATCCATACTTAGTCAATTTCCTGATTTTCACCAATTGTCATTTTTCTCCATAATGATGTCACATCATCTTCTTTGTCATCATAGGCAATGTATCTTATCAATTTTCTATCAATTATGTTTTTCTATGTCATCTTATCTGTCATTTCATCATTCATTCCATGTCATCACTACCTTTGTCTTTCCTTTGACTTATACCAAGTTCATTCTGCCATTATGTCCTTGGTTATTACTTTGTCATCACTGAAATCCTTTTGACATCAATGACAACTATAATCCATATTTCCAACACTGTCGACATTAGCACATATTCTGGGAACTACTATGTGTCTGCATAGATTGAATAATTTCTGTCAAACAATGGGGAAACTAAGGGAGTCAGAAAACATTTTTTATGTGTATTAATGGCATTTTTTAGTCACCCTTGAACATTGAACCTGTCTATATTCTATTCAAATAGTTGGTTAATTATCTTGTCTTCGATTCTATCCACTTTCATGAGTCATTTTACTCCTTTGATTCAATTTAAATAATGTTTCATCTTGTCTTTTCATTATGTCTGGTCTTTTCCTCATTGATTCAATGTTTCCAAGTCACTTGTCATGATGTTCAATGTTTAAAGAAATTATTTACCATAACCTTCCTCTGTAGTTACCTTACCTTCTTTTAATTTGATCATCTATAAGTTATTCACATGGTTGTTCCATAATCAAAATCACTTCAAATGACTTTTGTTCCAAATTGTGTGTTTATAATGGCGGAAACATCATGGCCCTCCTTCAGCGACTCTATTCATGTCGACACCAACACATTATCTGGGAATTAGTCTTAGAATCTAGTTAGTACCTTGAATCATGCATGCCTCGATGGCAAGTTTCCTCGATTTCAACGGTAATCTTCCATCATTGGTCTTTGATTGAAAGATTCCACCAATTGTTCGACTTCAACTTGTCTATTGACATTCGGAGGAATTTACAAGGGTACCTTAGGAATCATTGACATCAATGATTATTTTCCTTTCATTTGTTAATGGTATACATGAATGACCGGTAATCAACTAGTTTCTACCATGTTTGACATCAAGAAATCTATTCACATGGATAGAATCGTACTATTCGGGATTAGGATGAAGACCCTGGGTATTCGGGCATTCACTTGAATATTTACCTAACCCCAGGTTGTGGTGTATTATTTTGTAGTTGATCCACTACATAGATCCACAATGTATGTCTGGTGGATATGCTCAAGTTTGAGTCATGATGACATAAATATACAATGTATGTTCGGTAGTTATGTCCAAATTTGAGTCTTGTTTATCAAGTATCTACAATGTGTTATTGGTAGCCATGATCTGGTCATTATACATGGATCTATAGTGTATTGGTTGGTGGCTATGATTTGAATCGGACAGAGTATATAACTCAGATTATCTGGTACTATGGAAAGTATTCACACAACACTCTTTTGTCTCTACCTCCAACCCACATCTAGAAAATTATTTCACATATCACATCCCTCTATATTAATACAATGGGTGGCATTCTGTTACACCAAAATATTGTTACTTTGCTTGGATCCCTGAAGTTCATATTCCAAAAGAATTTTTGGAGGAATTTTGTCTTGCTATAATTCCATTCCTATGATCTCTAACACACCTTGTCTCTTGACATAAGGCATCATCCAAGGTTGGTTCCTATTGCTAGTGGACAGTAGGCATCGGTGACACTCCTTTCCTGTGGGAAAAGAGCGTCGCACCAACCCTTCTTAATTCCTATTTCTAGTATGCAAAGAGAGTTGGAGCTCACAAAAAGGGAAAAAATAAAGATTTCAAGTGCCTTCTAGAATAAATCCATCATGGAGGATTATCCCAACTGATTATATTATGTGGCAGTTGAACCCTTAACCTATAGGGATGATCCCTCAACTTCCACCAACAAAATCTCAACCCTTTTGATCTCCTTTTGGAAAATCTTACCTTCATGGATGAGAGGGGACCAAAAAAGTACCTTCATGTTGTAGAAATTACTCTAGGTGAGAGAGGAAAAGACATTGGATATTGAGAGTAAAAATATTGTAGAGTTTCAGAGTGAAAGGATTGTAGGAAGAAGCCTCAATATCAAGGCTTTGTTTGTAATTCTTTCCTCAATTTCATTAATACCAATGTTTTTTCCTTTCCCATAGATAATTTGGCATGTTATTCATGTTGTTTGTTGTTTTTATCCTTGATCATTAGCATAGATTCATTAAATTATCTCATTTCTTTTATGTATGGTATCTTGTCTTTTGTATCCTTTTGCAGGTGTCTCTTCTTCACAACTAGATCGCATAATCATTGATAAAGAAGGTTCATCTCCACGAAGAGGTATAAAAGCTTTACATTCAAGTAATTTAATGATCTAGGGAAGGGTTTCATAGTTGTACTCATTTTGTTCTAGATCTAAGCCATTTATACTATGGAAATAGTTTGTGTCATCACCAACCATTTTTTTTCGATAACACTCATTGCATTGAGACTCACTATCGATTTCCTATGATTCCTCTACCTTGTAGCCTCTCCATTGGTTTTTATCACCACTGACTACTTATTCTTCCACATCTTCCTCTGATGTGTCCTCTTCCATGTCACGCCTTTTCTTTGGATTATCTTCTTCCTTTCCTTCCTCCATTACTAGTATGTCTTCCTTTGGTACTCCACTCTCTTCATCATGCCACTCTAGCATGTCCCTCTTTTTATTTACTGCTAAAACCCCTTCTACAATTTCCTCTCTATCGTTCGGTGTGTTATCCATCCTAACCTTCCATACTACTTTCTTCAGCACAACCCTTCTCTCATATCACTCTTCTTTCCTTCTTCTATGTTCATTCAGGTCCATCCCAACTTATTTTCTTCTCTCCCTCACCTCCCCCAACGTAGATGGATTTATGCTTCCATCATATCTAGTTCCATGTGCATTATCTCATTTTTAACAAACAATATCTTTATCCAAGTATGGATTTCTACTAACAATTCTTTTCTAGGTTTAGTCTCAAACTTCTCCTTCGCTCAGTCAAAATATTCATTATGTTCAATAGAAATTTCTATAATATAACCTTCTTTAATCCTTTCAAACAAAACTTCTATAGCTCTTATCTAGTTATTGTCTAATATTTTCAACCTATCTTGTGTTTCTTAATCCCACACAACAACTTCTTAACTCCTCCACACAATATTTAGTTCTACTTTCCTTTTAATCCATCCATGCAATTAACAAGGAAATTCAACAAAACAAATTCATAGGCATATGTATATACCTTGCACCCACCACTGAGAATTAATGTTCATATTTATGGTCTCCTTATACTCAAATTCCTCTTCTTTTTTGGTCAACAGATTCTACAGGTCCTTTCTTATAGGTTTACAACTCATACTTAAGCAAACCCTAATGTTTTCAAATCCAAGCAAAAAAACCAATTGTAGGCATAAAGTCAAACCCTAGGTTATAAATCATGGACCAACAATACCCCTATGAGAATTGACATCATTTTTCATTACCCAAGAAGGGTAAAGTCTCACCCGAGACTCTCACAAGGATTATTGAGACTGATATAAGACCAAGGTTTGATGAGATTTCAACATTAACACATTATTCATCATACAAAGATAACTCAAAAAAACAATATTCATGAACATATTCAAAATCATGCACAGTCTATCATCATACACCATTAAGCCAAAATAGATAACCAGTACATTCATTAATGTTGAAACATTATATCCAATATTACTTTCTATCGTTCATAAACATGGTATATTTCATAATATCAGTCATAGGAATCCAAAACAATCCCTTCTTTTTCATCTTTATACAACATTATATATAGTTATCATTCCTACTGACTATCTTTTAACTAACAATACTTAATCAAAATCTAATTGTCTTATACTTCCACTGCACAAAGCTTTGATACAACATATTGTGTGACATATTACAAACTATATTGTTGCTTTACAAAACTTACGAAAATACAACTAGTACATTGCCAACATTAGTCTTAAAGATCACAATGAAGGTTTAAGATCTTATACAGGAATCAATCAATTCATAGGAAACAAAATAATATTTTCTCTTTTTAGCTAAGTCTCACCAAATAGAAAAGGAAATAATAAACCTTGCTTTTTGGCATGTGTTCTCTTTTTATCTCTTTTATTTTTTATTTCGAATAAACCAAAATATTTACTTTTATTTCTCTATCTCTTTGTCTTAGTATTAATATTTATCTTCCATATCTTAGTATGGAATTTATCTTTATATTTTCTTGGTATATTTCTTTCTTATGTTGGTTTAACCAATCTTTTTCAATTGGATCGAAGTTTTCTCCATAAATAAATAAAAAATCCTCCCCTTGAATTTGGGTTACTTTAATGGTAAATTATATGATCCTCTTTCCTTTAATTTTTTTAGTTTTAATCTCAAATCTAAGTGGTAACTCCTTGTATGAAATATTATTTTTTAGCCTTTACATGAGTTGTCATTTCTTTAAGAAGTGTAGAGAGATTATTTTCTTCATAGGTTATATCTCTAAACTATTATTAAACTATACTCTTATACTCGTTTAACATTGCTTTCCTAATTTGATCCACCTTTCTAACAACTCCTTGCCCAACTATACACTTATAATTCATATACCATGTTAGCGCACAATCTCTTAGTGTCATTTGTGGGAATATAATAAACCCACTTTATAACTTAGGATAAAATATTTAATTAATTTTGATTAATTTCTTTCCCACTACCCTAGATAGTTGGCATCCACTTGCACCACAGAGTCAACATTTTCCATATATACCCTAGGAACACTTTAATCTGGATTCTGGGTTGATCTTGCCTACTTTATTGAATTCCAGAATTAGTAACTGCACTTTCCTGTAGATTCTGTCTTTTACTACTTTATTCTAGCTTTTATGTCGATAAGGTAAAGCTAGTCAACTAGGAAACTGTTATCTTTTTTAGCCAACTCATCCTCCATTATTTTCTCTCCATATTCTAGGATTGGCAATTCCTTCCATCACTTATCATCACTCACTCATTATTTTTCTAATTCATGAGGTCATTTATATATTAGGAAAGTGCTTTAGCCACCTATGGGGGTTTATCATATTTAGTAAGTCTGGTTTATGAGCTAGAAATGATATGTCTTCCACCAACTCAATTTTCCTTTATAAGGATGTATTACCAATGTAATAATATTAATTATCGTTCATTGATCATTCATTGATGTGTGTTCATTAATTCTTCTTTTTCTCTCCTTATGCTAATTCTCTGCAATTCCCAGTGAGGTTAATTGTGTGCTTAGATTCTCAGCTTATTTATAGAATTATTGCTACCATCAAGGATTTAGAATTCTAACATGATATCAGAGCTTTGGGATATCATCAATTAATTCTACTTTTCATATTTGTAGGTTTATTTGCAGGTGCAACAACTTCTACATGGATTCGAAAGTTCCTCTATTATGCCCTTTGAACTATGATGATTGGAAGCCAAAGATGAACGCATATTTGAAGAGGCAATGTCTCATTGATGTCTCCATTGGTTCATTGAGTGAACCAGAATATTATGAATAGAATATTGACTGGATAAATAATTGTGATAAAGCTTATGGAATTATGTGTTTGGGAATGTCTCCAAATATACATCATCTCATAGATTATGTTGAATATCCATTTGAGCTTTGGAACAATTTGGACAAAAATTATGGTATGCAGGAAGTAGAAGATGAAGCATGGAGCAAACCCATCATCTCCTCATGTTCTCTCTCTCAAGATGTCTTGGACTCTACATTCTCTGATGAAGTTATTCATGATGAAGAAGTCTCTCATACAGTTCTTGTTGTTTCTACCCTCTTTGATTCGAATGCTTTCTTCTTCAATCAAGAAGCAAATATCGAAGAGCCATATTTTTTTGTATCTCTTGAAGTTGAATATTGTGATTCATCTTCTTTTTACACTGATGATGAAAAATAAGTGACTAATGGAGCTTCTATTGTTATCGATGATGATTCACTCACACATTCATTGTTCTTCATGTCTTCTATCATATATTCTGGAATCTATGTGCCATATCCTTCACACTTTGTGCATACCTCTCTCATTGATGGTACACAACCCAGTGAATTCTTGGATGATTGCTTAGATAAATCAAGTCCTAATAGTGTCTTTCCACTTACCATAATTGATCTCATGCACTTTTTCATCTCCTCCTTTGTTCTTGGCATCAATACTCAGAGCCTCCTTGAAGATTTTGAACATCTCCTTCCTTTATCCTTTCATACTTCTACTACAAGGGATTCATTATCATTGTATTCCCATGATTCTACTAATGTGCTAATATGTGCTATTTTGGATTCTTTGGAAGATATATCAACCCATGGAGCCCTTACATTCGCACTCTTTGATCCTATGCCTTCTCTTTGTTCCTACATTATCACTTGCACACATCCTCTCGATGTAAATGAAGTTGGAGACCTCATACATTCGCTTGGGCTCTTATTTTACCTATATGGAGCTGATTTCATCTCTATTGGTTTGAATTTCAAGTCATTACATCATATTGGAGCTGATTACAACTCTCAAGAGCTTTCACATCAATGGATCTCAGTTGTTGTACATGGTCCCAATTTCCATCCTCCAGCTATTCTTGATATAGGTGAGCAGATGTCTCTTCTTCCAAAGAAGAATATTCCTAGAGAAATCAACATTTAGTTTGGAGAAGCATCAGCAACAGTTCATCATTTTTGGTATGCCTTTCATGTCCTTTCTTGAGGGAGGATTTTCCCTATGTGGTTTTTCCTCTTTCCTCAGTTCTTTGGACATAATAATTGTTAAAGGGTGGCCATAGACTTGTTGTTGGGCCCTATATAAGTCTATATTTCTGATCATTTAAGAGATATCATCATAAATTCAGGCTTAAAGGGAGGTTTGGGAATATAATAAACCCACTTCATAACTTAGGATAAAATATTTAATCAATTTTGATTAATTTCCTACCCACTAGCCTAGATAGTTGGCATCCACTCACACCACATAGTCAACACTTTCCATATATACCCAAAGAAATATTTAATATTTACTATGGGTTGATCATGTCTACTTTATTGACTACCAGAATTAGTAACTGCGCTTTCCTGCAAATTTTGTCTTTTACTGCTTCATTCCAGTTTTTTTGTGGATAAGGAAAGCTAGTCAACTAGAAAACTGTTATCTTTTGTTTCCAACCCATCCTCCATTAATTTCTCTCCATATTCCACGATTATCAATTATTTCCATTGCTTATCATCACTCACTCATGCTTTTTCTAATCTGTGAGGTCCTTGATAGATTAGAAAGGTGCTTTAGCCACCTATGGGGGTTTATCATATATAATAAGTATGATTTATGAGATACCAATGAGTTGTCTTCCCCCAACTCAATTTTACTTTATAAGGATGTATTAACAATGTAATAATATCAATTATCATTTATTGATCATTCATTAATGTATTTTCATTAATTCTTCTTCCTCTCCCCTTATGCTAATTCTCTGCAATTCCCAGTGAGGTTAATTGTGTGCTTAGATTCTCAGCTTGTTTATAGAATTCTTGCCACCATCAAGGATTTAGAATTATAACATAATTCCCATATGATCTATATTTTATTTTTAAGGAATCACCTACTTAATGGCCCACATTGCATCACATGTGAACTTTACATCACCCCTTTCAGTCCCATGAAAGACAGAAAATCTAGAACTCAAATCGGCCATTTGTCCTTCCATGTTCAAGATTCTTACCATTCTTCCACTTCTACTCTAGTTTCCTACTCCTTGTAATCTATGTTGTAAAATATTCCTAACCTATGCTTCAACTAAACTTTATTCTTCTATTTAAAAAACATGTGTGTGGTGTTAATAGTTTTAATAGTTTTTATGCCAAAACAAAAGGATCACTGAAAGAATAACAAGCATAGCAGAAAAAAAGAGAACACAAAGATTTATCCTGAGAAACCCTCGCTGGGAAGAAAACACAACAAAATTTCATCTATATAGACTTCAACCAAGTACAGTTTAAGACTCAAGAAATAAGACTACACTACTTCCTCCTCCTCATATGGATTGCTTCTTCTTTCTCTAGTGAAATTGCTTGAGTGACTAGTGTGTCCAAATGAGGGAGGTGCATCAACTGAGAAGCCTAATAAACCAAAAAGGTCGACTTCTCTTCACTACTAGGGCCAACTTGCTGAGAAATTAGACAATCAGATCTTTCAAATAGAAGTTTATTGAAGATAACATTAAAATTCAATTTGCTTCTCTCCCACTTGGAGGGATTTCTCTCATTTGGTGGGAGAAAATATCTCAAGAGGATCTTGCCGTAAAACTTAAAATCATCTCCTCTTGGTATGAGTTCACATCAAAATTAAAAAGGCAGTTTTACCCATTAGGGTACATGCAGCAAGCTATGATGGATTGGTAGAATTTGAGGCAAGGTAAGGGACAAAGTGTGCAGGAATACACACAAGAATTCAAGAAAATAGAATTGGTACTTGGAATACCTCTATACACTTAAGAAACTCTTCTCAAGTATATAGGAGTATTGCATAGTTATTTACGACATATGATATTAATGTTTAATATGATTAACCTTGATGAGGTATGTGTTCAAGCAACTAATATAGAGACCAAGGGGGAGAATACAAAAGAGAAATTTTCCAAGAAACCTTTCAAAGAAGATGGAAACAACTTTAAAGGTAATGGAAAAGGTAAACACACAGCTACTGTGAAGAAAGAAGGAGAAAAACCTACATGTACTCATTGTCAGAAAAAAGGTCATGATCCTTCCAAATGTTGGAAACTTCATCCGAAACTCAAGCCTAAGAAGTTTCTAAATAAAGAAGACAAAAAGACTACTAAGGTAGCAATCCAACATGATTTGGGATCTGATTTTGGGGATGAAACTAAGGTGTTTACTACAATCATTCGAGGTAAAAATCCTTCAATTTCTATTTCGAAGAATGAACCTGACATTGATGAAAGAAAGAGGAGTGAGTTATTTCATTGTAGAGTAATCTCTAAACATACGAAAACTGATACTCTTTTTGATAGTGGATCACAAGCAAATCTCATTTCATAAGAAACGGTTAAGAAATTACATTTGGAAACTAAGTTACTCCCTAAACCATATCCACTTGGATGGGTTTGTGGTAATGCACATTTGCAAGTTACAAAATAGTGTAGACTTAGGTCTTCCATTACTTCTAGATTTGTTGATGAAGTAGATCTAGATGTGGTCATGTTGGATATCTGTCACTTATTGTGTTGGGTAGTCCATATCTTTATGATAGGAAGGCTATCTTTTATAGGGAAGATAACAGGTATTAGCTCACTAAATATGGTATTTAATATATTGTTCATGCACATCACATGAAAACCAATATTTCTTTAGTTTTTGCAAATCAAATGAAGAAGTTGGTAAATGCAAGTAAGAACATTCTTCTTATGAGAATAAAACCAAAATATGTTGAACAAACTGAATGTTTTAAAGGTTGTGATCTAAAACTTAAAAAGGACTTGATTAAAGTGGTATTTGATTATGACATTTTGTTTCAAGAACCTAAAGGGTTACCTCCTAAAAGATAAATTCAACGTGAAATTCATTTACATAGGATGAACCTCTTCCTAATATTGGTATGTACAGGTCTTCCATAATTGAGGATGCAAAGATAAACAAACGGGTTTAGGAATTGCTTGTGAGAGGGGACAATTGGCCAAGTTCCTCTCCATGTGTTTCACCGATTGTTTTGGTGCCTAAAAAAGATGGCACATGGTGTATGTGTGTTGATTATGGGGAAATGAATAGAATCACAATTAAGAACAGATATCCTCTTCCTCAAGTTGATGATATTTTGGATCAACTTAAGAATGCGATATTTTTTACTAAGTTAGACATACGAAGTGGCTATCATCAAATTTGTATTCATGACAATTATATTTGAAAGACTGCTTTCAAAACTAAACAAGGATTGTATGAATGGATGGTAATTCCCTTTAGGATTTTTAATGCACTTGTAACATTTATGAGGGTGATAAATGATTTGTTTAGTCCCTTCATTGATGACTTTGTCATAATCAACTTAGATGATATTTTGATTTTTAGTCGAAGTTGGGAGGAACATGTCAATCATGTAAAAAGGGTATTGGTTGTACTTGTAAGGGAAAAATTATACTTAAAGATGTCAAAATGCAAGCTTGGAAAGACATCTTTAGTTTATCTAGGTTAAATTGTAGGGGGTGGTGAACTGAAGATTGATCCCTCTAAAGTGGAGGTCATTGTAAATTGGCATAAGACAAATAATGCAACTAATGTAAGAATATTTTTGGGAGCATCCCAATATTGGAGGAAGTTCATTACGAAATTCTACTTCATAGCTTATCCTTTACATGCTTTGATAAGCGTGATCAAAGTATTTCAATGGGAAGGCAAGGACCAAAAATCCTTCGACACATTTAAAGACAAGATCTGCACAGCTCCAGTACTTGCACTCTCGGATCTACAACAACCATTTGAGATAGAAATGGATGCTAGTGGTTATGCCATAGGGCCAACATTAATGCAACATAAGAAACCAATATGCTATCATTTGGAAACCTTCTCTAAAACAATAATCAACTATCATAACTATGACAAAGAGTTGCATGCATTAGTACAAATTGTAAAGAAGTGGAAACATTACCTAATTGGTAAATAAAAAATCATACATAATGATCATCGACCACTACAATATCTACAATCACAAACAAATCTACAACAATCAAGGAAGTTTAGGTGGATGAGTTTCCTACAATAAATTCATTTGGTTATTAAGTATAATAAAGGAATTTAGAACAAAGTTGCAGATATGTTATCTAGACCTCCAATAAATGCTTATAGTGTCATTCAACAAAGTCCTTTGGTACATTCAAGTTATGTTGAACAATACGCTAAGGATGAAGACTTTAAAGAAGTATATGAATCACCAAGGCATGGCTATCATAATGAACAATTGAAATATCACTTACATGAGAATCTGTTGTATCATCTTGGAAAATTTTGTATTCCATAAAGTGAAAGAGTGCATGTGATAAGATAAGCTCATACTTTTGTTATTTCAAGACATTTTAGAGTAGGAAAAATTGTAGCACAGTTACAAAATTTTGTTATTGGCCTCAAATGAATGATATTGCGTCCAAATATGTAAAATGATGTGTCGTGTGTGCAACAAGTAAACCAAGTAAAAGAAACTTGGGCTTGTACACTCCACTTTCAGTTCCTTCTTGTCCATGGGAAAGTGTTTCAATAGATTTTGTAGGAGGCTTACCAATGTCTAGAAAAGGACATGATTATCTATGTGTTGGTGTGGATAGATTTAGTAAAATGTGCATATTAATGCCTTGTAAAAAGCATATCATAGCTGAGATGACTGCTCATTTGTTCTTTCAAAATGTATGGGTCCATTTTGGATTTCCTACTTCTATTATATATAATCGATATTCCCGCTTCCTTGGGAAATTTTGGTCATGTTTATGGGAACTTATGAACACAAAGCTAAATAAAAGAACAACATTTCATCCACAAACCAATGGAGAAACTGAAGTGGTTAACCAGGCCATTTTACATATTCTTCAAGGGTATTGTGACAAGCATCCTAATCTTTGGGATGAACAGTTGCATTTTGTTCAGCATGCCTACAACAGATCCATACACTCTTCAACATAGAAGTATCCATTTCATACATGTTTTGGGTATTTTCCAAAGTCTCCCTTAGACTTTGTATTTGGAAAGGATGTAGTGGAATACAGGCAAGTTTATGTGGATAAAGCTCGAAAGTTTATTCAGCAGATCCAGTTTATTCATCAAACAATGCAGGAACAGTTAAAATCAAGTCAAGAAAAGTACAAAGAACGACATGACAAGCATCGGGTAGATCAACATTTCTAAATTGGTGATAGAGTATGGAATCATATGAGAAAATATCAACTCCAAGGTGAAGGTAGAAATTTGAAACCTATCAAGGATAGACCTTTTACAATTTTGGATAAAGTCGGTAATAATGATTTTCCATTAGAATTGCCTCCTTATAAGCAAATGAATTCCATTGTTAATGTGGAAAACTTGAAACTTTATTAGCCTCCTATGATTGTAGACTAATATGTATAGGTTCAAGTACCTTCTGTTTACGAGTTTACTCCTGAATATCTCAATGAACTTCAGGAAGATGTTATATTTGATAAGAAGGTTATATATTCACGAAGAGGTGACATGGAATTTATTCATGTGGAGTAAAAGGAATGCATCCAAGAAAATTATGGTGGCTAGAGACTGGAAGGGTGAGGGACTTGTACCCTCACATATTTTTTGAATGATTTCATGATTTTGGTGGCTCAAAAGCTTTCTAGTGGGAAGGTTTGATCCAGGAGGATCTCAAATTTTGATCAGAATGAAAGTATTCAAAAAGTGAATTAAACCTTACAGATGCGAATATCTCATCAATATATTTCCAGCAACAGTCATTTCATGCTAAACGACCTTTGGATGTAAAAGCTATTGGGTTTTGAAAATTTGACAAAAATGTTAAAATATTGTAAAAATGGCAAAAATAAGGGGGGCCATGTGGAACACCCATAAGGTTCCACATGGAAGGTACAGTTAGTGTATAGAGGCCACGTGATATCATCATAGGGTTCCATGTGGATAGGATCGGTGATGTGGCAACTCAAAAAAAACAAACACATGGAGATGACTGGGAGGATGATTGACAGGTGGGCCAATCAGGGACTGCCATGTGGTATCCTTATTGGCAGTCCACGAGGAGGATTGAAACCTAGACCTCCTCCTCATTTATGCCTTTACACCATCCTCCTATACAACATTCCCATTGGTGTTCCTTACCATGCTATGGGTACAACTTGTATTTAAAGTTGTTTTATGTTTTGGGTCAACACTGAGACCCACATGTAATTTTTATATGCCAACACCGTGGAAGAAATCCAAGTCATATGACACTGAACCATGTATTTATCCAACCAATTCAATGGAACAATGTTCAAACAATACCAACACCAAAAACCTTATTGCAACATTGCAAAGTTAGCACACAAAGGGGGAGGCCCGTGGGTTTGACCCCGGTACCTCTGCCAACAAAGTGCAACAAAATTACCACTGGGCCACGACCCATTTGTTGTATGTGAAATAGTGGATAAACCTTATTTATTAAAAGGAGTGGATCATGCCAAAAAGAGGGGTGTGTGGCTCCTCCACGCGCACCAAAAAGCACTTTTTAACCCCCTTCAGAGCCATGAAACACAATTCAAAAACCAGCAGCGTGTAGGAAAAGATCCCAAGACATAGTATGGAAAAGATCATGAGGCAGGTAAGGACATTAATGGGCATGATTCTTGAGGTGGGAATACGTACATTTTCATGCAGTCACAGGCATAGGGTTTTCTCGATATGTGTGCCATAGGAGGCCTTAGGAAAACATAGTTGACTTTACACTCATTTTTCTCAAAATTTTGAGAGGATTGCAGTGGTGTTGTCTGTTTTTTTTTTGTTGATTGACAAAAAACAAAAGTGGTTCTAGAAAACCATGTATGTAAGCTTTGAAGACTAAATAAGATCATCCTTCCCAATGGAAGTGTCCTGGAGATGTAACCTAGGAAGGGTGAACTCCGTTATCATCTGTTATCTTTCAATTTTATGGTTTGCATATTGTTTTTTATTATATGTGTGATTTAAGCATTTAAAATTTCAATTTTTAAGCCTTTTTATGAGTTTTTAACATACAAATTTTACATGCAATTTTTATGGTTAAAAAAAGATCCTAAAATTTCAGATCATCAAGCATCATCATGAGCATCATCATTGTCAGCACTCCATTTGCGACAGTCGATTTACGAGCCTAACAGAGTTCGAGGAGGGTCCTATTCATTTGAACATTATGTGAGCACCCTTCAGATTATAAAAGGCACAGTTTCCATGTTTTAAGACTGTCAAATAATGAAGAGAGGTCAATCTACGGTGGTAGATTCCTCTGGAGGTGAAGACTTGCAGCAGCATAGACAATAGAGATAGGCATCATAGACCAATGATCCAAGATCACCAGGAAGAAGAGCGATGATAGATCATGGTTTTGGCCCAAGACACGGGAGAATGGTCAAAGTTTGGCTTTCACAGAATCCGTTAAAACGAGAAAATAATGAAAGGTTAGGATCAAGGCAAATCCCAATCGATGGCTCGAAGCAATTTCGTTGAGCAAACATGCTCGATAGAAGGAACTTTCCCAAATTGTGAAACAGGTTAAAGGGAAGAAGCATCTGATGGCGGAGATGAGATCAGAAGCAGATCTACGGTCCCAACTGATTTCACAAGCCAGAATTGTGCGGATAAAAGTCACGATTTCAAATCATGAAAAGTGGTACCAGCTACAAATATCAATGGTCATGACAAAGAACGGAATAGATCTACAGATCACGATATGAACTAGCGCAGACAACATCAAGGTCCTAATTCACAAAGAGGTGGTAGGACCCACTCATATCGATGGTTGCATGGAGAGGTCTATCACGATCGACGGGTAAGAATACGCCTCAGTCTAAAGCTACTCGTTGTATCAATAGAGGAGAAATTGGCAGTGGCAATAAAGAAACGTGGATGATGGACATGAAATTTTCCCCAAATCGAAGGGTTGAGGAGGCCTCAAGGCTACAAGTTTCGCATCCAGAACAGAGTTGACAGTAGAAGAGACATTCCCATGCATGATCTTCCTTCCGGCAGATTTGCCGATTTCTCCGACACCATTTGTAGCATGTGTACAGGTGAAATCATCCATGTGGTAGAGTTGTATTGCATAAAGACAGGTGGCTTCTGTGTGAGTTGGCCTACGGAAGTAAGGAAAATAACTGGTGAATCCTCTACTCACATGTGGAAAGGCCAGCACGAAGGGGGAGACCATTCCATTTCCTACATCACAAGAGCGAGGAAGCGTGGGAGCATCCACTTCATGTGCTTTGCAGCGTGGATCAACTATACAAGGTGGCATCTGAAAATATTTCCCGTAGCAAACAGTAAGGTGTCGCAGCCGATGAAGCGACGTGACTAGAACCCCAGTAGGTAAAGGATTGCTCTGCTCACACCCTCACACATGCTGATACCAAAAATAATCGATGACAAAATGTGCGGGAATGATGACTAGTCATTGCAAAATTCAGTCACGAATCCTTATATATATTGCCTTTGAAACGTCGGGGATGAGCTAACATATTTCCAGAGCCCAAGTTTCCATTTTGTCGTGATTCCATAGAAGTTCGAAGGGTTTGGTGATGGTGATTTGGTTCGAAAAGCTTGTTCATCTAGGTGTGCTGATGATTGGTGAGCAAATTTCCACACTCACCCATCACCTTGGTATTCCCTGCCAAGGATGACACCAGTCATCGGGGCCCAGACATGAAGAATTTTGAGAGATACACCCACCTTCAGATACCCACACCTCTAGTGACGCATTGCCTGACAATCACTCCCCATAGGCATTTTTTCAGGGACCCCTGATACCATTGTTGCCCCCAAAGCCTCCATAGAAAGAGACAGTCCTGGACTACTCTCTGTAGTAGCATTTGTTCAGATGGGAGCATCAGGGGTCTAATACCTGCATATCCCAATTTGTGAATTCCACTTGCCAAGGGTGATGGGGTTGGTGGAGGCATGCAACATCTTATTTCCTATGGGAGAGCCCACCTCACTGGGGGTGAGGAGTACAAGAATGACAAGCCACCACAAAGGCTTGCCTTGGCTAGGAGCAATGAATCCCTTCTTCCAGATCCCACGCCTAACAGTGTTACCAGGAGAGGAAGGAGGTGGCGGATGAGGTTGAGCAGGGGAAAGTTGCAAACTTCCCTACCAGTGTGTGCCCATGCAGAAATACGCATTTGAACACGGTGGAAACACACACTTTGGACAGAAAAAGGGCATTATGCTAACTCATCAAGCCGGCTAAAAGGTCCAAAACCCATTAAAGGGTGACTCACCTGAAAGCAAACGAAAAGGCGTCATACTTAGAATCCACAACAGTAGCCGAGCACGTCAGGATGTCACCCAGGCCGAGTGCACCCACTTGCTCCATAATGTTTTCTCATATTTGTAAATCATGGCAATATTTCCACTCTCTAGACTGTTAATGTTTGATCGTGACTAGAAACAGTTTTTAGGTTTGTTTCGGAGAGTAATCTCAGCACTAAACTAGTATAGATACACTCCCGATAGAGGGATATGGGGGTTGGTTGGGAAAATTTTAAGGGCTGAGGCTCTCCGTTGTAAATAGTATCTGATTTCTGTGTTATGAATAAAATTGCAAAGGAAGGATTATCTTTCAAGGCAGAGATTCCTATGTTGTTGCTTCTTTCAATATGTAATCTCTTTACGTGAAATGTTCTTCATGTTTTCATTCCAGTTTGTTAATTTCTTTCATGTCTGAAATGAGTGTATAACAGTTTAGAATTCATACATGTTGTGCTCTGTCTATTGTTTCAGACATTCATTAAGTTTTCTTCTAAAGTTACGTAGAATTCATCTTGTTGGTGCTCTGCATGATAGTTTGTTCCCTCTCATCTACTAATCACCTGCTAAATATCTCCTGATTGCAAGATCGATGGCTATCTTGCCTCTGTTTGCAAATTCATGCCATTATGTACCTCCTACAAATGTTCCTTACCTGGACCTTCGACTCCATTGCCCAATGGTCCTTTACTCTGATAGTCCCACCTACCTCTTACATTAACACACCTTTCCCATTCAGGAGTCTGGCCTCCTGACCATTCTTGACCGGATATCCTACGTGAAGTAAACTTGAAAACAAGCGAGAGATCCCTCTCTGACTGCAAAGGGAAAGAGGAACAGTCTAAAGCAGTTCTATTGTTGCCCATGAGAGAGCCCTTTTTTCTGCCCAACCTATGGGCACGATCCCGACGCTAACAAACTGGCGTCGTTGCTAGGGACAAGATTGAAGATCATCCCTGGGAAGAACGACATAGATTTAGATCTGGTTATTGATGGTGAACAATGATCAGACATCAAGAAGGTTGATCACTTTTCACCTGGCCACTCCACTCTTGAAGGATTCAGACTTCAGCAACTCCACTAGTGGTATGACCCAGAAATCAAATGGTCAAAAAAACGGGCAGGCTCCAACTGGAAAAATGGACCCCTTGTAAGGCCCGAAAATGCATGGTAAGAGGTCAAGATGCTCAAGTTTAGGTTTCTTCCAAGATGCCATGTCTTGTCTTGTATGTTTGTTCTTATCATTTCCTAGATTTATCAAAACAGCCTTCTATGGTTCAATTCGTTCGGAACAAAGCTATGAATATATTCCTGTTTATCCTTCTTTACGAACTGAAAGCATTGCATCATCTTGTACATTTGATTTTGACCTATATTTTTCTCTTGGAGCTCATGATGTTAAAGGTCACCCCTATGAACCTCATAAAACCCCAGTCGATAGCATATCTATTGCACCTAACCTGGTCCCTCCCAGTTTTCCAAGCCAGTACAAACCACTACGATTGCCTCCTATCTTCCATGATTTTCCTGTGAAACATTACAAGTATCTCCCCAAATTTGATGGAGAATCCAAAGACTTCACTGCTAAGAAACATTTACAATCCTTTGAACATTTCTCTGACCTTTTTGAGATAAAACATGATGATGTCTGCATGAGGTATTTTGCCCAGTCTTTCCAAGGAGATGCTAAAGAATGGTTCAAACACTTGCAGCCTAAGCCCATCAATACTTGGGAAGAATTTTCTTGCACCTTTTTAAATTTTTGGGGTAGGATAAGGCCACTGGATCAAATACTTTCATAATTTTATTCCCTGAAGAGGCATGAGGGTGAGGCCATATCTAGTTTTACCAGAATATTTGCAAGCTTTTATTATAACATGCCTAAGGAAGTCCAACCTCTTGAGAACACTGCTAAGATCTATTATGCAGCCACCTTTCCTCCTGAGTTATCCCTACTTCTTTTGGAAAGAAAATCAACCACTCTGGAGCATATGTTTACTGATTGTTTGGAGGTTGAGGAAAACCTTAAGATGTCCAAAAATTTGTCAGGTCAGGATAGTGGTGGTGAAATAAAAGATACAATAAAATTGGTTGGGATTTACAAGCAGAATGGGAAAGCCCTTGTTCAGCTAAAGCTTTCCCTTGGTAGACAGAAAGGTGATCAGCCCGATATAGGAGCCTATGGTTCTGCAGGCCTGTTTTCTGAAGATTGCACTCTGCTCAGCACCAGATCCATAAAGGATGCTTTTAAAAGGGATTTCGGTGTGCCTGTGTATGATGAGTATGAGGAGGAGTACCTGCAAGCTATACCTGAAGAGTCGTTTATAGAACCAAGGACTGCTAATGGAGAAAATCAAGCTGCAATGCAAAATCAGAAGGTGGAAATAGGAAAGGGTGATGAATGTGTTGGAGATGATAGCCTACCCTTGTGTTATTCCTCTTTTGAATTAATACGACACATGATTAAAGCCTCTAAGTAAAATCAGAAGGTAGAGGAGATGGTGCAGTCCAGAAACCTGTATGGAAGAGAATATGAGAAAGAGGAATAGTCATGCAATCCCTCTCTGTTTATTGATACATCGAGAATTTGTGATGAGGTGTTGAGTCATGAAGAAGGAGGCAACAACCCTCAAATAAATACATTTTTTAATGTTCTGCCTTTAGGAATATTACCCCATAAAGGAGGAGTATGCTTACTCGGTTCCGTCGAAGAAAAGGAGGACCTCCCTCTTAAGGCACATGAAGAAGGTGGAGCTCTAGTTGCAGAAATTTTGAGCAAAATGATGGATGTTTCATTGGAGAATGATTCTGTGGGCCCTTTTCTAGGATCTTCCAAGTATCATCCTGAGCGATCACCAGACAAAGGGAGTTCTAGACAACCTTCCCATGAACAGATGACAGAATATGCTAGAGATTGCCATGTTTTCTATGACCCATAGTAGAGTACATGGAAAGGTTGAGTAAGGGTAATAACTGGTCACATCTCTGCTATAAAGATCATTTTATTTGTTATATCCTTCTTTCATTATCTATTTCATTCTTGTTAATCAAGCACGAAAAGAGAACAAAACTTTTAGGCAAGTTGCTTGATTAGCTTCATTGGAAGTCTGATTTCACTTAATCAGACTTATGCACTAAATTAGGTAGAGTAGGTAGGAACAAATAAGCTCAACAATCATTGAGCATTTCCTTCATTGCTATTTTAGTTTGTTTTCATTTCCAGTTGTAAGCATAGGTTTGCAGTCAAGAGCATGCTTTGCAAGAGTGACATAAATTCATTAAAGAAGTAGCTCAAAGCAGAATGGAGGCTTCGAAGGAAAGATTGGGGATGACCCAATGGATTTGGCACTTAGTCTATGGGGGTTCTTTGCTACCTCGCTGGGAGGATAGCATCCCTCGTGGAGCCAGTTGTTAGCACTTCATTTGCGATAGTCGATTTATGGGCCTCACAGAGTTCGAGGAGGGTCCTATTCATTTGAACATTATGTGAGCACCCTTCAGATTATCAGAGGCATAGTTTCCATGTTTTAAGAATATCAGATAATGAAGAGAGGTCAATCTATGGTGGTAGATTCATCCAGACGTGAAGACTTACAGCAGCATAGACAATAGAGATAGGCGTCATAAACCAACGATCTGGGATCACCAGGAAGAAGAACAACGATAGATCGTGGTTTTGGCCCAAGACGCAGGAGAATGGTCAAATTTTGGCTTTCGTAGAATCCGTTAAAACGAGAAAACAATGAAAGGTCGGGATCAAGGTGAAGCTCGATCGATGGCCCGAATCAGTTTCACTGAGAAAACATGCTCGATAGAAGGAAATTTCCCAAATAGCGAAACAAGTTAAAGGGCGGAAGCATCTGAAGGCAGAGATGAGGTCAAAAGCAGATCTACAGTCCCAGCTTATTTCGTAAGCCAGACTTTTGCGGATAAAAGTCACGATTTCAAATTGCGAAAAGTGGTACCAGCTGCAAATATCAACGGTCACAACAAAGAAGGGAATATATCTACGATCGAGGTTCTTTTCATGATTTGAACTAGTGCGAACAACGTCAGGGTCCCAATTCACAAAGAGGTGGTAGCACCCACTCGGATCGATGGTTGCATGGAGAGGTCGATCATGATCAAAGGGTAAGAACACGCCTCAGTCTAAAGCTACTCTTTGTATTAAGAGAGGAGAAATTGGAGGCAAAATTAAAGAAACGTGGATGATGGACGTGAAAGGTTCCCCAAATCGGAGGGCTAAGGAGGCCTCAAGGCCACAAGTTTCACATCCAGTACAAAGTTGACAGTAAGAGAGACGTTCCCACAAGTGATCTTCCTCCCAGAAGTTTGACCAATTTTTTCGACGCCATTTGTAGCATGCATACAGGTGAAATCATCCCTGTGGCAGAGACGTATTGCATAAAGACAGGCGGCTTCTGTGTGAGTTGGCCTGTGGAAGTAAGGAAAATAACTAGCAAATCCGCTACTCACATGGGGAAAGGCCAGCATGAAGGGGGAGACCATTATGTTTCCTACATCACAAGAGTGAGGAAGCGTGGGAGCGTCCACTTCATGTTCTTTGTAGCATGGATCAACTATACAAGGTGGCGTCCAAAAATACTTCCCGCGGCAAATGGTAAGGTGCCACAGCCGATGAAGCAATGTGACTAGATCCCCAGCAGGTAAAGGATCGCTTTGCTCGCGCCCTCACACATGCTGATACCAAAAACACTCGATGACAAAATGTTCGGGAATGCTGACCAGTCATTGTAAAAGTTAGTCTTGAAGCCTTATATATATTGCCTTTGAAACGTCAGGGATGAGCTAACATATTTCCAGAGCCCAAGTTTTCGTTTCATCGTGAGTCCATAGAAGTTCGAAGGGTTCAGCGATGGCGATCTGGTTTGAAAAGCTTGTCCATCTAGGTGTGTTGATGATTGGTTAGAAAATTTCCACACTCACCCATCACCTTGGTGTTCCCTGCCAAGGATGACACCAATCATCGAGGCCCAGACATGAAGAATTTTGAGAGATACACCCGCCTTCAGATACCCGCACCTCTAGCGACACATTGCTTGTACATTCGCTCCCCGTAAGTGTTTTTTCAGGGACCCCTGATACCATCGATGCCCCCAAAGCCTCCACAGAAGGAGACAGTCCCGGACTACTCTCTGTAGGAGCATTTATTCGGATGGGAGCATCAGGGGTCTAATACCTGCACAGCCCGGTTTGTGAATTCCACAGAAAAAGGGCATTATGCTGACTCATCAGGCTGGCTAAAAGGTCCAAAACCTATTAAAGGGTGACTCACTTGAAAGCAAATTGAAAGGCACCATACTCATAATCCACAATAGTAGCCAAGCACGTTAGGCTGTCACCCAGGCCTAGTGCACCCACTTACTCCATAATGTTTTCTCATATTTGTAAATCGAGACAATAGTTCCACTCTCTAGACTGTTAACGTTTGATCATGACTGGAAATAGTTTTTAGGTTTGTTTTGAAGAGTAATCTCAGCACTAAAATAGTATAAATACACTCCCAATAGAGGGAGATGGGGGTTGGTTGGGAAACTTTCAAGGGCTAAGGCTCTCCGTTGTAAATAGTATTTGATTTTCGTGTTATGAATAAAATTGTAGAGGAAAGATTGTCTTTCAAGGCAGATATTCTTGTATCGTTGCTTCTTGCAATATGTAATCTCTTTACGTGAAATTTTCTTCATGTTTTCATTCTAGTTTGTTAATTTATTTCGTGTCTGAAATGAGTGTATAATAGTTTGGAATTCATACATGCTATGCTGTGTCTGTTGTTTCAGACATTCATTAAGTTTTCTTCTAAAGTTACGTAGAATTCATCTTGTTGGTGCTCTGCATGATGGATTGTTCCCTCTCATCTACTAATCACCTGCTAAATATATCCTGATTGCAAGATCAGTGGCTATCTTGCCTCTATTTGCAAATTCACGCCATTCTGTACCTCCTGCAAATGTTCCTTACCTGGACCTTCGACTCCATTGCCCAATGGTCCTTTACTCTGATAGTCTTACCTACCTCTTACATTAACACACCTTTCCCATTCAGGAGTCTGGCCTCTTGACCGTTCTTGACCGAATATCCTACATGAAGTAAACTTGAAAACAAGCGAGAGATCCCTCTCTGACTGTGCAGGGCCAAAGGCGTAGTCTAAAGCAGTTCTGTTGTTGCCTGGGAGAGAGCCCTTTTTTCCGCCCTACTTATGGGCACGATCCCGGTGCTAACAATCATGAGCATCATCATCTCAAGCATCATTATAAGCATAATCATCTCTAGCATCATCATTATAAACATCATCTCAAGCATCCCCTGTAATATCATCAATATACAAATACTGAGCTAAGTCACCCACAGCAAGAAAAATGTTGGAACATCATCGTCTGCAATTGAATGCAGACCTCGTCCGCAAATGAATGCGGTGACACTCTCATCATGAGAGTACTATTATCTGTGGGACCATCCTCATCATGTAAATTCTAGGACCACTCTCAATATGAATGTTATTGTCCGTAGAACCATCCTTAGCATGTGAATGCTAGGATATTATCATCTACAACTGAATACATGACCATTCTGAACATGAGAGTACTATTGTCCACAGGACCATCCTCGACATGTGAATGCTATGATACTATCATTCACAACTGAATGCAGGACCACTCTCAACAAAAGTGTAATGAACCTAAGGCATAATTCATGTTCACTAACTCTCTACAATAAATTTTCAAGACAACTAGTTGACAAGTGGGAAATTTAGCAAGCAGAATGAGGGAATAAACTGGGATTTATATGTGATATCAATAAGGAAAGGAAGGGAACTGATTTTTTAGATTCCTAAGAAGCTAAATGTTGGTCCCTTTTAGGTTTTGAACTTCATCCTAGATTAATTCTACTACCAGGCTTCTGGGAGTCCCAACCTGTGCAAACTGAAATCTTTACAAGCAATTTCCAAGCAACCAATGGCTAAGAGAAGCTTAATAAGCTTATATAAATCTATTAAGGAGGTTGAAATCATAATTTTCATGTTTACAACATATCTAAATAGTCAAAAAGAATCCTGGGGGTTGTAATAGAAAAACTAGTCACTAGGACTATGCAACAAGCTCAACTTTTGGAATTTCCAAACACGGGACAGGGGTCACTAATATCCATTTTTAGACATGTGATATCATCATTAACATGTTATTGAATTTTTAGCATAGAAATGAAATAAAATATATATCTTTAGACTGGCCAATTCACTCAAATTATCAAACTAGACCATTATTCATTGAAATCTAGGCAGGGTGTTAAAAATATTTATGAAAGTTAATAAAACTAGTTCAGAATGTTGTGAAATTTTTAGAGATATTAAATTACATCATAATGGATCAGTGAGGGTCAAAATGGATCTCACTGGAATCTTAGAGACATCCTCTTATCTCCTTAAACACCATAGATTGGATATGGAGCTAGGAAACTAGGTAGAAGTGAATCCTGAGCCTCCCAAAATATGAAAACGGGATGAATATGGTATGAACTTATGATAAAAATTCTTCAATGGTTGCATTGACATTAGGAAAAAAATATGAAATCCACGGACTGAGGGACACACCACCAAAAGCTTTAGTTGAGGTACATCACTCAACTACTGAGAGCAAACCCTCAAACTCAAAAATACAATGACCAAAAGTTGGAAGAGTGGTGCGCTCTCATTCCTATATAGGAAATTTAGATTCATTTCCAAGCCACCTTAACCAATGCGACCTCATTGATGAGTGGAGAAACTTTCCCACTTTCCTTCTTTTGTCCTAACATGGCTTTTCATCCTTTTGCAAACTACGCCCTAGTGCTTTTGTTAAACTTAACTTAACTCCTTTAGAAACTATGTCTTCCTACATTTTTTACTGGCTTGCATCTTTCTCTTTTAGGAACCGCGCCCTCCAAAAGTTTTCTTCTTTTTATTTTGACAACTTTTCTACATATGCCTTCTTTACCCTGGCTTTTCTCTTCTGATTGATTTTGCAGGATTCTATCTTCTTGCTTGGTTTCCTTTTAGAAAATTTCCAATATACAAACCTTATCCCCTTGTTAGTTGCACCCTACCTAACCACTTCACATCATATCATCCAAATTAAATGACTTATTTATGATAATTCTGAAAATTACATAAAATAACTTAGTTTTAATTACACTATAGTCCAAACAAAATTTAATCCCTTTTTAATTAAATATGTCCACCATCACCCCTAGGGATTAATGAGCTAGAAATTTGGTCAATAAGTATTCAAGGTGGGGGCATGGCAGTCCTCCCTTCCCAATATTACTTGTCCCCAAGCCATTTCAAACTTGGATGTTTTAAAATCTGCTCTCCCTTCCAAGTTGCATCCTCACTGGAAATCCTAATTCTGATTGTACCAAGTACCTTTTGATGATTCTTCTCTTCAACCTTCTTTCTATTATCTGCAAAATATTATCCTTCTTAGATGACCTACTTGATAGGATATCATCATACATACTGCATCATCAACTCTGATCTTTCTTTGAAGATTCTTCAAAACATGTGGGTTCTACATAAACAAGGTTGCACATTAACGCAACATAGTTGGAGTAGATTCTTGGTCTCTTGATTCCTTCTGGTGCACCAAATCAATCTGGTTCTCTAATTATATCATGAACCCAACCTGGTCTTCTCTTTGTTGAAATCATCTCATGGGGTGTCTCCATGGGTCTTTGGGGTTCTGCAATGTCATGATATTCTGATCTAAGTTCTTCTTCGACATCCTTGACTGGTGGTCTTCTAACTTCTGAAATTCTAGGATCCTCTTGGTCTTCTTCATAATCTTCATTTGCATAGTTATTTCTGGATTTG
Source organism: Pseudotsuga menziesii (assembly GCA_001517045.1). Taxonomy (NCBI): domain Eukaryota; kingdom Viridiplantae; phylum Streptophyta; class Pinopsida; order Pinales; family Pinaceae; genus Pseudotsuga; species Pseudotsuga menziesii. Next base: position 53,320 of record LPNX010801242.1, on the reverse strand, counting down.
GCGAAAGTTGCATCTTCATCAGATGTGACATATTTGTTTATCTCAATCTGACAAAAACATGGAATGTAGATTCTATAAGCTTTTGGCTAGTCATTGTATCCAACAAATATTCCCTTCTTTCCTGAAGGGTAAAAAATTTATTCTTTCTCCGTGGGAACATATAACTAAATGGGACAACCAAATAAAGTTCACGTGGATGACTTCAGACTTCTCACCAGTAAACATCTCTTCTAGAGTTTTTTTACCAAGAGCACTGTGAGATGTTATGTTCTACAAGACTATGGTCCTTGCTACTTCATCCCATAAATGCATATATAGGCATATCTTGATCATGGATCTTGGCTTTGACTACTTCCATGATAGATCTATTATTCCTTTTTTCCACTCCATTATGTTGGCGATTATAGGGTGTAGTAAGCTCCCTATTAATCTTAGCTTCTTTACAGAACTCCTTGAATTCATTTGAAGTGAATTTTCCTCCATTATCTGATCTCAAGGTCTTGATCTTCTTTTCAGATAGATTATTGACAAAACCATGGGCCAAAACCATGGGGCAATACCATGGGTCAAAACCATGGGTTGTGAAATACCATGGATGAGAGAGGGTGACCTCTCCATTTAATGTTTTTATGATGACTGAGAGAGGGTGGCCTCTTCATTTAGTGCTTTTATGACTTATATATCTGAATTTAGAACATATGCCCCCTAAAATTCGGATCAAGCCTTGAATTCCTTGAAATTTTCAAATACTTCATCTTTTCCTTTCAAAACGTATATCCAAGTATTACAAGAGTAGTCATCAATAAAAGAGAAAATAAACGTACCCACTTAAGGATGTAGTTGGCATTAGTCTGCACACATTTGAGTGAACAATATCCAAGATCCCCTTTGCTTTATAGTTACTTCTTTGAAATGGGTCCTTTGTGTTATTTCCTTAAGCACATCCTTTTCATACCCCTTCATGATTGATCTGGATCTCTGGCAAACACGCCACTACTTTCTCACAATTGGTAGTGTTGTGCAGTTCACATAAGCAAATCTTATATGACAAAGTTCACATGGACTGATGGTACTGGTTGTAAAAGTTGAATTTGTGTGCCCCTTTAATTTGTAGAATCCTCCTTCTTCAACACCAATTACAGTTGCATCATTTATTGTCTTTCCTTTCGGCCACATAAGAACTTCACCATATACAAAGGCAACTCTAAAACCTTTCTTGTCTAAAGCTGAGATAGAAAGAAGATTATTCTTTAAGCCTCTAGAACATATAAGACTTCTTTCATCTTCATGAAATTTCAGTATTTTAGCTTGTAAGAGGCTTCTCCCATTCCTTTGATGGGATATTGACAATCATCTCCAAGTTGCACCTTGTGTGGATAGTCTTTCTGAGTAAGACATGAGAGAGAGTCTTTGTGACCTGTCATATGTTTGGAAGCACCACTATCTATGACCCAAGTGTCATTTCCATGAGAGACAGATCCTATGAGAGCTAATATTAAGACATATTCTTCAATGGAGTCTTCATTTTCTCTAGCCTTTTCATCTAATTCATTCTCTTCAACTGAATGGGCATGGAACTTTCGGTTCTTATTGAACTGATATTTCTTATGTGGACAATTTCTAACAATGTGACCCATCCTATGACATGAACAACATTCAAAGGATGAGAAAACCCTTCTAGGTTTCTTACCTCTTTGATATTTTTTGAGAGGTGATCCTCAATCCTTTATTTTGGTTCTTCTATTCTTTGCATGAGCTGCTAAAGCTTGATATTCATTATCATTTAGCTTTTCTTCTCTATTTGGTATCCTTCCTTCTTCTTGTACACATTATTTCCATAGTTTGTTGAACTTGGTCAACTTTCTTCTAGCACATATTTCTCTAATAAAGGAATCCCATTCTCTTGGAAGACCATTAAGGCGGTCTTTACAACTTCTTATTCCACCATGTCACTAATGGATTCTAATTGGTCTTTGATCTGAGATACTATTGAGAAGTATGTCTGCATAGTTTCTTCCTTTTGAATCTTCACACCCTTGAGTTGATTTCTCAAGGTCATTCTTTTGTTAATGTTCCTACCTTCAAATAGACTCGTCAGTGGATCGAACATCTCCTTTGGAGTACTCTTTGAAGATACTTGAGGGATCAAATGATCCTTAATAGAATCAACTATTATCCTATTAGCTTTGATCATATCCTTCTTGTGTTTGGTCTTTGATTCATCTCCTTCTGGTTCCTTAATCTCATATTTGATGTAGCTCTCTAGGTCATGTTCTTCGAGGATAAGCATGAATCTCCACTTCCATGCTTTGAGATTCTCTGCTCCTTCAATATTTTCATTAAGCTTGGTACTATTTGTCATAATCAATGAATGAGAACCTCAAATGGAAATATAGGTAAAATAACTTACCAATTTGAGGATTACTTCTGGAATCTGCTTCAGGATGTCCTAGGGTTTGATAGGAAAACCCTAATTTTCCAACTCTAGTCACTTACAAACCTGATTGGAGGAAGCAATACGCCTCCATAAGGAAAGTTGGTCTATATCTTTCTTTTCTCAAATATGTGGACAGAACCTTGAAAAATATGATGCCCTAGTTTCTCCTGGCATAAGTGGTTGGTCAAAAAATGAAAATATGAAGAACTAAAAAATGCTTCAACAAAAATATGCACCCTCCTAGGGAGAGTTGAATAGGCCTTCATTTTTCGGCTAATCTATGGAGGGAATCGCTCAGAATAGTGAGCCCTAGCTTGTTGAACTACGAGAAAAGTTGTTCCACAATGTCTTCTTTCAGGTTGCTCTGATACCATGTTAATATTGTTAATAGTTGTTATGCCAAAACAAAAGGATCATTGAAAGAATAATAAGCATAGCAGAACAAAAGAGAACTCAAATATTTATCTTGGGGAAGAAAACCTAGCAAAACATCCTCGATATAGACTTCAACCAAGTACAATGTAAGACCCAATAAATAAGACTAGATTATTTCCTCCTCGTCAAATGGATTGTTTCTTCTTTATCTAGCGAACTTGCTTGAGTGCTCAGTGTGTTCAAATGAGGGAGGCACAAACCCAGTAAAACATCCTCAATATAGACTTCAACCAAGTACAGTGTAAGACCCAATAAATAAGACTAGACTATTTCCTCCTCGTCAAATGGAGTGTTTCTTCTTTCTCTAGTGAACTTGCTTGAGTGCTCAATGTGTTCAAATGAGGGAGGCACCTCACCTATTTATACACATAAACTGAGAAGCCTAATGACCCAATAGGGCCGACTTCTCCTCATTGCCAAGGTCGACTTGCCTTAGAAGACTCAAAAATACATTTTAATAATACTTTTGTGGGTACTATTGACCTGACTTACAACAGAGGTTTTACCTCAAGACTTTACATGACCAAATACATCAATTGTTGGGGCGCGGACCTTGAAGGTCCTTAATTTAACTCCGCGGTTTTGGTGCAAATCTTGTAAGCAAAGTTGCGGCCCAAAAAAGTCTTAGGGGTTTCGGGGTTGGGTCGAAGCCCCTCTTTTTGTAATTAACCCATGGTTTAAACACGTGGTATTGTAATAGTGCACTTGTATAAATAGGCACTTATGTAAAGGAGAAAAGAGCTTTTTCGAAGGTTTTTGTATGATGATAATTTGATGCGAAGAAGCTAAGGCCTATTTTGGGTTTAAGGTTAAGTCCCAGCTAAGTGCGTGGACGACCTCTGCAGCTAAGTGCGCAGAGGGTTTTGTTAAGGTTAAGTCACAGCTGAGTGCATGGACGACCTCTGTAGCTAAGTGCACAGAGGGTTTTGGAAGAAAGGATTTGCAGCTTAGTGCGCAGTTTTTGGTTGTTGAGAAGATCTACAGCTGAGTGCGTAGATCAGAACTGTGTTGTTTGTAAAGAGTTGAATATAAACGCAGTTCTGTGGACATAGCCCCTACATTGGGGGTGAACCATGTATATCTTGTGTTGTGGTGGTTCTTGTTTATTTTGTTCCTATTATATTTTTATGCATTTGATAAGTAGGTGAATGATAAGTAAGATATATTGTTAAGTATTAACTTCGCTGTGAATTCCCAGTTAAGGGTTAAGCAAGTAACTGTCTGTTTATCTAAACTGCGAAGCTATTTAAGTGAATGTCGAAGCTTTGTATTGTATAAATATTCTTTGTTAAGGCTAAAGGTACAGTAATATCCCTCTTTTCCCTGCAGAAACCTGATTCTGTGGCACCCCATAGTTTTTTCGGGTGAGACTGCAACATGTTCGCAGGTCGTTACCGAAAGGGCCAACATTGTGGGTCTCTTTGTTGGTTGGTAAATAAAAGTATAAGAACCCGGGTCTGCCCTAAGCGCCAACAAATTGGTTCCGTTGCCAGTTGAACCAGTATCTGCTCAAGAAGGATCTACGTCGTACCTGGAGGGATATGTTTTGGAGGCCCTCAATAAAAGAAATCGGTGACTGGGTTGAGGATACCTATCTGAAATTTGTTGAACAAGAAAATAAGGATCCTCATCGTAGCTCAGACGACTTCTTGCAAAGGTACGTTTTTACTAATATTTATGAAATTTTCTTTGGTAGTATCCACATAGAATTGCACCAGTGGTTATCCAAGTTGACAGAAAGAAAGACAAACTTCCAAGAAGATCAGTTCTTCAAAGGACCAAGGGGTAAGTACCTGAATTCATTAAGTATGAAAATTAAAATGCTCTTGGCTGAGAAACGCATATTGCTTATCGAATCAGATTGTTAGATTTATTGCTACTAACCTATGTTTGAAAGTGAAAGTGACTTCGACGAGCAAAGTGGTTTGCTTCGCAACGGTAAAAGATACAAGAGAACTTTTGGATACTTTACCCTAGGCCAGAATACCAGTTATACCTCATTAATCCCAGAAGAGTCTGAATCTGAAGAAACCCCTTTTGTTAGAAACCCTCCTATCACTCTGCAGTGAAGATCTGTTATCCCTGAGAACCCATTGCAGTCTAAAAGTAACCCTAGCCCAAGTAGTCCTGTCGCAGGTCAGTCTACCTCAGAAAGTTCCCTTCCTCCTGTTACCAGTCTTCCCCCTCCTCCCCCCCCTGGGTCCACTATGGCCCATGTGAATGATGATATCAAGCTCCCAGTCTTTAAAGGAACTGGATCAGAGGATCCAGAGCATTTTTTGTTCTTATGCGAAGCTGTTTGAACTGCTAAGAATATTATGGATCAAAATACAAGAACAGTGCAGCTAGTCACCTCTTTCAGAGACCGAGCTTTGACCTAGTTTATGAAGTTTTCCAGTACTCAGAACTATGTCTTGGCTGATATTAAAAAAGAAATGATCAAAGAATTCAAGAAGCATAAATCAGAGTCACAGTCTATAACTGAACTGAAAGAAATTCAGCAGAAGCGAGGTGAATCAGTGTGGGACTTTGATCAGAGGTTTAAGGTTCTGTTGGATCAAGTTAGTTTTACTATTGGACCAGAACAACATAAAGAATGGTTCATCGCAGCACTATTGCCTCATATCAGGACTCCACTTATGCAATAGAAGGTTGCTGATCAGCAAGAGGCATTGGAAATTGCTATGAAACTTGAAACAGCTCATGTTGGAGATAATTCTAGAATAGCCCAAATACAAGCACAGTTAGCAGAAATGGCTTTGGATCTTCGCGACATGAAAAAAGGGAAAGCTACTCGCGAAGAGGTTTGGCATACACGATGTAAGACAGAAGGTCATGACAAAGAACAGTGCCCTGCATTAAGAAATTATTTGAATACTGGTGCACCAAACCCGTTTAACCCTAATGTCCTATATTGTGAGATCTGTAGAACAATTGGCCAACATCGACCTGAAGATTGCTATCTGTTGTAGAGATATGTTCAAGTACCTAAGAATCCCTACTGCAAGTTCTGTAAGTCATTTGGACACAATGAAGATGAATGTCACAACTTTGACCTCATGAGAGAGCGAACCTATGATGCTTATAGGGTACAACCCGATGCACAAGGCAATGATGGATATGGTTACCGTGGTACTACATCAGGTCGAGGTAATTTCAGAGGTCGAGGTCGTGGTGGTATGTCTGAAAGAGGTCGAGGCCAGGTTATTTGCTATAAATGTAATCAGGCAGGACATGTATCTAGAGACTGTCAGAACCCAACTACGACATGTCGATATTGCAGAGTAGTCAATCATGTGATTGAGCAATGTCCATAGTTGATAGCCAATATACAAGAAAGAAATGGCGCTCCTACCCAGAATGTTCAGATGATTGCTGTAGAGAAAAGACCTGTCCCAGCCGTTAACGTTGTTACAAGGAGTGGAGCTACGACGCAAGTGCAAAATAAGGGGAAACAGCCTGACCAGCCTTGGGTCCGCAAGACCCCAGAAAAAATTCCCGTCTTCGATGTTGGTAGAGAAAAAGGAACATTTATGGAAGCTAAAAAAGACTTTGCTGATCCAAGAACATCAGTAGCAACTACACAACAGCATCAACAGCAGTTACAGTTTCAAGAAGCTTCGCCGGATCAAGTAAGTACACTAACATCATTTTTACAGAGTTGTATGAAGCTATTAAGAAATCAGAATGCTTTGAATGAGTTACAGAAAGTTGTTGCGTCTTGCGAACCTCAGCGAAGCTCTGATAGAGGAAAAACTGTTAATAGAGTTAGAAGGACTAGAAGAGAAATGAGATTGCATGCTCAGATAGGAGATTATGACATGACTGATATCATTTTAGACCTAGGATCAGAAGTGAATGTCCTAACTAGGAAGACATGGGAACAAATGGGAAGACCTACACTTGAATGGTCCCCTATACAACTGAGATTAGCCAATCAGCAGAAGATTGTGCCCTTGGGAAGATTCCCTAGTGTACCAGTGGACATTGATGGAGTCAGTACCTTAGCAGATTTTGAAGTCATTGAAATAATTGATGATAGCAACCCCTATCCAGCATTGCTAGGAATTGAATGGGCAATAGACAATGATGCAGTAATCAACCTTAAGAATAGACAGATGAATTTTGAAGGAAAAGGCTTGAGAGTCATAGTACCGTTGGACCCTTCTCAAGGAGAAAGGTATACAGAGCTAGTCAGAGATGAAGATCAGGATGTTTTAGATCATATTTACAACATCACAGCTAAAGAAGAAGACTATGTTAACCCTACTACTGAAGGTATAATGGATTGACAGTGTGACAGTTCTTGCATGACTGATTCAGACGAAGGCCCAGAGAATTGGCAGAATAGACTTTATGAGCTACATGGACATCGATGTGTAAGAATTACCAAGTCTATCAGATGGGTTGGCTCACAGATAAATATATTACCTACTTTTGATGGCTTGACAGACCCAGAATATTTTATTGTACAATTCTCAAACCAAGTACCAGATTCACAGAAAATGGAGACTCTAGATTCAGCATTCAGAGCTGTAGTTGCCAGATGGTGGAATGGTCATAAAAATTATATTCATAGTTGGAAAGCTTGTCAAAAGTTTCTTCGCCTAAGATTCATGGATCAACCTTAGGAGGTGCGAAGCAGATTTAATGGTAAGACTAGCCCTCAGGGACATTTGGAGCAGTGTTATGAAGCATGGAAGCATGTACCTTGTGAAGAATGGGTACATAGGTTTGTACACACTCTGGAACCTGTAACAAAGAACTGGTATGCGGAGGTTGACCTTTGCCATGGTACTGTAAGTTGGGATAACCTTGTTGATAGTTTTGTGCTCACATTTTCTATTAATGAGGATTGCCTTGCTTTGGATGCAGCTATTAGGGTGATCCATACTAAGGTGTTTGATGATAAAGAAATAGCCGAGTACCAACTTGATTGGAAGGAACAACAAGCTAATGCAGTAGAATGTTATAACCTCGCCATTGATGAAGACGATGACCCTCGCAACATTAATATTCTTGAGTCAGAAGGACATTGCGAAGTACATGGACCAGCAGTCGAATCACCTGAAGTAACTCAGCCCTTGAAAACAAGGAAAGTAAACATTGGATCAGAAGAAATGCCTAAGTACGCTACCATTGGAGATTATTGGGACGAATAAATGGTAAGCAAAGTGACTGAACTCCTCCATGAGTATCAGGACTTATTTTCGACAAAGTTCTCAGAAATGAAAGGTATCCTTGGTGATATAGGAGTGATAAAAATCCCTTTGAAAGCTGATGCGAAGCCTGTGCAACAGCGCCTGTATAGGCTGAATCCTAAGTATAAAGAAAAAGTCAGGATGGAGTTAGATAAGATGCTCGCTACATGAATCATTGAACCTGTCGAAGAGTCTGAATGGGTCAGCCTTATGGTGGTACAAGAAAAGAAGACCAAGGGAGAAATCAGAATCTGTGTTGATCTGAGGAAGCTGAATGATGCCTGTCTACATGATCATTTTCCTACTCCCTTTATAGATGAAGTTTTAGACAATGTCGGAGGTCAAGAAGTGTATTCTTTCACTGATGGATTTTCAAGTTATCATCAGATCAGAATTGCCCCAGAGGATCGACATAAAACAACCTTCGCTACAGAAATTGGATCTTTTCAGTACACTGTTATGCCCTTTGGCCTGAAGAATGCACCTGCTATGTTTTCCAGAGTAGTCATATCTGCATTTAAGGAATTTATTCATAAGTTCTTAGAAGTTTACTTTGATGATTGGACTATTTTTGGTTTATTGAAAGATCATATATCCAGCTTAAGACTCATGCTGGACAAGTGTAGACAGCATCAGATTTCATTGAACCTGAAGAAGTGTATCTTTTGTGCACCTTTTGGAATTCTGTTAGGTCACATTATATGCAAGCAAGGATTGATGGTGGATCCTACGAAGATAGCCATTATCGT
>LPNX010801242.1:27904-44123 GCA_001517045.1 Pseudotsuga menziesii | reverse complement strand
TTTGGTTAACAAGCCTGTGTTAGGTGGAAGGATATGCAGATGGCTGATTTTGTTTCAGGAGTATGACTTTGAGATCATAGTTAATCCAGGAAGACTTAACATGGGGCCTAACCACTTGTCGAGGCTCGAGTCAGGAGAAGAACCCACTAGTTTGGACGAAGGTCTTCCTGATGCCCAGTTGTTTGCCATCCAGATGGTTGATGACTATTTTAAGGATATTGTTCGGTACTTGTCTACAGGTTTTGCACCCTCTGAGATGACAACACAACAGAAGAAGCAACCGATGGTTAGAGCAGCTGACTTTACCTTGATAGTAGGACAGCTATACAAGATGGGACCAGATACTGTGCAGATGTGTCCTGGAACATGAAAAGCCATTGATTTTGGCTAAGGCACATTCTGGAGCAGTAGGAGGTCATTATGCAGGAAAAGCTACGACACAGAAGATTCTGAAAGCTAGATTGTGGTGGCCTACGATTCATAAGGATGCAAGAGAGTATTGCCACAACTGCGATATCTGTCAGAGGACAGAAAAACCATCCAGGAGGGATGAGATGCCTCTGGTTCCACATGTAACTTTACAAGCATTTGACAAGTGGGCTATTGATTTTATTGGACCAATCAATCCCCCTGCAAAGAAATCTGGAGCAAGATACATTATTACAGCAACTGATTACCTTACTCGTTGGGCAGAAGCTCAACCAGTCAAGGACTGTAGCGCTGCTACAACTGTGAAGTTCATATTTGATAATATTTTGTCAAGGTTTGGATGTCCTAGAATTCTTATTAGTGATCAAGGATCACATTTTCTGAATAAGACTATTGCAGCATTGATTGAAGAATTTCAAGTATATCATCAGAAGAGTACTGCCTACCATCCTCAAGCAAATGGAACTGTTGAAGCCTTTAATAAGATTCTTGAGCACGCTCTGATGAAGGTTTGCAATGTTAATAGAAATGATTGGGATCTCAGAATTTCAGCAGTATTATGGGCTTATAGAACCACTTGCAAGAAGTTGACAGGCCACATACCTTTTAGGCTGGTGTATGGACAGGAAGCAGTTATGCCCATGGAATACATTGTTCCTAGCCTCAGAATTTTGCCTTCACAAAGATGGATAATCCAGCTATGTTAAATGAAAGACTAGCGAAGATACTAGAACTAGAAGAAGACATATTCATTGTAGGGTTCCAGCAGCAAGTGCAGAAAGCCAGAGAAAAAGCATGGCATGATAGACACATTAAGAAGAAGCATTTTCAGAATGGTGATCTTGTGCTCTTGTACAACAATAAATTCATGAAGTTCCCAGGTAAGTTCAAGACACATTGGAAAGGACCCTACATAGTTCAAAAATTTACTGATGGTGGTGCAGTTCAATTAGCTAAATTGAATAGAGAAATTTTGCCCTCCATGGTGAATGGAAGTAGATTAAAGAAGTACAGGGACAAGCCTGTACCCCCTGATCAGAAGTAATAGCAAGAAGAAGAGTCTAAGTACCAAGAATAGTTGAAATTGGGTACTAGACTGTAATGAAGCTGTTCTCAGAGAAGATTTGGCAGATTGTGGAAGTGTCGAAGGTTGTGGAAGAAATACTACCGAGGGTCGAAGCTCGAAGCTCTGTCGAAATTGATGCCAGGATGTGTTGAAGGTATGTACTGTGTCAAAGGTCCTTATTTGTGGCGAAGCTGAAGTTAGTGATTGTGTTGAAGAAGAAAGTTGTGTCGAAGCTTAAAATGCGACTGTTGGGAAAAATCAGATTTGGCGACGCCGGTACGTTAACTGCATTAACTGCCTGTAATGATGAGATTTGAGAAAATCTAGCACCGTTTGGGCAAGATCTACAGCAGCTCTGTCAAATTTGGTGTCTTTAATGCACAGTTATGGCCGAATTCGTCATTGGATTCTATAAGAAGACACCAGGCCTCTGAATTTTGCATTACGCATTTTCTTGAGTTGAGTCCATGTCAGTTGATCGCGAAGTCCAGGAATTGTTGAGAAAATTCAGACAGAAGGGTCTGCAGAACCTCATGAGCAATCCACCTGCATCTGCACCTTGCAAAGAGACTCCCCCAGCACCGAGTCAACCAATGCAGACATGATCAACCAGAAAGAAATTCAAGGCAGAATTTCGCTCTAAGCGGAACGAAGAGAGGCACCAACCATCAGGAAAGACACCGGAGTATCCCGTGATGAATCCTCCCGGAGAATTCGAAGACTTTGGTGAGGATGAGAACGTTGCACCGCAGCATCCACCATATCTTCCACCTGTTCGACCAGGAGTTCAGCCACCTCGACGGACATCCAAGTTCACGTTACGCACCCCTTCACTGCCACAGGGTGTGCACTTGGTAGGAACGATGACAGGGAAAATAGACCGGCTCAAGTACGCAGACCACGATACGAATGATCGTGGGAAATTTCTGCAGTTCGCACCTGGGAAATACTTGCACTCTGTCCATTATCTGGAGGCCGTTACGACGCTACTGGAAGTGAAACAGTGGGCTGCTGGCTTGGAGCAAGCTGGCTTGTTGAAGATGTTGAATGTCCCCCACTTTGGTCGCAGCACGTAGGTTACCATAGTGGTCAAGCAGCTATTGGCATTGGTGCATGATGGGCACCTATGGATAGGAAGCCAGCGAATTTCCATTGATGGAGAGCTCATTCACATGATTACAGGCTTGCCAAATGAAGGCCCTGATCCTGGCATTGAGTTTGTCGAAAAGCACGAAGACACGAAGCTGGCGCAACACATGAAGGATCGCTTTGGCCTGACGAAAGGAAAGCGAGGGTATCAAACCTCGACAATTCGACATCAAAACATCTGCTTCGCCGTAGAGCTACTAGCATGCAAACTAATGCGGAAGTGTAGACCCAATGAAGTACCTGCCCCGATTGTCAGTATTGCTGCGAACTGTGCCGAAGGCTACAGTTACAAATGGGCAGAGTACATTGCTAGAGAATTCCTTGAAGATGTCTGTGATGCGCAGGAGAAAGGTAGACCCTTTCATTACTCATGGTTGTTAGTGCTTATTGCACTGGTAGGATGGAGAGAACCTATCGAGGCACAGTTTGTTGATGTGGCTCCGCACATGCCTGGTGCAGCAAGGTACACATCTCTTTGGGTTTCACAAGATAAAACCTTGTAGCAAATGACGAACTATGTGTTTTCCTTCTATGCCCTGAATATTTCATACGAGATCCTGAAGACACCATGGCTCAGTAATGAGCTATTTTCTCAGTATGCGGGAGTGGCCAATTTCAGGGCTGACATGCATCATGTCTTCATCCAGGCCCGCGCAGATAACAAGCATAAATGGTCGAAGTTGCCATATGTGGTGAATGATGAAGACATCATTGCAGTAGTTCAGTAGTGGCCGGCTAAATGGATGAAGGACACAGGAACAAGGCCGAGCATACCAGTTCCCCCAGTAACAGATGTGGGCGCAGGTCCTAGCTAGACGTAGCAGAATGACCCACTCGAAGAAAGCGATGAACAAGATGAGTCACAGCATAACGGAAGTGACCAGGGTGGAGATGATGGAGCTGATGAAGAAGAAGAAGAATCGGTCAAAACCATCTCAGACCCCAATCGCCCAGATAAGCGTAAGTCTCCCGAAGCAGAGGAAGTGACGAAGCCTTCACCAAGAAAGAAAGCTAAGGCGTCGAAGGGAAAGAATATTGTTGAAGAGCCCGCTGTGACGATTGAAGAGCTTGATCAGGCTCTGACAAAGTCTACAGAATTATTAACCAGCAAATGGTCAGAGTTTGTAGCTACACACCTTGATGCGCTCACCGCCGTAGCGCAGCGAATTGAAGAACTGAAGGCGTTAGCAGAAAGAACAGCAACTGGCGTTGCAGCAAGCAGTGCCCCAGCAAGCGCGCAGCCAGATACTTGGCAATGGCCAGCCAGAAGCAACAAAGGACAGGTCCCAAGTGCAGCCCTCATAATAACTGACGCAGCATCTTGATCGCAGATGAGCATGACAGTTGAGATAGACTACACTAAGTTGTCTATGCCGGAGCTGCATCTGTGTCAATTGGCACTCATGAAGGAGATCCGAGAACGAGATAGCTACTCACACATGCAGTTAGAAAATGCCATGAAGCATAGTGAGAGCCTTGCAGCGCAGTTGGAAGAAGCTGAGTAGAAGAAGAGGGAAGCAGAAAGCAAGCGGGCTACACTAGCACGAGTGTTGGATGAGACGTGTCGAAGTCTCCCTGACTTCAACATACAGGCTGAAGAAGAACCGAAACAAAGGATTGTCAAGCTGAAAGACTATGCACAACAGTCTCGAAGCGAGATAGAGAAGATGAAAGCAGAGCATGAGGCTCAAATTGTGGAGCTTCAACTGCGCATCATTCCTGAGAGCCCACCAGAGGTCAGGGAACAGCATCGCAGAGATATTCAAGCCTCAGCGACAAAGATCTCAGATCTTGTAAGTAGTGCCTCAAAGCTCCTAGATGAAAGTGTCGAGGCCTGGGAAAACTTACAAGACAACCCAGAAGTGAAAAAGCTACAAGAAACCATCAAGCAGTGACAGACAGAGCTGGATGCAGTCAAAGCGGAAATCAAGACATTGCCTCCTATGCAGAAGATGCTTAAGGTGAAGCATAGCAATGAGCTACAGCGAGAAATTGAGTCGTGCAGAAGGAAAGAAACATTGTTGGTGAACTCTGTGCAGCCCCTTATTAACGAGGCTTTGGAGTTGAGCACTGCTGCGGACAACCAGCTCAAAGTCTTAAAGGAGTATGATGCATTCGCACAGGAAAAGGCCAAGGAAGCATCTTCAGCAACATTGCGGGAGATAGTGGAGAAGGAGCAAGTAGCCGAAGATATCATGCACAGCCTCAACAAGCAGTTCACTATCTTCGCCGACAAGATTCTCCCACCAGAAAAGCAGCAAAGTGCTCCGAGACGGGACACTGGTGAGTCTTAGGGGCCTGTTGGGGCGCGGACCTTGAAGGTCCTTAATTTTGGCAAACTCCGCAGTTTTGGTGCGAAGCTTGTAAGCAGAGTTGCAGCCCAAAATAGTCTTAGGGGTTTCGGGGTTGGGTCGAAGCCCCTCTTTTTGTAATTAACCCATGGTTTAAACTAATGGTTTTTAAGCCCATGGTTTAAACACATGGTATTGTAATAGTGCACTTATATAAATAGGCACTTATGTAAAGGAGAAAAGAGCTTTTTCGAAGGTTTTTGTATGATGATAATTTAATGCGAAAAAGATAAGGCCTATTTTTGGTTTAAGGTTAAGTCCCAGCTGAGTGCGTGGACGACCTCTGCAACTGAGTGCGCAGAGATCTATAGCTGAGTGCGCAGATCAGAACTGTGTTGTTTGTAAAGAGTTGAATATAAACGCAGTTATGTGGACGTAGCCCCCTACACTGGGGGTGAACCACGTATATCTTGTGTTGTGGTGGTTCTTGTTTATTTTGTTCCTGTTATGTTTTTATGCATTTGATAAGTAGGTGAATGATAAGTAAGATATATTGTTAAGTATTAACTTCGCTGTGAATTCCCAGTTAAGGGTTAAACAAGTAACTGTCTGTTTATCTAAACTACGAAGCTAGTTAAGTGAATGTCGAAGATCTGTATTGTATAAATATTCTTTGTTAAGGTTAAAGGTACAGTAATATCCCTCTTTTTCCTACAGAAACCTGATTCTGCGGCACCCCATAGCTGTTTCGGGTGAGACTGCAACCTATTCGCAGGTTGTTGCCGAAAGGGCCAACACTGTGGGTCTCTTTGTTGGTTGGTAAATAAAAGTATAAGAACCCGGGTCTGCCCTAAGCGCCAACATCAATAACACCCCTGACTGGAGGGACATCTTTGAAAGGAGGAATAATAATAATTATACAAAATAGAATATCTTTTGCAGTTACATTTCTTTTACATGGGGGGGGGTGTTCAAGAGGGGGCGTATACAACACCATTGCGACATACTCTTCTCTGTTGGATCTGAATGAATCTTCAAACCTCAATTTATTAAACACTTTTACCATCCTTAAAATATCCTCACCGTCTACTAATTCTTCTACATAAGGACTCTCTGCAATGTCACTACATTTAGACTCACTATCACTTTCCTATGATTACTCTATCTCATAGCCTCTCCAATGGGTTTTAGCGTCGCTGACTACTTACTTTTCCACATCTTTCTTTGTCCTCTTCCAAGCCATGCCTTTTCTTTGGCTTATCTTCTTTCTTTCCTCCATCCATTACTAGTATATATTCCTTTGGTACTCCACTCTCTTCATCATGCTCCTTTGGCATGTCCCTCTTTTTATTTACCGCTAAAACCCCTTCTACAATGTCATCTCTATCATCCCCTATGTTATCCATTATAACCTTCCATACTGCTTCTTTCAACACATTCCTTCTCTCATATCATTGTTATTTTCTTCTTCTATGTTCATCTGGGTCCATCTCAACTTCTTTTCTTCTTTCCTACTTCATGGCTTTTCCACTCTTCTCTCCCTCACCTCCCCCAACGCAAGGGGATTTACTCTTCCATACTTTCTAGTTCCATGTGCATTATCCCCTTTTCAACAAACAACATCTTTATCCAAGTAGGAACTTTTACTAACAGTGTTTTTCTAGGTTTAGTCTCTAACTTCTCCTTCGTGTAGTCAAAAGCATCATTATATTCAATAGCAATTTATATAGTATAACCTTCTTTAATCCTTTCAAACCAAATGTTTATAGCTACTATCTAGTTATTATCTAAGATTTTTAACCTATCTTGCGTTTATTAATCCCACACAACAACTTCTTGACTCCTCCATATAATATTCAGTTCTACTTGCCTTTTAATACATTCATGCAATAAACAAGGAAATTCAACAAAGAAAATCACAAAGGCATTTGCATATACCTTTGCAACCATCGTTGAGAATTAACCGATTCTGCAAGTCCTCCCTTATAGCTTTCCAACTCATACTTAATCAAACCCTAACGTTTTCATATCCCAACAATGGAACCAATTGTTAGCATAAACTCAAACCTTAGGTTATAAATCATGGACCAACAATACCCCTATGAGAATCGACATCATTTTTCATTACCCAAGAAAGGAAAAGCCTCACCCTAGACTCTCACAAGGATTTCCTGAGAGTAAAATAAGACTAAGGCTTGATGAGATTTTAGCATTAACACATTCTTCATCATTCAAAGATAACTCAACAAAACAACATGAACATATTCAGAGTCATGCGCAGTCTACCATCATACACCATTAAGTCAGAACGAATAACTAGTCCATTCATTAATGTTCAAACATTATGTCTGGTATTACTTTCCATCATTCATAAACACAGTATATTTCATAATATCAATCGTAGGAACCCAAAACAATCCCATCTTTTTAGTCATTATACAATATGATAGATAGTTATCACTCCGAGTGACTTTTTTTTAACTAACAATACTTAATCAAAATCTAATTGGCTTATACTTCTACTATGCAAAGCTTTGATACAACATATTGTGTCACCTATTACAAACTATATCGTAGTTTTACTAAACTTAGGAAAATACAACTAATATAGTGCCAACCTTAGTCTTAAAGATCACAATGAAGGTTTAAGTGCTTATACAGGAATCAATCAATTCATAGGAAGCAAAGCAATCTTTTTTCGTTTTAGCTAAGTCTCACCAAATAGAAAAGTGAATAATAAACCTTGCTTTGTGACACATGTTCTCTTTTTATCTCTTTGATTTATGGTT
The DNA here is from genome assembly GCA_001517045.1 of Pseudotsuga menziesii. Classification (NCBI taxonomy): domain Eukaryota; kingdom Viridiplantae; phylum Streptophyta; class Pinopsida; order Pinales; family Pinaceae; genus Pseudotsuga; species Pseudotsuga menziesii. The sequence goes on along the minus strand of LPNX010801242.1, from coordinate 36,399 downwards.
TGGGATAAACCAAAATATTTACTTTTATTTCTCAATCTCTTTGTCTTAGTATTAACATTTATCTTCCATATCTTAATATAAACTATAATTTATCTTTATATTTTCTTAGTCCATTTGTTTCTTTTATTGGTTTAACTAATCTATATCAAATTGGATCAAAGTTTTCTTCATAAATAACAAATACACAAAAATCCTTCCCTTATGTAAATTATATGCTCTTCTTTCTTTTTATTTTTTTTAGTTTTAAACTCAAAAATAAATGGTAACTCTTTATAAGAAATATTATTTTTTAAATTTTCCTCTAAGTTGTCATTGCTTTAAAAAGTGTAGAAAGATCATTTTCTTCCTAGGTCATACCTCTAACTTAAGTTAATAGAGAAAGTCTTCTCTTTAAATTTTGGTTAAAAATAATGAAGTTAATATTAGTCTTTTATTTTAACTTTTTGGATTTTATTTCTTTTTACTATCTTAAAAAAGCATAAAAATATGATATTTTAAAAATTATTTATTGAATTTCATGAACAATCTTTTTATATATAATTACAGTGCCTAAATTAAATAGATAAATTTGATAACTCATTTTATAAAAATGATTTGACTAACTATTTCCAATTAGAAAACAAAATCATTCAAACAAAAAAGAAGTTTTGAGTTTAAGCATAAAAATATGATATTTTAAAAATTATTTATTGAATGTCATGAACAATCTTTCTATATATAATTACCGTGCCTAAATTAAATAGATAAATTTGATAACTCATTTTATAAAAATGATTTGACTAACTATTTCCAATAAGAAAACAAAATCATTCAAATAAATCTGGCACATGTATAAATAAGAAAATCAAAATGAAAATCTAGACAAAAATGAAGATGAATCTACATCACTCTTGTGGACAGATGCCCATTGGGCAATCATTATGATTGAAATTGGAGCCAAGGTGGGATTTTCAACAGACAATATGGTTTGGTGACTAACTATACATTTCTCAACCTTAGAGTTCCAGAAAATGATCCTGGTCACACTAAATAGGAAGGCCGATAAAATACAATACATGCTTACTACTTTATGTAATGAAATAAATGTGGCGTTGCTGGTAAAACCAGTACACCGAATCTAGCGTGGTGCATCTATGCCATTGGTAGTGATATATAAAAAAAAAAAATTTAAATACATTGACGTTTAAAAAATGTGAAAAAGTGATGTAGCATGGATTCTGGAGACGGCAAGGAAGCTCTGGCTGGGTTTTAGATCATTCAGCCTCTCTCCGTCAAACAGGTTAATGCCCATCTGGAGATCTTCGCTGCCGCTTTCATCCAATCCATGTCGATGTAAAGCTTCGACATCTGTAAAGAGATGGGATGTCCAGGGCAAATATCAAGTCAGGCTCGACCTTAACAATTAAGGTGGTTCCATTAAATTCATTTTATGGAATAATATCAGACTCTTGGATAACATTGAACTTTGGTGAGAATATCAACATCTCTATCGGAATAAATCAGTCAAACCAATCGTTGAGTCCAGACAGTCATCAATTTAAATTTATATATTGAGATTCCTTTTCGGATGGGTTTGATCACCATGAAGCTCTCAAAAGAAAAGCAGATCATAGCATTAAGAATTTTGCAGCACCAGTGAATGTTTGTAGCACTTTATAGAAGGAATGCTCCTTACGGCAAACACTGGTTCTTTTTGTAGAACCAATCGAAGATAATAGATTAGCATAGACAGCCAAATGCTTAACTGATTTTCATCCTCAAATCCAGCATACTATGTGATGTTGTAGGGGGGTTTTGCAGCTTCTGAATCTATTTATGATGTTTTCACGATCCAACTCCATCGATTTCAGTAGGCCGAATTTGACTCGTTGGATTCCAATGATGCCTCGTTTAAAAAGGGCCAAAACGTCGGCTAGTTATCTTAGTCCGAAGATAATAGCTGTAGCCCTCCTCAAGCTCTGATTGTTCAAAGTTCTCAGAAGGAAGCAGAGGGTCATCCTGCCTCTAGTCAAGCGAAGGTTTCTTTGTACACAGCTATCTTTTAGAGAAACAGTTTATTTCCTTTAGCCCGTAAGAAGGTACAGAAACCTTTCGTTAAGAAATTTTGTAATGATAAGGTATCTTTACCATTCGGCCCAGGAATTCTATAGAAGGATTTCAAGTTCTACCCTGATCTGTAGATAGAATGGCATTTAGCCAATTAGTTCAATTCCCGTGGACTGGACAGACAGGTAATGGAGATTGTAGCTCTTCTCAAGCGGTTTACCGTTTTTTATTGTGGAATTTTAAAGGGCGGAAGTGAAAGAATTAGGTAATAGAAAAATAATCTTATCTTTAGGAAGAGCTTGTCTATTCCTGAATCCTTGACTTCCATAGTTCAACCCTGCCATCGTAGTTCTCTCCTTTATCTCTGTTTTGGTCAACCTTCCAATCTGCCCCTGCACTTCTAAGCCGGCGACTTTTTAAAAGACCCTGGACATTCCATTGGAATTTTTTTCCAGGAACATTCAGAAACAAGGTGATCTAGATACCTAAAATATACGTAGAGATGAATCTTCAGAAAGTACAAACCCGAAGGGGCAACTTTGGGTTCACAGGCACATACTAAAAGTAAATGCTAGACTATGGATTCTAGAGTTATAGCATTTAGATGCAGGGTTGCTATGAATATCAACATCTAGGATCAACATGCCTGAAAATGGTATCAGAAAAATTCAGAGAAAAGGGTTGTAACTTGTAGCTCAAGATTAAACGGTAGACCCTGAAGGTTTTCATAAGATGAAACAAAAAATGAAAACAACACTTTCAAATCCTTCGGGTGAAAGTGAGAAACGCTCAGGACAGAGGAAATGATTGAAGCGACTCTGAGCAATAGGCTAATTAGAGATGAATAAATGTACATAGTACATACAGAGGAACGGAGTCAGAAGGAGGGATATCACGAACAGAAAGTAGACTTTGTTAAGAGGACAAATCAATAGAAGGGCTTAAACAAACGGCTAGAGGATGAGACTAGTTCCCTGCAGGAAGGAAACCAGACCTATCCTTCCTGACCTATGTTACCAGTAACCTGACGTTAAGGCACCATACTAAGAAACTCCTAAGAAACACTGTTTCTAGTACCCAATACCCATTTCGTGAGAAACTAAGACGAGGTCCTGAAGAAGGAAAAAGCGAAGAGCTATCTCCACTTAAAGCTAATTTTTAAAGCCACTGAAGTCCCCAAAAACTTAACATGCTAGACTGAAAATCTGCTGTAATCCAATCGAAAATGTGGATAGAATGGCCATTATATTTGTTCGGTATTTGCTTGGTTCCAAAGGATTTAAATATTGGCTTTCTATAGGTAAAACAAAAGAAAGATTTTTGGTAAAGGTCCTGCTAAGGGTTGATGTAAATCCTATGTATACTATGATTTTCTTTTTCCTTTAAAAAATAGTTTTGACATTACAGAGGAACTGCTCGTGCTGCCAGTACCAGGGGCTACTGAGTTTCAAAGCAAGACAAAACACTTGCAAGCATATAAGCAGAGAGATTTTAAAATTACCGTCAAACAGAGTCCCTCTCCATATATACTTTACCATTGGAACAGAGCACTGAAATAAAATCCATTCTCGTGAACCAAATGTAAGCTATGCAAAGTTTTATATCATGTTTCTTCGTACTGACACAATACTGTGCAAAAGAAACGCCAATCCTGGCTAACAGAACCTAATAAACAACAAGAAAATAAGAGAGGGACTACAGATATTGGCCTGAAAAAGAAAGTGGCTTTCATAAAAATTTAAAATCTACAAAGGAAAAGCATATCATAGTTTTGCAACTGACATGAAGGCGTCCATTATTAGTAAAAGCAATTAGTAGATTTATAATGCATAATCTTACTGATGTCAGTAGCATTTAGTGAAGTTAAAACAATTACAGCTTTTCTACTGATCACATTATTCTAATACAAGCTAATCAAGAGTTTTATCCACGATTATCAACTTGTATCTGCAGATACCATCATTAGTTTCCTACGATCTTTAACTATAATATTAGGAATTTTCAGTGGTCAGAAAAATGCTCGACTGCCATAAAAAACTCTGGAGCCGTCCTTCTTTCCAGCGTCTAACTTGTTTTGATTTGATCTAGTCTCAGTAGCATCATCAGATCCCTTGTTCTCAAGATCGATTGGAAGTTTCATCTTTGCCAATGACTCTGTAAATTGTTGCATACTCTTCATATACATATCAACGATCTGTTGCTGCACAACAGTCTCCTCAGGTTCGATATTTATACTTATAAGAGGCTTTGTGAACGATATATCTGACTCGCCTTCAGTCATCCTGGTTTCACTGCTTGACCCTGCCCCTTCCTTGTCTTTGTCTTCCTCCTTGGAAGAGGAAGTTTCATGGTGGTCACCTGAGACATTACCATTTGCAGAGGAGGGAGTCTCAGGAGAATTTTCAGCTGTCTGAGTCCTAGCAGGTGATGATATGTGGGAATGACAAGACTCCCCTGCAGAGATACTCTTATGTTCGCCAAAGTCATGGGAATTTTGGTCATCACTCAAACTTGTTGTAGTAGAACTTAAAATTCCCGTATGAGATGAATTCTCAGCATCATGTGTGTTCTGGTAACCAAACATGTGGCTTTCTTTAGCTACTTGATGTGGATCTTCATGCTTCTCCTCTGCTGTATTCAAGGACATCTCATAATCATCTTCTGCACTAGGTGTTGCACCCAGATGTAAAAACGGTGCTCCAGAAAAATCATTCTGGTCCGCTACCATGTAATCAATTTTCGAATCATCTTCGGCCTTCATACCAGTGGATGCCATCTTGAAATATTCAGAAACAAGCTGCTGATTCTCCCTTGCTACCTCCATATCCGGGAACTCTATGCTATTGTAATCAGCAGGTCCCAAGTCTTCCGCACTGCGATCAAGCAATACAACTTCTGAGCTTATAGACGACGGAGACAGCGCCAAATTGGAGCCAGAAAATGACTTCCCCTGACATTCGGACAAAGCCGATCCCTGATACATAAGAGTCAAACGAACTGTGCCAGCCGGGGAATGAAACAGGTCAGTAGAGGACAATGCAAAATCCTGCGTCAATTTACCCTTTCCGGCCACAGATGACAGAGGAACCAAAGCAAACCCTAGCAACTGATCCTCCAGGTAATTCCTCGCACGGCTCAACATCCACATCTCGCATTTCAGCACAGCATCCTCCTGTGTAATTTTGATCTGCAAGTTCTCGTTGAACTCAGGATTTTTACCACCACATTTCACTATTTTTGTAGCCAACGCCTCATCAGGATTGTATGTGAGCGAGAACTTTGCATACACATCTTGATTATCATAAATGCAGATATTGTGAATATTCCTCGCATGATGGGCATAAATATTCAAAATGCCTGCAAACCCTGACCTGTCTTCCTCCCCCTCGCCTTCTCCCATCCCTTCCCCGCTAGTTCCAAGACTGTAAGGGTGCCGTGCAGAAGTCTGGCAGTATGAAGCCATTCAAGGCACACAAATATAACCAGAAACAGCAAAATTTCAAAAATAAAAGAAATATGAAATCGCAGAAAGCAACAAAACATAAAAGTCCGAATTTCTACAAAGAAAAATCTAAGAGCCTAAATTTGCAAACTTCTCAAGTACCTGAACCTGAGCCTAAATATTCAGATTTTCACTACGGAAACTAGGAATTTAAGTTTATTTTTCAAGTTTTCGCTAGCTGAGACAAAAATTTCGAACTTTCACTAAAAAGAACGGAATACAAGTTTAAAATTTTAAGATTTTGCTAACCGAGCTTAAATTTCAAACTTTCAGGGCAGAAAGAGGAAAATAAGATAAGTTTTTAAGTTTTCACTACCTGACACCAACTTTCACTACAGAAAACCATATATAAGTTTAAATTCTAAAAAAACTGCTACCTGTACATAACATTCAGCGGAAGACAACGAGAGAACACGAGTGCAGAACACAAACGGAGAAAGATTGAAAGATGCACCAGAATTTGAAGCAAGAAAACAAAAATAAACGCCACCTAACACGAGAATTCAAAGACGTAAGATTTCAGACAACCGCTCTGAAGGAGTAAAAACTAAAGCTGGACACTCAACTCACTTGTAGGTCGTACGATTCGATCCCTGGTCGACTGCAGAGCCTTCGATTGCAGAGCGAAAATGTTTGGTGTGCTTATGATGGTGTTGCTCCCTCCTCATCATTCTTCTGTTAATCTTCGTCGCCATTTTCCATCTTCGTCGTCTCCACTCATCCCCTGCGCCCCACATGACCCACCGGTGGCCCCCTCTCCTCCCCTGCGGTCTTTCCACCGCCTGGACCGGTCGCATTTGACTGGGAAGGTGTTCTGCTGTTACTTGTTACCGTTTGTGAGGAAATTGTTTTGAAAAGAAGAATGTGGTTGTTACGTATATTTTAACTTAAAAGAAAAGGTGTTGTTTTATTATTATTATTATCTATATGATATTATATTATATGATTTTGAGTCTAGGTTTGCAAATTTAAGGAATTAATTATGACTCAATTTTCTGTTTATTAGGTTTAAATAGTTTATTTTGCTTATTAAGTTCGTGTATTTTTATTTGAATTGAAATCTGTTTGTAAGTGTTTTAATTAAAATTTTATTTATAAAATATAATAACATAGATTTGAAAAAAAAAATTTGTAAGATGGTTCATATTTAAAGTTCTATGAAAATGAAAGGCATTACTTTAGCTTTACATTTATAATAGGTATATAAGAGAAAGTCATTAGTCAGGTATTATATTATTAAAATGGATTTGTGAAATTAATAATATAGATTGGTATTTATAAATTTTTGAAGTGAAGTTTAATTTTTTTAAATTTAAAAATAGAAATAATTTTTAATATAAAATTAATAATATAAATTTGTTATTTATAAATTTTTGAACATGAAGTTTTTTTTTCCAAATTTAAAATAATGTTACAAGTTTAATTTTTAATTTGAAATTAATAATATAGATTTATTATTTATAAATTTGTGAAGTGAAGTTTGTTTTTCAAAGTTAAAATAAGTAGTAAGTTTAATTTTCAAATTTAAACATAAAGAAATGAAAAGTAAATTTAATTTTGGAATTTAAATATAAGAATTAAAAATGTATTATTTCGAGAAAAAAATATTAAAACAAGCATTATTAAAAATAGAATTAATTATTTTTAATAAGTCCAAAATAAGATTGCCTTAAAATCAAATTTTAGTTAATTATGATAAACTTTCACCAACCAACTTACCTACCATTGAAATTTAATTCAAACAACCAAAATAATTTCATTGGCAGTTGATCATTACTTTTTGGAATGAATTAATAAGAATTTTAGAAGAATAAACATGCCCTGTGTAATGTATATGTTTGGCAAGAACATAAAAAACACATACATTAATCTAAAAATAGACTAGGCATATTTTGATGGAGTGTGTCAAGATGACTCAAGAATGTCCTCCTATACATTAATAGTAATATGCATATTTTGATTGAATTGGGTCAAGATGACCCAACAATGTCTTCCTATGTGGTGTAGGAGCAATACTTTACCTAGTCATTTTTATACTTTAAAATTTACATTAATAGTAAATGCATATTTTGATTGAGTGTCTCAAGATGACTCAATAATGTCATCCCCTTTTATGTGGTGCACCAGCAATAATTTACCTCTCTAAGAGTCATTTCTATACTTTACAATTTGGTGTAGGAAGGGGTACTAACAATAAAGTAGAGCTATGTGTACAATGGATTCCATTAAATTTTGTTTTGGATATCAAGTTTAGCGCTCTTTAGGTGTTTGGTGATTCCAAATTGCTAATGGATTTGTGCAATGGAAAATCACAAACTACAAAAATATATAGTGGACGCTTGTATACAAAAAGCAATAACAAGCTATGAACATCTAGGCTTTTGATCACTTATAGAGACAATTAAAATGGACTCTCAAAGGAAGCTATTCTTCTACAAGATGGAGTGTGTTTGGTGATTCCAAATTGCTAATGGATTTGTGCAATGGAAAATCACAAATTACAAAAATATATAGTGGACGCTTGTATACAAAAAGCAATAACAAGCTATGAACATCTAGGCTTTTGATCACTTATAGAGACAATTAAAATGGGCTCTCAAAGGAAGCTATTCTTCTACAAGATGGAGTGTTGGTAACACAGGAATTTTGAGGAGAAGAGGAGCTAGAACCTATCACTTTCATTATCTATTAATATCTAAAATCTCTCTATTCAAAAAAAAAGTTTTGTTTTGGTCTATTAGAGAAAGGGAATTGATAATATTTGTGAACTGAGTTTTTTAAGATAACACTACATAGAAATAGAATATTGGCTTTTTATTATTTGTTATGGTTTTGCTTAATTCTGTGAAATGAAGCTTTTGGATGATAGAATCATTTTGGGAGAAGGTAAAATACTTTGTTTAAAATGTCTACGTAGGACATATCACAAACTGGAGCAATAGAGTTA
>LPNX010801242.1:16189-27765 GCA_001517045.1 Pseudotsuga menziesii | reverse complement strand
TATATATATATATTATTTTGAGTAGATTTGTTTTTTTTTTCACTTGGAAATATGTGAAAACCTAGGTGGATCGGGTAACATTCATTCCTCCTAACCACCCAAGTGACATCCAATGGACATATTCTTTTGAGTAGATTGTTTGAGGCAAAGTTCCTCCTCATATTTTTGTTTTAGTTTAGTTTAGTTAAAATTCAAATGTAATTAAGAATTATTATATAAGTTATAATTATGTTTGCAATTGAGTCTTTCTCCATCCAAACATTTCAAGGAAGCGAGAAAATTCTATGAAATTCTCATTTTAATATATGGGTATCTTAATAAGATTAGAACCATGGATATGGAGCAAAGAAAATTTTTACAAAATTTAAGACTTTAATATAAATCAACAACTTATTTATTAAATTTTTATATTTTTAGTTTTCAAAAATAACACTAAAATATTTGATTGAAAAATATTGATATAAGTTTGTTAGTTCATTTTCATAAGGTGTGAAATCCTTAAAAAAAATCATCTCCAATTACTAATAGATATGTGTGATTAAAATATTTTGATTAAAGTTTATTTTTATGTTCTAGTGTAAATGTTAGAAGTTTTTGACTTTATACTAGTTTTTTTTTTGTTTATTTGTTTTTAACATAATACCTTAAATTAATTCTTGAAAAAGTATATGATAGTTGTTAAATTTACATAATTTGTGTGCTTTGGGAGTATTTGACCACAATGAATTCATTTATGCATTCAAAAACATGATTTGAATACTTCAAAATTCAGATTTTAGAAAAAAAATTCACCAAATTCCTTTTTTTTGGTGCATATGCCCTTTGACAAAATTACCCGAGATGGCACCAGGGCCCTTCAAAATTACCTGAGATGGCACCAGGGCCCTTCAAAATTACCTGAGATGGCACCACCAACCCTTATCATGGTTGGATTTAGATATCGCCTCCCAAGAGCAACTGATTTTGATCTTGGACTGCCTTGTTGAACGAAACTCGTCTTGACGATTTGCTCTACTAAAACTTGACAAACCAAATTCCAATTAAAAATCACCAAAAAGTCCAAAACTTCTAAATTAAATAAAATCCAAATGTAAAAATGTTTAAATTTTTTTTTTAAATTAATTATATTAACTTTTCACAAACCAACCAACTTATCATTAAACTTCCATTCGACTCACCAAGTTAACTTTATTGATATTTTATCATTACTTTTTAAAATAAAAATATAATAATAACTTCATAATTATGAAATGAAGATATAAAAAAAATTAAAATTAATTATAATAACTTTTCACAAACCAACCAACTTATCATTTTTTTTGGAAGAAAAACGCCTCTCCTTGTTATTCATAAATCTGAATCAAAAGGGATCTATCGTGCCTTCCCATTGAAGGGATACATACAAATAAAGTCTGAAAAGGTCTGTCATCTCTAACATACCATAAGTGAGTCCCAATTCATAAGAGCAAGCCCAGAGAAAGACAAACAATGCACCCTTCCAACAGAGAATCCATAACACCAACCAACTTATCATTAAACTTCCATTCGACTCACCAAGTTAACTTTATTGATATTTTATCATTACTTTTTTGAAATAAAAATATAATAATAACTTCAAATATATTAAAGTAGTGAATATACCCTTCTCTCTCAATATATAGAAAGATTATTGAGGTTGAACGGTAGGGTTCTAGTTCTATTGCAAGGTTCAAGTTCGTCAAGACTTATTTGTTGCAATTGTGGTGGGTAGTTGAGTTGGTTTATATCTCGATATTCTAATGAAGAAGGGAATATTGCAAATTTTTTTTTAATATATATATAAATTAAGTCCAGTAAGATTTATTAATTTATTGCAACTGTGGTTGGTAATTGAGTTAGTCTACATCTAGATTAAATATTCTCACAAAAAAAGAATCTTGTAAATTTTTTTTGAATATATTTATTTAAAAGGATGGGATCTCTTGATAAGGAATAAAGACTTTTTCAAAAGTGAGTAAGGTTCAATTTCTATAAGAGTTTTTCTTATAGTAGTGGATTCACCTTCAGAGGGTGGTTGAATATGTGATTTCATCTCATGTCCTTTAATTTTAAATCCAAAAAGATTGGATAGATAGACCACTTAAACTATGCAACTATGTTTATCCATCGGAATATATCAAATTGCTAATAATATTAATGAAATGAAAGAGGATCTAGGTACTTACACCACAAAGCCAATTTAGATATCTTAGTATAATAAAATATCCTATAACTTTCAAAGTACCATGCAAATTACAATTGAATTTATTAGGGATATTAATATTGAATGACATGTCAATTTTTGCTAGTTCATTCGGTTAACGTGTAGGTCTCATTAGCACGGCGACCCGGGTTTAATTCTCCTTAGAGGTGAGCTAGTTGGGAGGAGACACCAAAAAATCCACCTATGCTAAGGGTTAGTGTGGCCCAAGCCGAATACGGCCCAAACCGAGTGCGATCCCTAAGTAACTTTGATAACTTAAATGCCCCTAGATTATCAGTGCTACCAACCCAAAATAACGCATAATAAACCAAACAAATATTGAATAACATCAATTCTAAAAAAATACATATCAAAACCAACTTTTACCTCACCAATTTTTTTGAAAAAAGTTCCCGTCCAAAACATGCATTATTATTATTATAATAAATAAAGTTACTTTATAAAAATGTTTTGTGGTTGTGTGTAGGGTCGGTGGGAAATCATTATCACCAATGCACAAAATCCTACCAACCATGTTGGCTTTTTTAGAAGATACCCTAAGCCCTATCGTTTTATTTTTCAACATAAAACCATTAATACTTAACAGGGTTATATTCAAAGATGTTGAGATATTTAAATGATAAAATTCTTATTTAAAGTTTAAATGTTTTCTTTCCTATTTAAATAGGATTAACTAATTTATATATATTTTATTTATTAATAAAAAAAATAATAATAATTTAATAATATTTATATAAAAAACTTAAATCAATCACTTATCTTTATTTTCTTTAAACCATTATGTTATTAAACAAAACATATTAAAAAACTCCTTGCAAATTATATTAAAACGAAAAAACACTGCAAGTTGTGAAGTTGTCGGTTGTAAGTTTGATTACATTGAACATCCATTTGACCGTATCGCACACATAATTTTGAAAATATTAAACGTTGCATCCATTATGACCCCATTGCACACATATTCCAAGAAGAAGTTATCAAGGCTAAATAAGTCAAAAAATGATCATATGATGCTATGATGGTGTGGGGTCAAGAGAAAGACAATGGAGTGGTTAGACACCTTTATGGAGGGAACCAGCCACGGAAGTGGACAGACCATCAAGATGGTTATGTTACAAATAATTTAATAATGTACTATACTCTATTGTGAACAACATGGTGTTAGGTGAGTGCAACACTATGAAGTATTTCTCAAGATAGTGTTTTATGAAAAATTTGATTGGTGAGAAATATGGTATTTTGGCAATATTTGCATTACATAATGAAATGTTTTTTTAACAAAAAAGAATATGTGATTTATGTGTTTATGAAAAAGAAAATAATTAAATTTTTATAAAAAAAATGACATTAAACAAAGATAACCTATTATTTTAATTTGTAATTTATGTTTTCCAACATTTTGATGATGTTATTTTTTTATAATCATTAAACATTTTAATGAAATAACAATAAAATTAATGATCTTATAAAATTATCTAAACACATAATCAATTTAAGGTTGAAAGTTTTCCACAACTAAATCAAAGTTAAACATTTATACAATACTATTGGATTTATTTAAAACCAGAAATTCATATTTCAAATTTGTGTATCAAATTTCATCCTACAAGAAGCATATCTCTAATACACAAATTCAATCATACAAAAAGCATGAAAACTTTGGTCTCATTGTCATCATCTTCATTGCCACATTCATGGACACGGTTCCATCATACAAGAAGCATGAACCCCTGGGTCCCACTTTCATCATCTTCATTGCTACGTCTCTCTAGCTTTTCAATTGCCCCTAGACTCATCACGTTAGCATTGGCCTTTTCTTCAACCAATGGAAATATCCTATTTTTTTCAATGGACTCATGCAAATAAGAGTCATTTTATATGCACATGCATTTTTTAGTCCAAATAAATAAATGTAGGGCTATATGGCGTTTCTTGAGTTGATTGCAATGTTATATGAAAAAAGTCAATAGTTTTATCATGGTTATATGGGAAAAGGGCTTGTTGGGTCAATGAAAGCATATTGATCATCATCTTTGAAAAGGATTATGTTTTCTTTTTAAGATACTTATGCAAAGCTAAGAGAAAGCAAAGAGGTATTATTGTTATAAAATAATTTTTTTTTTTCTTTATGTGATGATACGGTTATGTAAAGAGGTTGCAAAAAGTAGAAGTCATTAAGTTAAGTTGGATAGTCGTATTCTTTCTATAATTGTAATATCATATTCTCATTATAACCGTAATATGATATCTCATCTTTTAATAAGTGATCATTACTCATTATTTTATTTTTTTAATATTTTAAAAAATTGTAATTATTTTTAAATTAATAAAATCTAAATTAAGATTATTGAACCTATACGAGTATTAGGTGTATTATTTTTTGGTTTCTTTAATGCTTTGTGTAAATGTTATTAAGGAAGTTTTTATGAGTAAAAACTATGTATATATATATATATATATATATATATATATAGGGGTATGTGGAGGTAAGAAACCAAAAATGCATTAATAATAAGAAGGTTAAACATTTTATATTTTAATTTTTTTAACTTTTAAAATTTTGTAGTTATTTTTGTCAAAATTGCAATTTGTAAAGTATTTTGATCGTAGTCTCGAATGTTGTAGTTTGAGCAGGTCAAGCGAAGGAGAAATGTATGCATTCTTGGAAACGACGTCACGGTTGATATGGTGGCAACACTTTCACTTCGAGCTCTTGTTGGCCGGTTTGAGTTTTTGAAACGGTATAGAGCTGACATTCACGATTGGGTACGCAAGCACTGGAGACCTCTAGTGAAGTCGGTACCTAAGGTTTTGATCCTAGTCAACAGGTGGGTTCTTTTTCAATTTTTGTCGACAGAAGATAGAGAAGTGATTGAGGGCCAATATTGGGTTCTGGATAGAGGCTCTCTCGCACTCAGTCGTTGACATGTTGACTTCGACCCCCATTCTGAAAGGGTGATTCGACGTCACCTGTGGTTCATCCTTCCGTATTTCTCCATCTAGTGCTAGAACCTTAAGGGCTTCATGTATGTAGCAAACTCCATTGGTACCTTCATGCTGATGGAGGACGAACAACTCCTTAGTTTTGAATGTTCGACCCCTCGAGTGCTAGTTGATATGGATGTCTCGGAGGGTCTTCCGGACAAGTTGGAAGTCTTTTGGGAGGGTGGCACCTTCATACAGAAGCTGGACTACTGGCGAGTAGCCTTCCGCTGCCACTTGTGCCATGGTACTGGACATGTGAAAGACTTCTGTCCCCGAAAGGGTGTTTCATCTTCTCCTGTGTGGGATGTTGCTTCGCCTCAGGATTGTGGTCGTGATCTTTCAGATAAAGACAATATTTTCCCTATCCCACTGGACCCAAAGTCTACGACTTCCTTTGTCGGTAAGTTCGCCCATTCAGTTCCTTTACTTTTGAAATTTATCTCGGCTGAGGATATAGTGAACTCTCTGTCTTTAGTTGATTTGGATGACTCACATCTTGTTTTGTCTCATGTTAATGGGGCAGGTCCTCTAGCCGCATCCTCTCTTGTGGTTTGTGGGTCGGATCTTTGTGCTTTGGCGTCGCCTTTGGAATTACAGACTCCTCCTAGTCCTGATTTATCCTTGGGTATTTCTCGGCCTTCACAATCCATCCCTTCATTTGGAGTTGACCCAGGTTTCGGTATTTCGATCTCTCCTTCCTCTCTTTCGGACCAGCCATCAGACGTCTCGCCACCCCTTGAGCCCTCCTGGGATTTCACTGATCCTCCTCTGCGGGCCGAGGGCACTCCTGTCATGCTTTCTTTGGCCTCAAAAATTATATTTGAGATTAAGCGTTTGTTAATCCTAGAGTTTCCCCTCTGGCTAATAGAGGTCTGAATGATACACTGGACTCTACATCTTTCCTTTCTCGAGATCTTAGAGACTCTATAGCCCCTTCCTTGGTTACCCGATGATCTTTGTTTCTCTGAATGTTAGGGGGCTTGGCGGAGCTCTAAAATGTGCTGCCATTAAGATACTTTTGGATCAATATCACCCTGCTATTGTCTATTTTCAAGAAACTATGTCCTCCGGGACTAGTGCTTGTGACTTCTTCCTCCACCTTTGTCCTGGGTGGCTTGTTTATGCGATGGATTTTCTGGGTCTCTCAGGGGGGTCCTTGGTTTCCGAGAATCCCTTACATGCATATTTCAAAGATTTTTCTTCTGCTGTAGGACTACTACTTTCTGGCAAACTAAAAGGATAGAAGCAGATCTTTCATATTCTCAGCATTTATCGACCTTGCGATCATCAGATGTCTTTCTGGGATGTTGTGAGGAACAATGGTTTACTAAAGCTTTTGTCACTTATGGTAGTGGGTGACTTGAATTTCACCTGGTCTGCTGCTGAGGTGTGGGGGGCTGGCAGGCCAATTGACCCATTAGCAAGTTACTTTATCTCTCTCTTTGCTAAATCCGGTCTCCATGATATTGTGCCTGTAGTAATGTCTCCTACTTGGTCGAATGGTCATGATGATTCTTATTACATTTCGAAGAGATTGGATAGGTATTTGATGGCTAAGGGTTTATGTGACTCTCTGGGGAAATTATGAACCTAGCATTATTCCACGAGTGTGTCTGACCATAAGGCCATATTTCTTCAATTAGATTTTGACCAATATTTCACTCTGTATCCATTCAAATTCAATCCAGCTTGGCTTGATGTGGAGGAATTCTCTATATTTGTTAAGCATCAGTGGGGAATTCTTATTTCTGGAACTTCTACTCACCTTGGCCCAATGTATTCTCTCCTTCATAAGCTATATAAGTTACATACTCTGGTTAGGACTTGGGAAAAGGACGGGAAGGAAAAGGAGGATCTACTTTTATGTGATACCGAACTTGAAATCCTATTGTTGGAGGATCTAGTGGTGAGGGACTCCTTCTCTATCACAAATAGAGATGCACTTAAGGCGTGCCACTTGAAGAAGCAGACCATTCTTCTGCATAAGGAAGAGACCTTGCACCAAAAGAGTCAGGCTATCTAGTTAAAAGCAAGTGATGATAATTCTAAGTATTTTCACAGGTTTGCTAACAAGAGAAGAATTACCAATTCAGTTTGGGAAGCTCTAGACTCAGAAGGGAGGTTGGTTTCAGATCAACATTCTATTAAAAAGGTGGCAGGCCTTCACTTCTCTAATTTATTGAAAGCTCCCAAGTCCTCCAATATTGTTAACCAGCTCGATATTATCAAGTTGTTTCCTACCTTTTTTAGTGTTGTTGATTGTCTTGATATCTTTAGGGTGATTTCTCTAAAGGAGGGTGAATCCAATCTTAAGGTTTTTTCCAAGGACAAGAGTCCAGGGCTTGACAGTTGGACCATTGAGTTTTATCTTCACTTTTTTTACCTTATGGGGTCGGATCTTTTGCGGGCTGTGGAGGACAACGGAATTTTTGGGGCTATTCCTGACTCTTTGAACATGACCTTTCTTACTCCGATTCCTATTTTGGATTGACCTCAATCATTCAGTGATTACCGTCCGATCTCCTTATGTAACTTATTGTATAAACTTGTCATCAAGATTATAGCTGAAGGGATTAAACCCTTCCTTGGCAAGTTTATCTCAAAGGAACAATTTGGGTTTCTTCCTAACAGACATATTCTTGACGTAGTGGGCATTGTTCAGGAGGCCATTCACTCGATTAAACTGAAGAAGTCTTCTTCTATTATCCTTAAACTTGACCTGGAAAATGCTTATGACAAGGTGGATTGGTCGTTTCTCATATTGATCCTTTTGCATATCGGTATTTCCTTTAAAATTGTTTAGTGAATAATGGCCTTTGTTACTACTGCTAGTTTCACGGTCATCATCAATGTATCCCCTAAAAATTATTTCAAGGGCTCTCAGGGTATCATACAAGTTTTCCCTCTCTCTCCTTACCTTTTTCTCTTGATCGTATAAGGTCTTAGTTGTATGCTTTCTCAGGCAAAGGAAAATAAGCTGATCAAAGGTATTAAGGTTGCAGGAACTATTTTCATTACTCATACTCTGTTTGTGGATGATGTACTGATCTTTAGGGACATGAAGGTTCTGGAATGGAAACATATCAAGTCCCTTATTGACACTTTTTATGGAGCATCAGGGATGTCCATCAGCAAATGGAAGTCTATACTTTTCCATTCTTGCATCAGACAATATTCCATCGATTTTATTGCACACTTTTTGTCCTACTCTTGGAAACAGTTAGATGCTGGTCTCATTTGCCTTGGTTTTTGTCTCAAGGCCAATAATTATTTGATAGCGGACTGGTCATGGCTACTTAAGAAGTTTCAAGGAAGGATGAGTCGATGGGTTCCCAGATGGCTTTCACTTGGTGGGAGGTTCACTTCGGTCTCTTCTGTTTTACAGTCCATTCCGGTATTCTGGTTTTCACTCTTTCATCTTCCTTCCAGGATTCTCTCTGCCCTCTATACGATGATGTTTCTTTTTCTATGGATTGGAACCATTGAGTGTAAAAAGTATGATCTGAATGGTTGGGAATCCATCTCTCTGTCGAAAGCTTGGGTGGTTGGGGTATCAAACATCTTAGTGTGTTTAACCTTGCTCTTTGTGCTACGAGTCTTTGACGTGGTTTCTCGAATCCTGGTCTTTGGGGAATTATTATTAAAGCTAAATACATGTGCAGACTTCTGTTGGAAATCTGGATTAGACAAGTAAAATTTACCCCGACCACCTCATCGACTGTTTGGCATAGTCTTATGATCACTTTTCCTTATGTTCTATAGGATTTAAGTTGGCATGTGGGCAGGGGAAGTCTCATTTGTGTTGGGATGGACCCTATTGTGGGTATTTCTCAGTTCAACTTTCCTATGCTTTAATGGTTCAATTCCACCATAGGAAGATGATATTTCTTGAACATATATTTGTGTTTAAGGACAACATGGATCCCTATTGGCTTTCATCCATGGGCCTTGATCTTTTTGGTGAAATTGCTATCGAATGGGGAGAATACATCAAGCACATTTATGGAGCGGGCATTTCACTTTCTTCAGATAAAGACTATTTGGTCCGGGCTGTTAATAAACACTCAAGTCAGGTTACTGTGAAAATGGCATATCCTACTATTCTCAAGCAGAGGTACTTGCAGGTTGATCTTTGGTGGCATAGAGACTCGTGGAAGCTTAAAATTCCTGATGTGGAGCTGGTATGGTAGTGCGACTAGATAGTAGTCACTTTTTCTGGCTGAGGATGGATGTTGGTGTGGGAACCAATACAAAATATGAACTCTTGGATTTATGGGGTCTACTCCACTTTTCCAACAATAAACATCTCAGGGACCTTCAGGTGTTGGATGACTCCAAAGCTATTATTGATTGGGCCTTGGGGATACTATTCAATCATTGGATCTTTCTCATTGGGTGAGGCATGTGAGAGGCCTCATGGATCTCTTCAACTCTCTTAATTTTCGTCACATATACAAAGAGTATAATTCTCATGCCGATAGTCTTTCCAAACGGGCTATTGGACCGGGTGAAGGCAAGATGTATTGGCAAGAATTTGCAGGGAACCGCCTGATGGATTCAGGTGTCCTACTTCTGTACTAAATTCTTGTCGAGATCCACTACAGAATTAGTCACTGTGGCTCCTTTCCTGTATGGGATTTTCTTTGCTGTTTTGGCTTATGTTGTTAGCTCTTCAACCGATATTTATGATTCCTAGTGCTTATATGTTGATAGCATTTCAGCCTGCACTTATGTTTTTGGATTTCAGATACGATCTTTTGTTAACTTTCTGCTGATTTTGTTTCTTCGGTACTATGCTCTTTTATGACTTGGGTTCCTTCAAGTCTATTTACTGAAGGACTTATATTGACTATGCCTTGACTTATATATTCCCATGTCTCTATTTTTGTAATTAGTGTCTTGTGTTTTTCTAAGACACTGTTTTATATAAATAAAACTGTCTTTTTCCCATGTGAAAAAAAATTGGATCAATGCAAGATTGTGTAATGTTAATGTTGGGGAAAATTATTTAACAAATTATAACATATATCCAATGATTTAATTGTTAACCTGGAGAGAGCGTAAACTTGTGAGGTACAAACAAAATATATGTAGGGGCAGAGTGTCGCTGAACTTAATCCATTACTGAAATTGAAAATACATGATTGAAATTGAATTAAACTTACAAGAGCATGAAATGACATGAAATAAACAGGTATAAAGCAATTGACATTAACTGGTGAGATCACATAAAATCAATGCTAACAATTCATAAGCAAAACATAACAACTCATAAGAAAGAAAGTGCTGAAAATCTATATTAATATGGAAGAGTATAGGATTTGCATCAAAGCATAATCTCCATTACAATCAGAAATCCATTCTATGACTAACTCTAAACTATTCTCTACTTCCAAACCACTAGAGAGGCCTCTAACCAAAATGAGGAGAGAGCCCTCCTATTTATACATGAATTCAAGATAACTAATCATAATTATAGATCCACAATTCTCTCAACTTATCCCTCAAAATCCTCAACAAATTTACAACTCGTCCCTTCAAACTCTCAACAATCTACAACTCATCCCTTTAAATTCTCAACAAATATTGGATGAGATATTCTCTCCACATTTCCATGATCATCTCTTTGAAGTTAGCTCACATTTAGAAAATGAAATTTGAATCTGAGGCTAGGTGGTCACTTTTGAGCTTGTTAAAGTCTTCAAATACACCTGTAAATATCACCAAACTCATCCAACTTTAAAGTATAATGAAAATATGTTATTTTTCTCAATAATTAACCACAAATTCACTCAAAATACTCAAAAATAAATGATTTGGAAAATAGTAATTATAAACCCATATTTATTATGAAAGTGGTGAATATTAGTGGTTTTATGGAAGGATAAGATAGGAATAAGGTGACAAATGGTATAGGAAAGATTAATAAAATGTGGTATTTTTGCGGCTCAACATTCCCCCCAACTTGACTGTTTGCATGTCCTCATGCAACTATGCATTGATTCTCTTTTTAACTTTTGGCTTTGTAGCTGGGCTTTACATGATGATGGTATGTAATAGTAAATCATTCCATGATTTGAAATGCATGAGTGGCAACAATTTTTCTTTTTCTTTTTCTCTTTTATATATATATATATATATATATATATATATATATATATATTTGTGGTTGGTTCTTGTGTGACAACCAAAACAAATGTTGGTTCTTGTGTTAACAACATTCGCTCGTTCTACTTGTATTTTTGTTGCAATACATAAGATTTATGCATTAGAAATAATGAACCATCAATGTATATTAGAAAGCCTTTTTTCATGTTATGAATCATGCCAATAGATATAGAATAGTTTG
>LPNX010801242.1:0-16083 GCA_001517045.1 Pseudotsuga menziesii | reverse complement strand
CCCCCCCCCCCCCCCCCCCCTCCCCCTGAACTTAAGATTTATTAGGTTTATAAAAGGAGTAAGGGAATGTAGTGAGGGTAATTTTCCAAATTCATTCATTTTCTTGCAATTAAGGAATTACATGGTTACAGATTAGAAAACAACATACCTCCACTTACCCAAAAATTTGATGAACTTATGCAATAGGAATGTGGATGTTGCTGCTGGATCATAGAATGTGAAGTGAAGGATCTGAACTGATGCTTGGTTGGATGAATTAGAAGATGAGAGATGAAAGTAGAACTGTGGTACTCTCATATGGCTGAAGTAGGCTGCTGTAAAACTGTTGATGGTGTCATGAAAAGTATATAGTCTTCACCTGCTACAAAACCCGATGGTACAATTATTACCATGCGAATAAATGTGTCGATGTCGAACATGGAAATAATTCATTGGATTACTGACCATTAATGAATGTCGTTAACCAATGCGAGGCAATCTCACCATTGATGTCAATGAGTGCCAAGGTACCTAAGTACATTGTGAAAAGTGCAAATAAATGAGCTGATGTCGAACCACTTGCAATATCTAACAATCAAGGGACATTGATGCATTCCCATGATTGTTAGTGAGAGAACTTGCCATTAAGGCATGCAAGCCTCACAGTATTGAAAATAAACTCTAGTCTCTATCCTAGATAAGGTGCTGAGGTCGATGGGGTAAGACTTGTTGAAAGGTGGGCCTTAAGGAATCCCACATCAGTCAACACGAGTTCTACATAATGAGTGGTAGGACTATAGATAAAAGATATGAAGGCCACACATTTTTTATGGCAGGAATACCAAAGCAATGTAGTCATAGAAAGGAAGCTGAATGGTTTTATTCATAAGGAAAAAGATGAACTGACAATAAGGAAAATGTATGCGACTCAGAAAAGGGGTATGCATGCAGGAAGTTATGATGTATAAGGCAATGAAAAAGTAGACTATAGCATGGATAACAGATAAGCTTGGAAGGAAAAAGAGTAAGTAATCATGACATGGCGTAATGGGTTTTTGAAAGGCTTCTTTGTGGTAGCAAATGTCGTGACATACATAGTGGAAACTCAGCTTCTTCAAGCTTTCAATGAAAATATTCTGCGATTCTGGAAATTATTTCTGCATGCCATTTGTTCATCTTTAAATCTGCAAAAGGTTAGCATTTCCTACAACAAACTTGTGAGCACATTGAAAATATATGAAAACATGTGCTTAACAAAAAGTTAAAGAGAATAAGTAAAATACTTTTATACCTAAAAGTAGCAACCCTTCTTGTCGAAACCTGTTTTTGAGTGACTTGCAAAAACAAGTTAGCACAATAATCATAAAATTTTGAGTAGACTCCAAGTTCGTTTATAATTTTTAATTTTATGATTTTATTTGTTACCTAATACTTTTTATTTATTTATATGTTTTTAGTTTTTAATTTTATTTTATTTTTATCTTTGTAATGTTATTATTGCAGTGATTTTGTATATATAATTTTAAATTTGATTTTACAAAAACAAATTTTTATGTGTCAATGTGTTTTTTTCTAACGTTTTTAATTGTTTTGCAAAAATAACAAAAAGAAATTGGATTTATGCATCTTTATATAAAGATTGAGCAACAGAGGGAGAGGGGGTCAACCCTTTCAGTGGTCGACCCCCGCTAAAAGCAGACTATCTTAATGGTCAAACAAGTGTTTTTTTATGATAAGCTTGGCAGCTTGAAACAAACGCCTACCTATCTACCTCCCCCACACTGAAGATGGGCCAGGTCCCGTTGTGCAAAAATAAAAATTAAGTAGAAGGCTTGGCTGCGACAGGAGCTAAGCCTTCGATTTCAAAGACACATATTAATTTTATTAATAACATTACTGTATGTGTTTCTCAAATTCGGTTGTTTATTTACTTATCGTTAATTTGTATTGATATGACCCTTCATATGATCCTCCATATAGATTTTTTAATTTTAATTAGTCTTTATATATAAATATAAAATTTTATTAGGTTAAATTTATTTTAATTGTTTTATATTTTTCTTCTTTTATAATGAAATAAAACAAAGTATTGGTTTTATGCTTGTAGAATTTAAAAACATCACTCAACCTGTGGTGTAGTGGTAAGTGTGGTGGGTAGTAAGAAAGGAAGGGTAAGCTATTTATCCCATCTAGAGTTGAGTAAAGTCAATAGTCAAGGGTCTAAGTGCCGACTCCCATACTCTCTGCGGTGGAAGTGGTAGTGGTCGAGCCCACCTAAACTGAGGTGAGTTCGTGAAGCTATAAAAGATATAAGGTGCTCTCCCTCCCTCTGAGCCTACCTATACTAAGGTAAACGATCATAACAGTACCTGAAGAAGCTAAGCTAGGTTAAGCTGAGGAGCTTTGATTAAGGCCTAAGTAACCTAAGCTGTGGAAAAAAGATAGACACGAGGTAATCTCATTGAGCCGGTGGTTGCTTGGCCATGCATTTCTGTTCCCCGATGTAAGGTATTTCCAGCCGACCCGGTCAAAACGAGTTGTTATTAGACTAGACTTTGGCATAAGAATCACTCTTAAACTTGAATATCTTACTAGCTTGACATAAATAATTTATTTTGTTAAGAATTTCATTGACATATATATATATATGAACATTTGATCCGATTTAAGGCATTTATTAAGTTGTGTGATCGTTTTACAAATACGATCTTAAGGGCTAACTTGTATAATAAGGAACTATGATACATTTTACCAATTTAATTTTATTTAGTTTCTTTAAAGATTTTAGAAAGAACATATTATTTTTATTTCACATGATCTATATCTCTTATATAATAAATTATGAAAAGCTAATTATTTAATATACTTTGTGCCTTATTAATTATAAGTATTATGATATATATAATCATTTTAAAGATTCCAAACATAAGGCCTTTTTACCATTTATTATTTTTCCAAAGCAAAGTGGCTTTGCTAAGTATAGATCAAGAATGCATTCATTATTTTTCAATGACCATAAAACATAGAATGCTCATAAAACCTGGACAAACCTGATGTGTACAATGAATATGATCCTTTAATTTGAACTTTTGTGTAGTATTCTGTGATATTATCAAGTGAGATTCATTTGTTTGCTGCTTCATATATTGCTTCATTCATTCATTCGATTTCTCCATTGAATTTAGGTATAGGCTCAAGTACTGTTTCCATAGTTTGAAGTAGACTAGTTTATTTTAGTTTAACTTTGCAACTTCATTTAGTATAACCGTCCATGCGATTTTTTTCATGTTCATTCTGGTGTATTGTTATCTATGCAAAGAATGACTAGCCATTCTTAATTTTCTTTGGTTTAATGACTCAAATGTAGAACAGCTAGATGAATAATGAAGAGTGAAAAATTAATTAAAGAAGAGTTCTAACAACGTTGCTATTTTGATGAAGATTTTTTTTTTTAAAACAAAATCTAATGTTCAAATTATGGATTTGAAAACCTCAATATCCTAGAAACCCCCAAAACACCTATATTTGCAAATTTAAATACTATGATTGTGAATTTTAAAAATTCCTCCAACATCCATACGAGTTTCATGGAAATCATCACGTCATAATCCATTGGGAATCATCAAAATTGTTACCGGTTTACGCTTCCTGGAAATCATCACGTCATAATCCATTGGGAATCATCAAAATTGTTACCGGTTTACGCTACTAAGATTTAAATAACAATTATATTGTAACTCAACAACTGATGATTCCGATCTTCCTGGCTCCATCAGAATCAATGGAGGAATAAAGTTGCTAAACAATAGAATATTGTCTGTCGCGACTCATGCATGTGTTGTGTGACGATCATGTGGAAAATATTTTGAAGTGTAGACAAGGACTGGCTCCACAGAGTGTGGCCAACGATGTGGAGAAGCCATTGGGCTCTGGTTAATTCAAAGGAAAATCAACAAACCTCCAAATAAGACAACTTCAATCAATAATATGTTGTTTACAAAATTGATAATTTCTTCAATAGATAATTTTAAGAAATTGTGAATTTTAAAAAGTATAAGTATTTTTAATAAAATTATCAAATTCAAAGATTAAAAATAAAGTAAAAAAGGCACTTTTTAAAACATATATATAAACTCTCTTACTTATTCTTCACGGGGAATCATAAGTATGCACCATTATGCTATTATATGTATTTTAATTTGGATATGTTTCCTTTTACCTTGAGTTCGCTCTGACTGCATTCAGTGGATGAGGGGAAAAGAAAAATTCCGTGCTCATGCAACTAGTTCATTTTTATTTATCCCATAAGTGGAAGGCGGTCTGGGTTGGATAGATGGATCGCTAGCTTAGATCGTAGAAAGAAACTAGGTAAACCAGGTGGATTTGGTTACTGGGTGGGATTTCGGTATGAAAATGTATGGAATGCCCAATAGCAGATCAAAACAGTCTAGAGGATATACGTTGCATTCGACGGTATATTTGAAATGGCCAATGGCAAACGTGACTGCACAATGCTTATTAACCAGCAGGCGAAGGCCACTCTACTGGACCCAACCGAGATGATATGGAGACAGATAGGGTTTGGTGGGTAGCTGCATATGCTGCACAAAATAATGGGAGGTAGGTGGTAAATCTAGGAAGACAAACTTTATCTATCCGCTGCAATAGTTGGATCCAAAAGTTCATTATTTATGAAAGAAAATATTGAGTAGGAGGCGATTGCTTGTTCTCGCTCCATTGGCTCACTCAATAATTTCTTCACTTAAGAAATGTACTAAGCTTTTGGTTGTCTTTCGTTAAGGATGGGGAATCTCTAATCTTCGATCCGCTATCTTTACTGTGGGTAGGCAGGATATCTTGGTTGGCGCTACTTATCTTCCTAAGAGAAGAATCAAGTTAGAAGTGATCACCACTCCTGTCCTAAGCTGATATTTAGTTTAAGTCAGGAAATTATTCGCTCCCGCTCCCTAGAGAGAAATAGATTTGGTCCTATTCTACCAAAGCAGCGAAGAAGGATAGTTGTTAACAAAAACAACATATCTACAAAGTTGGCAATATTACGTATATATAAATTGGGGGGAACTGGAGGGGCACACAACAAGCTGGCCTGTTGAATCTTGAGATCGGTGAACTGCTGCTCATTGTCCATCTCGATTATGAGTGGAACAACGAGGGTAAGAAATGTCGTTCCCGCGATCAGGTGGCCTTGCTAGTACTCCATAGGATTTTCTTGCTGAAACGCGCAGTGTATGTATGATGAAAGCTAACAAGAATTCAATTCAACAGAGATTTGGATGAATGCCTCTTTAGCAAACGACCCGCTAATACAATCATAAAACTAGCTAGATCATATGGGATTTGGATTCCCCCCACCTTTTCATTTACGATGGAAAGATCTATTATTAAATTCATGGATACACATGGCAGATCCGTAAATCATTTTCGTAATTAATGGCAGAAATGTCGTGAGTTATTAAACTCAAATAGAACTGGCTGTTAAAATCATGGCAACGATATCCTTCTCTCCGTGCTAAGCTCAAAAATCGGTATGGTTTGTTGAAGTTTTAATGTGTTAGTTGCGGTTAAGGAGAACCCAAACTCGGTAAAACATGCATATTCATGATCTTCCGCATCATCAGCCCTCATGGTTTGTGTGGGAGTGGCGCGCCTGGCTCCTGGGATGTCACTCAGTTTGCATGTAAGGTCATGGTGTGGTGTGTGGAGGGATTCCTTGCCACATGAAGCACATGCTAACAAAGAGAATCCATGTGTCTCTTTGTTCCTCTGCGCTCTAAGTATAATTTATGTATAATTTATATGAGAAGTTACACCAGAGTAAAAGCTGCAAGGCATCTAGTTCTTTGCCACTATCAATGAAAGCATGCACCAGCTGGCATCAGAGGAACACCTGATAAGAAGTTCTGGGGCAGATTACCACAATCTTTGCAGTAAAGGATTGGGGCTGATCTCTTTGATAGCATTCAAGTGGCTCTGTCATGGATCTGATGCAAGGAAGGGCGTCTAGAAGAGGATCTTTAGCATGTACACGCCACCTAAGTACCTAAGGTTTTCAAATAAATTAAGCCGTGACACAATTAGCTTTTATATATTTCGGTGAATTAATTCTAAATATTTTAAAAGAAGAAACAAATTTTCAAAAATTCTCAGTTTTGATTTGATTCTTTTAATCGTATTTTGCAGGTATGCATTTTAGCCGGATGCAGGTATGCATGGTCGGCTGCAAGGTTTATATTTGCTTTTATTTGTTTTGTTTGCATATTTTGTATGAAGAGATGGTTGCAGAGCTGTTTGCGGGTTGCGGATGGAGAGCTATTTCCAGAGTTGTTTGGAGACTGCGCATGGAGGGTTGTTTGCAGAGTTGTTTTATTTATTTTTATTTTTATTTTTAAATTTGTTTTCTTATATATTTATTAACTTTTTTTTTTCTAAATTACATCATTTTATTTTTTAGAGTTTCTTATTTTATATAGGCATATATTAATGTTTAATTTTTAGTATTTTAATTTTAATGCTTAATATTTAAATTTTAAAATGTTCTAGGTCTAGTTTTTTTAAAGAAACTTACAACTAGTATTTAAAATAAATAAACATTGCTTTCTATTCCTAAGGATTAAAAAGTACTTTTAAATTCAAAGGATAAGAACTTAAAAATGATATGTATATTTGTTTATTAATTAATTAATTTTATTTTTAATTATTAAAAGAAACTAATTCTTAATGCAATTTTTTATTTCTAGAATGATTCAAAAAATTATTAAATGAAAAATGAAATGAAAAGAGACCTAAAAAATTTAAATTAAAAGATTAAAATTATTTTTAATTTCTAACAAAATAAAAAAAACCATTGGTAATTAAGGCTATTTTAGAAATAAAATTTTAACAAATAAAAACATTAAAGTAAATTAAAACAAATCTAATTTTAAACTGAAAAATAAAAACTAAACCCTACCTATTCTAATTGGAAATTAAAGATTATTTATATAAAATGAAATTTCCAATGTAACCATCTATCTAACAAAGCTAAACAGAAATTCAAATCTAATTTTACAGAATGAAATCTAAGATGTATAGAAATATGCGAAACTAAGTGCTGAAAATGTAAGTTAAAAAAACAAAAAACAAAACTGATTTAAACTAGTACTTACTTGGATCCATTGTTTGAAGCAGCTTCCATTTGCAGGATATTCTTCATGACTTTGATCACCCGAGATCCCTTCTTCATCCTTCTCGATTTTCTTCTCCCATAATTGCTCATTATATGATGTGCATAATTCTTCAACTGCCGATTCTTCTTTTTCTTCGGGAGGAGTAGTAAATCTTTTAGCTACTATTAATATCTCCTCGTCTTGAGAAGATGAGATCCCTGCTTCCACTAGGATTTGGGTGAGCTGCTCTAGGCTTATGCTCATTCTAAAATTATTTTACTAGAATCAAATCAAGTACTAGAAAAAACAAGTACGTGATAAGCACAAAAACAATAGCATGAAATGAGTGCAAAAACAGAAATAAAAATGTGCACAAAATCCGTACAAAACAAAGAATGAATAGATACAAAGTTAGAAGCAAGTTAGTATGAAATAAAGGCACCCAAAAAATGAAAGCAATCAAAACTTTACACTGCAAATTGTAAAATAAAATTTGCATAAAATCAAATTCGCATTTGCAGAAAAAGAAAATACTTTGCAGAAAAAATAAACACACTTGTGAAAACAAAGGAACAACAAGGCTTTGGGGCATCCCACTACAGTGGATGTGTCTAGCTGTTACACCATGGAGATCTCGAAAATTCCATAGTGAAGTCTCTCTTGTGTCTTACTATTTTTCCCTCCCCCTTGCTGTGTAATATAAAAGTAATCTATCTATTTATCTAAACTCTGATCCCTTTTAGCACCTCCCTGACAACGACGCCAAAATGTTGGGGAAAATTTTTAAATAAATTATAACATAGATCCAATGATTTAATTGTCAACCAGGAGAGAGCACAAACTTGTGAGGTACAAACAAAATATATGTAGGGGCAGAGTGTCGCTGAACTTAATCCATTACTGAAATTGAAAATACATGACTGAAATTGAATTAAACTTACAAGAGCAGGAAATGACATGAAATAAACTGGTATAAAGCAATTGACATTAACTGGTGAGCTCACATAAAATCAATGCTAACAATTCATAAGCAAAACATAACAACTCATAAGAAAGAAAGTGTTGCAAATCTATATTAACATGGAAGAGTATAGGATTTGCATCAAAGCATAATCTCCATTACAATCAAAAATCCATTCTATGACTAACTCTAAAATATTCTCTACTTCCAAACCACTAGAGAGGCCTCTAACCAAAATGAGGAGAGAGCCCTCCTATTTATACATGAATTCAAGATAACTGATCATAATTACAGATCCACAATTCTCTCAACTTATCCCTCAAAATCATAATTTTCATGATAGTAACAGAGAAAGCGAGGTCAGTCCAAATCCAATACCAACAACTCATGTAAATAACTTACACATACCATGGATAGGAGCATTTTTGCGAAGTAATCACTCTCCTTTAGAGAAGAAACCCTAGCTTCTAATCGCCGTCTCCAGCTCGAGGGCCTCTGCCCTGCCGGCGGCCTGAATGGATCCTCCAGACCCCTGAGTCTTTTGAGGAGCGCTTTCAGCATATCATGGCCTCTCAGCCCTCTGTCTAGGCAGTTGCGGCTCCCTCCTCCCATTTTGTAAAGCGAGCAGATGTACTGGAAGTAAAGCTCAGCTCCGTTGCCTCAAAGAGGAAAGCAGTCACCCTTTCAGAGAAAGGACTCATTGGATTGTTCACCGGCCTTTGGCCATCCCCATGTTCAGTGGAGGTATGGCTGAACAAAAACTGGAGAACCCTAATCCAGGGGGAAGTTCAACAAATTTTCTGTGGAAAAGGATATTTCACCTTCATTTTTGAAAAGAAGGAGGATCGAGATCTGATCTTCAGGAATGGGCCTTATTTTATGGGCCCAAGAGGTATGTATTTGAACAAATGGGATCTGTCATTTAACCCGGAAAAAGACATTCCAAAAGCAGTTCCAGTATGGGTCAAACTCCCCCATCTTCCTCTTCACTGCTGGAATGATGAGGACTTTCGAGCAATAGGGAACACTCTTGGGAAGTATGTTGACAAATCTGAGCCAAAATCCCCAATGTTTTCTTGTGCTCGTATCTGTGTTGAAGTTGATCTAGAAAAAGGTCTGCCGGAATCCATTAATCTCTCCATTGACGGCTGGAATCACCTGCAGACAGTAGACTACGAGCAAATCCCCTTTAAGTGCAAGTATTGCCATGAATACGACCATTTTTCCAAATCATGCCCAAAGAAACCTGAAAAACCCCTCTCAGACAATGTGGCAAGCGAGGGTTGGAACAT
Organism: Pseudotsuga menziesii; assembly: GCA_001517045.1. Classification (NCBI taxonomy): domain Eukaryota; kingdom Viridiplantae; phylum Streptophyta; class Pinopsida; order Pinales; family Pinaceae; genus Pseudotsuga; species Pseudotsuga menziesii. The sequence continues at coordinate 6,685 of LPNX010801242.1, read as the reverse complement.
TGCAAGTGGAAAGAAGATCGTCAAGCCTCAAAAGCAGCAGAATGACACGGCAAAGAGCGCTTCCGGAAATAGATTTGAAGCTTTGGAGGAGGAATCTCCAGAGGAGGAAAATCGTGAAGCTATCCCTGACACGACCCAACAGAAGGACAAAGAACCCTTGGTTCCCGTATCGCAGCACCAGGAAAAAGAAGTTATGGACGAGGGTATTGGATGCCCGACGGAGAGAAAAGGTCCAGTCCAAATCTCTGAAGGGTTAGTTGAAGGTTCAGTAACAAGATCAAGGGCCAAAGCAAGTTCAGAAGATATAACATACACCTCGGTAGAAGAACAATAGCCGTCATCTCGAAAGGGGAGGAAATCAAACAAAGTCATAAGAGAGCAGGAGGCAGCCAGGGAAAAGGCGGCAGGGAAGCAGACCAATCTAGACTTTCTAGTCAAACCCTCGCAAGCAAGCAAATACCTTCTAAGCCAAGAAGAGGAGAAAAAGGAGAAAGAAAATGCCCTTAAACAACTCAGGAAATAATGAAAGTGGTCTCCTGGAATTGTAGAGGCTTGGGAGGTTCTCAGAAGTTAGAGGTAATCAAGAGAATAAAATCAATGGAATCTGCCTCCATCCTTCTTATCCAGGAGACAAAAAAATCAGCTGTAGATAGTATGGAAACAATCAAAAGCGTTTGGCCAAAAGGAACAGGCCTTGCCATCGACGCAAATGGCGCCTCTGGAGGGCTCCTTTGTTGGTGGAACAAAGATCAGTACAAAATGATCTCTGCCATAGAAAATAGAAATTGGATTCTCATAAAACTTGAGAATGAAGAAAGCCAATAAAATTTTTGGATCGGGAACGTGTATGGTCCAACGCTGAATGCGCAGAAGGACAGATTTTGGGACTCGTTAGAGGAGCAATGTGAAGATAAAAAGCTTCTCCCTTGTTATATTGCAGGGGATTTTAATGTCACAACTTCCCCAAAGGAGCGCAGAGGAGGAATGAAGGTAAGAGACCCATTTGGGGAAAGGCTGGAGGACCTCATTTCCCATTGGAGCCTCACCGACATCAAACCCAAAAATGGTATTTTTACTTGGAGTAATAAGCGAATAGGACCTGGCCATATTGCTGCAAGATTGGATCGTTTCTTGGTAAGCACTCATCTCATCAACTCTTATCCGGAAACAAAAATCTTGAGCACCTCTGTCTCTGATCACAAGCCAATAAGCCTCTTCTTTCCTCCGGTGGAAAATATGGGACCGCTTCCCTTCAAGTTCAATCGGATCTGGCTGGAGTCTGAAGGTGTCAGAGATATCATCATTAAGGCCTGGCGATGCTTTATCCCAGGCTCCCCAGCATTTTCCTGGGAGCAAAAGATGAAGAGGGTCAAGGCAGCTCTAAAACTGTGGGTCAAGAACCATTTTCAAGAACCAGCTCAGCAAAAGGAGTAAATTATTAAGGATATGGAAACCCTTCAAGCAAAAATGGAAGCATGTGAAATTACCAAGGAGCATCTCATCAAGGAGATAGAGCTGGAATCAACCCTGCAGAAAATCCTAAGGTAGGAAGAGGAAGGATGGAGGCTTCGATCCCGCATTCTATGGCTCAAAGGGGGAGATCAAAACACTAAGTACTTTCAAAATCAATGCAGAGATAGGCAACGATGGAACACCATGAGGGAACTCAAGGCTGAGGACGGCTCTCTCATTCAAGGACAAGCGACCATCAGCGCTGAGGTAAGAACTTTCTTTGAGCGTCTGTATAACAATGAGGAGCCAGTCACTCATCACCTCATGGAGGAAATGGTCTCTGATATTCCTTCCCTTATTAGTCACGAGGACAAGCTTAGGCTTGAATCCCCCATAGCGGAAGATGAAGTCAAGAAATCCATATGGAGCCTTCACCCGGACAAGGCCCCAGGCCCAGATGGATTTCCTATTTGCTTTTATAGAATCTTCTGGTCCCTTGTCAAGAAAGACTTGATGTGCCTCATATCCTAGATGGCAAAAGGCAATATGGGAGGGGCTACCAATTCCACCTTCCTGGCCTTGATCCCGAAAGAACATAACACCACTACTATCAAAAAATTTCGTCCCATTTATTTTTGCAATGCATCGTACAAAATATTTTCTAAAGTGCTGTCTATGAGACTCAAGCAAATCATCCCCTCCCTTATCTCCCCAAATCAGGGTGGCTTCATTTCAGGCAGGCAAATAAGTGATAATATTCTCCTGGTTCAGGAAGCCATCCACTCCAGTAACAAAAGGGGTGAACCTGGAATGGCCATTAAATTGGACTTGGCCAATGCGTTTGATAGATTAAGACATGTCTTTATCATCCTGGTTCTCCAAAAGTTTGGGTGCCCTAAGGTTTTCATCAAGCAAGTCCAAGCCTGCATTAACCTCCCCCTGGATAGCCCCTCTCATAAATGGAAGTCCCACAGAATTCTTTAAAGCTGCCCGTGGGGTAAGGCAAGGATGCCCGCTTTCCCCTTTCATTTACATTCTGGTAGCCGAGTCTTTGAGCAGAAAATTGAATAGACTTCAATCTGAAGGATCTCTCCTAGGTCTCTCCTTTAGAAATGGAGTTCCTCCTATCAACCACGCCCTTTTTGCTGATGACACCATCCTTCTAGGCATAGCATCCACCCAAATAGCCAAGAACATTCTCACCCCTTTTGAACTCTTCCTTCAATCTTCTGGTAGCTCAATCAACTTGAAAAAATGCCAAATCTATGGTTGGAACAGCCCAGCAGCAACTCTCTGTCGTATCTCTAAGGTTCTGCAAATCAAAGCCGATCCCTCGTGGACCCATTTCACCTATTTAGGCATCCCTATCGTCAAAAAGCTCTTGAATTCCTCAATGTGGACTCCAGTCATTCAAAAAATCAAAGCCAAAACTCAGGCCATGGGATCGAAATGGTTAAATTTAACACGGAAGACGGTTTTAATTCGATCTATCTTATCCTCATACCCCATTTACACTAGCTCCATGGTTCTTTCTCCCAAAAACGTCATGAATAGCATCTGCAAAGAAATCAGGAAATTCTTATGGCAGGGAGGCAAAGTCCAGACCAAAAAATTTCATCTTGTAAAATGGGATACGGTCAAACAAGCCAAAAGCCAGGGTGGACTAGGCATCAGAGATCCTGACCAGATGAGCAGAGCTATGGGAGCTAAAATGGTTTGGAGATTGGTCATAGGGAAAAAAGAATGGTGGAAGGAAGTTATCACGAGAAAATACATTAGGAGGCCCAGGTCAAAAATGCTGGACAGTTCTTGGGCTGGCAAAGGAACCACCCTATGGAAATTATGCAAATCCTCCCTCAGCACAATCAAAGAAAACTATTACTGGATCCCTGGGAACGGGAAAAGGATCAATATTTGGAAGAGCAAAATTTTGGTACAACCTCCTCGATCCCTTTTACCTGGACAAGCGCCTCTAGCTGATTGGGTGAGTGAATAGGGGATCTTCACCCTCTTCGATCTTTCTCTTTGGGATGAGAAAGGGAATTGGGCAGGATGGAAGGAGCTATCTCCTCCAGCTCCATTGGTATTCGCGGCAGACTCTCTTCTATCCTCCCTCCATGGTCTGTCCCCTTCGAGACTCTCGGTGAAGGATCGTATTGGATGGGGGGATTCGGTGAATTACAATGTTAAAGAAGGCTACAAGAGAATAGCCAGGGAATTGAATGGAACAGATCGAATATGGAAGAAGGTGTGGAGCACAGACTGTATTCCCAAAGTAAACAGCTTCATTTGGCTTCTCTTGTACAATAAGCTCCTTACAGCAGAAAACTTAAGGAAAAGAGGCATAAACGAACCCTCTCGGTGCCCTTTGTACAACTCAGATGAAGAAACCACTAGTCATATCTTCTTCCATTGTAAAATCGCTCTCCTATTTTGGCGGTCTGTCCTCCCTCCAGGTATGGATTTGCATTTCCCAAGCTTGGTAGTTCATCTTTTCAAAGACTGGAACAACTATTATCCTGGCTCCTTAAGCAAAAAACCAATATTGGGTCGTCTTTGGGCCTCCATTCCAAAGAATCGATGCTGGCATCTCTAGCTTGCAAGGAACAAGGCCATCTTCAAAGAGCAAAAATCTATCCCTGCCCGTATAGCCGCCAAAACCATAGGGATGATAGTTGAAAAATTTGCTTCCAACAATATCAGCTTCCCCGGCCAAGAATCCATTCCTGAACCTTTCTCCTCTTGGTGCAAAATATTCTTCAAAGAAAGGAGCCACCTTCAGTCCAATAACATCATTAGCAAAACTGTCACAACTTTCAGAACCTTCCCATGGGAGATTTGCATAGCCAGCAAAGACTTCCAAAGTTGGCTTAGGGAGAAGAACTCCTTTTCCCTCTTTTTTGATGGCACCTCGAAAGGAAATCCAGGGGTGGCAGGAGTGGGGGGGATCCTTCTGGATCCTAGTGGAAATATAGAACAATCCTTCGCCTGGGGGTTAGGGAACAAAACTAATAACGAAGCAGAGTGGTTGGCTCTTCTCCAAGGTCTTTAGATTCTTCAGGCAAAAAATTATCGAAAGGTTTTTATATTTGGAGACTCAAAGCATGTCATTTCCAAATTGATCAATGGATACCCCTCGGGAGCAATCAATTGCCGTCGCCTGTACAACAAAGTAAAGCCTCTTATGCTCCATTCCTATGAGCCTCTTCATATTCTCTGGACTAATAACTCTGCATCAGACATTATGGCCAACATGGGGGCTTCTCTTCCGCAAGGTTTTTATAAGTAAGATGGGAATCCTCCCTTCCTTAAATATATCCCGTAATGATGAATAGGGTCTCTCTATGGCATAATCATTCTCACATGTTTTGGAACTTTCTCATGCATGGGCAATGTAGTAGGCTTAGTCTTAAGACCTTCATCCTTGTTCTAAGTCTTATTAGTCCCCCTCCTATCCTTATGCCCCTCTCCCTTATCCCCTTTTTCCTCCCGCTCCTAGCCTTCCAACGTCACTTCGATCTCCCTCCCTCCTTGTCCTTTGCCGGATCCCTTCATTTATCTCCCAGCCCTCTCCTCCTTGCCTCATGGCCTCCTCCTCGGTCCCTTCACCATTCGGACGCCACTGTTTTAATGGCCTTAAAGCCCCGAGCTATTGGCATTAACCTCTCGCACGCCTATCGTCCCCTCTATCTTTATCCCCTGGCTTCTCCCGGAAGCAGTATGTCTCTCCATATCTTTCCTTTTGTGAGCCCTGGTCTCCATGAAGCTCTGCGATTTTTGTTACAGGTAGTTATAGGCATCAGTGAAGGGTGGCTGCAAGGCCTCCTGTGGTAGGTCCTCCACCTCACGCGCTCGGTGGTGAAGGAACGGATTGCACTCACATACTTCTCCTCCTGTTCGTGCTTATCTTTCTCAGTGTCTTGGGTTGCAGCTCTCAACTCAGGTGTTTTAGCGTCTGGTAATTGGGGTCGAAGCTTGGTTCTTGGCTGCCACTGCTCGAGTTGGCAGGAAGGTGTCGTGGGAACGTTGGTCTGTCAAAACCAAGGAGAAGTTTCTCTGTTTCAAGAACTTGTTGTGCTTAGTTCGTGTTTCAATCAATTCTCGGTCGAGCAACAAGACAGTGCTCCTGTCAATCTAGTTCGTGCTATACACAATAACTTCGTTCGGTCAAGCATCTCGGATGAAGCAACCAGAATGGCGCAGGGTGGAGAAGGGGCTGGCCTTATGGACATAAAAAAGAACCTGCGAAGATTATACGAACTGCTAGCAATCAGTGTCTTAGCCACTAAAGAAATGGACAATGAGGTGAAGAAAATGGGAGACACCGTAAGTTATACTTCTCTTCAGATAAGTAATCATGACGCTCGCATAGATGACAATGAGAGCAATCTCCAGGAAATCATGGGGAAAGTGGATAGGACCCAGGAGGATCTCCAGCGGTTCATAGCAATGAATCAAAGCGGTGGAGTCAATGGTGAAACAGTAGAAGCAGTGATCGCTATGGAGGAGGAATCCATCATCCAGCCTAGAAACAATAGAGGCAATCCGTAATCTGCACCCCTTTAGTTATGGCTGAATGTTTTTTTGTCTTTTATTATGTAAACAGTTTGTAAGGGTATACCCCTCCTGCAGTTTCAGATGTTTTGAGCAAAATTTATGTAAGGTTTTTTAGACAGCACCATGGATAGGCTTTCTGTGCAGCAGTTTTGTTGTACATAAACTCTCAATACTGTCTTTTTTGTAATGAATGGCTGTGCACAGCCTGTTTTATATAACCCCCCTTTCTAGTTTCTGTTAAAAAAAAAACTTACCCCTCAAAATCCTCAACAAATCTACAACTCATCCCTTCAATCTCTCAACAAATCTACAACTCATAAATTCTCAACAAATATTAGATGAGATATTCTCTCCACATTTTCATGATCTTCTCCTTGAAGTTAGCTCACATCTAGAAGATGAAATTTGAATATGAGGCTAGGTGGTCACTTTTGAGCTTGTTAAAGTCTTCAAATACACTTGTAAACATCACCAAAATCATCCAACTTTAAAGTATAATGAAAATATGCTATTTTTCTCAATAATTAACCACAAATTCACTCAAAACACCAGAAAATATATGATTTGGAAAATAGTCATTATAAACCCATATTTATTATGAAAGTGGTGAATATTAATGGTTTTATGGAAGGATAAGATAGGAATAAGGTGACAAATGGTATAGGAAAGATGAATA
>LPNX010801218.1:92535-142868 GCA_001517045.1 Pseudotsuga menziesii | reverse complement strand
ATGAATGAAAAAACAGAGAATGAACAAGTGAATATGTGTGGGCAGAAGTATGATATTGGCATGTATGAATGGATGGATCTAGCTGAGAATAGTCAAAGGGATGAGTCAATAAATGAAGCAGCAGAAGCAGCTTTTGGCCCTAATCCTAGTGAGCAGTAAGTGTCAGATTTTTCTAAGTATAGAGGAATAACTTACCAACGAAATGGTGAGAAGAATCAAAGTCAAGAAAGAACTCCAACCAGTGTTCCTAAGGTACCTCCTCCCCCTCCTATTTCAATTGCTCCTAATACACAATTAAACATTGATCTAGGAGGTTGGTTAAATAGTGCTAAGATGTTGGTTCCTGTAGCAGAACTCATGAAGCTCCCTTCTCAAAAGGGAAAATTACTCAAAGCTATAGAAGAACCTTGTCAGAATAATGTTGATAAAGCCATAGCCTACCATGATGCACCTGTCATTCTTCAGAGTATGGACAAAGGAAATGAAAAGAACTAGCCATTCTTCCTCTCGTTGCTAGTAAACAATCATCTTTTACATAACTGCATGTTAGATTCAGGGGCTAGCTCAAATGTGATGACTAAAAAAGTTATGGAACAATTAAATCTAAGAATCTCAAGGCCTTATCATAACATTTGTGCAATGGACAGTAAGATGATTGAAGTATGTGGTTTAATTAAAGGCTTACAAGTACACTTAGCAGCTTTTCCAAACATTCAAATAGAAATGGACATAGTAGTGATAGATGTCCCAGATGCTTGGGGTATGTTACTCTCAAGAAAAACTGGAGCAGACTTAGGAGGAAATATTCAAATGGACTTAACTTATGCCACCATTCCAACTCCTGAAGGAAGTTTTGTTAGATTGAATCGAGAGTTGGAGATGAGACACCATGTAGAAGACCCAAGAAATCCAAGTAATGAATTAAAGTATAAAACTTATGACTTGGGAAATTATGCAATCTTGGCTAACTCTTTGGGACCTATTGAAGAATCAAATGAAGATGAAAGAGTTAATCAAACTTGGCATATGCACTTTGATGGGGCCTTCTCTAGAGCTGGTAAAGGTGTAGGCATAGTTATTGAATCCCCTTCTCATAAGGAATTCAATTTTTCCTATAGACTAGAATTCAATGCCACCAACAATGTGGCTGAGTATGAGGCCTTGCTCCTTGGTTTAGAGGTATGTAGAGATAAGGGTATCAAGAAGTTAGAGGTCAAAGGTGATTTTGATTTGATCATTTCACAGGTTAATAAACAGTTTGCTTGCAAATCAAAGAGGTTAAGAAGATATAGGGATGCAATTTTGGATCTGATTCCATGCTTTGATCACATAGAATTTATCGCAATTCCTAGAGAATTTAATGCTAAAGCAGATAGACTTGCAGTTGCTGCTTCCACTCTTCAGAGACCACCAGAGTTATTAGATGAAGAAGTTAAAATGGAAGTTATCTTCAGGCCTTCAGTTCCAGATAATGTAGATAATTGGCAAGTCTTTGATGATGATAAACAAGTGATTAAGTTTTTGAGTAATATAGGAGAGTTTGCTGACTTTCACATTAGTGAAGAGCAAGAAGGTTGTTATTATGCAGAAGAAAGTCAAAAGCTTAATCCAGCCCCTAGGTAAGTTGTGTCTTTAGAAAGGGCATTTGATAGAGAAGATGGCCATAAACCTAAGGAAGAATCAGGTACAAAGCCAAGTGATTACATAGAGGTAAACATAGGAACTAATGAAGAACCTAGAATGGTTAAGATTGGCAAAAAGACACCTAGAGAAGAAAGAGAACAGATTATTAATTTGCTAAGGGAATATAGGGATGTTTTGGCCTTCACATATAATGAACTTAAAGTTTATAAGGAAGATGTAATTCAGCATACCATTCCTCTTAAAGAAGAAGCCAAACCATTTAGACAGAAACTTAGGCAAATAAATCCTAAGTTGGCTCCCTTAGTGCAACAAGAACTTCAAAAGATGTTGAAAGCTGGAATAATAGCCCACACTAGACATTCTTCTTGGTGCTCCAATTTGGTGGTGGTTAGAAAGAAGAATGGTCAAATCAGGTTATGTGTGGACTTCAGAAATTTGAATATTGTGTGCAAAAAAAATAATTATCCCCTCCCTAAAATGGAAACTTTATTGCAAAGAGTAACAGGATCTAGTACGATTTCAATGCTTGATGGTTTTTCTAGTTATAACCAAGTCAGAGTTAAAGAAGAAGATAGGCATAAAACAACATTTACTACTCCTTGGGGAACCTTTGAATATATAAGAATGCCTTTCGGTTTATCTAATGCTGGAGCTACTTTTCAAAGAGCAATGGACTATGCTTTCAGAGGTTTAATTGGGAAAATTATTGAAATTTATTAGGATGATCTAACGGTTTTTTCTAAGGATGGGGAAAGTCACATAGGGCATTTAAAATAGGTTTTTGAAAGATGCAGAGAATTTGGGATCTCGTTAAATCCAGCTAAGTCAGTTTTTGGGGTTACTGAGGGAAAATTACTGGGTCACATAATTTGCAAAGAAAGTGTCAAAATAGATCCAGAAAGAGTTGCAGCCATTGCTAAACTCCCCTTTCCTAATACAAAGAAAGGCCTTCAATCTTTCTTTGGTACAATTAATTTCCTTAGGAGATTTATTCCTAATCTAGCAGAAGTAACTAAGCCTTTGAATAAGTTGCTTAGAAATGATGTCAAGTTTCAATGGGATGAAACAGGAAAAAGAGCTTTCCAACAAATAAAAGATGCATGTGGTCAAGCTCCCGTATTAATCAGCCCAGATTACACTAAAGAATTCTATCTTTTCTCCTTTGCATCTGAAGACACCATTGCTGGTGTTTTATTACAGAAAAATGACCAAGGTCAAGAACAACCCATAGCATACATGAGCAAAATCTTAAGAGATTCAGAATTAAAATACCATATAATAGAAAAACAGGCTTATGCCTTGGTAAAATCTCTTAAGCATTTCAGGATTTTCATAGGGTATGGCAAAGTAATTGGGTATGTTCCTAGTACAACAATTAAAGATGTGTTAACTCAAGAAGAAGGCATAGGTCCAAGAAGTAGATGGGTTGCTAAAATTCAGGAATATGATTTAGAAATCAGGCCCACGAAATTAATCAAAGGACAAGGATTAGCTAAAATGTTAACAGAAAGTAATGAGAAGGATTTAGGCTTGGTTGATCAGAATATGGTTTGTGAGATTGATGTTCCAGAATCATCCCCAGATTTGTTAAAGCTTGAGCAAGTTGAATGGTACTCTGATATTATTCTTTATCTTAAAAACTTAACTTGCCCAAGTCACCTTGTTGGTCATAAGAGAAGAGCCTCAAGGCTCAAAGCATCCAAGTATATCTTAATTAAAGATGGTTTAAGATGGAGGAATCCAGATGGGGTTATCCCTAGATGTGTGGATGAGAATGAATCTAAAAAACTAATGGATGACTTTCATAATGGTTTTTGTGGTGGTCATTTTGCTGCTAGAACCACCACCCATAAGATTCTTAGAGCTGGATATTATTGGCCCACCATATTTTCAGATGTGCATCAGTTTGTAAGGAAGTGTGAGCCTTGTCAGTTGTTCACTGGAAAGCAAAAGTTAGCTGCCCTTCCCCTTCAGCCAGTTGTTGTAGAAGCACCTTTTCAGCAGTGGGGTTTAGACTTCATAGGGAAGTTTAAGGATAATTCAAGTAATGGTTTTTCATGGATTATAACAGCTACAGATTACTTTACTAAATGGGTTGAAGCCATTCCCACTAAATCTGCAAATGAAAAAGTAGTCATGGATTTTCTTGAAGATAGGATAATAACAAGATTTGGAGAGCCTTCAAATCTTGTAACAGATAATGCTAAGGCCTTTTGTTCAGCAGAAATGTCTGCATTTTGTTTAAAGTATGGCATAGTTTTATCTCATGTATCAGATTATTATCCTCAAGGAAATGGTCAAGCAGAATCTAGTAACAAAAATCTAATGACCATAGTCAAGAAAATTGTTGGGGAAAACAAAAGGTCTTGGGACAGTAAAATAAAACATGCTTTATGGGCTGATAGAATAACAAAGAAAGCATCTACAGGCAAGAGTTCTTTTAAGTTAGTATATGGTGTAGAAGCCCAGCTACCAGTTCACCTTACCCTGCCAGTGTATCAGTTGCTCCAAGAGTTTGACATAGAAGAGTCTGCACTTCAAAACAGAATAAATCAGTTAGTAGAGTTGGATGAAATAAGGAGAAATGCTTATGATCATAACTTCAAAAGTCAAGTAAAGACGAAGAGAGCCTTCGACAAGTCAGCTAGACAGAGAGACTTCAAAGTAGGGGATACAGTTGTCCTGTGGGACAAAGGCAGGGAAAAGCCAGGGAAGCATGGGAAATTTGACAACCTATGGTTAGGCCCTTATGTGATCAGATCAGTGGCAGGTCCAAATTCTTTCAACTTGAGTCACTTGGATGGTGAGCCATTGAACATTCCAAGGAATGGTCAACAGCTCAAGTTTTATTACACATAGAGTCAACGTGGTGTCCAAAGGGACACCCTTTGTAACGTATCTCTAACCCTTTTCCCTTGCATTTCTTCAAAGTTTTTCATTGGTTTATTCATTATGCATATAGATGTGAGTAATTGTATGTCTATTTCATTTTGTATAGCAATTTCATTTATTTATATTGTTTATTGTTTATTTATTGGTCTTTGCTTAAGGACTTATGGTGGTTATTGGTGAGAAATTTGTGGTTGCAGGATTCTAGAGTTCTCATGCGATCTCCGATGATCGAACACATGTCCCCTAGTTGGAGCCAGATGTTGCCCACCTATTTCGACTAGGTGGCAACTCCATGTACATGAAGAAGTACATAACTGTACAGATTGTACCTCGGAAAAATCTGAGGATTTTTCACTTCTGCAGGGCAATTGCCCCTTTGTAAAACGAAATGTCCGCTCCCCTGCGTGGGAAAATTAATGTAATTTTATGTGCTAGTATGGGTCATATGATATGGATGCCACACCATGGAACTGGTTGTTAGGGAAGTCCCCTCATCGAGTGTTTTTTCCCTTTCCAATTAATCTTGTTGCTTAAATGATTTTAATTGGTTTGGTTTTTCACTCAAAATCCTCCAAAGTGGTGACGAGCGTTCTACCAGTCAAGTCCATGAGGTGGCTAAGGGTTCAAAATGTTGTTCGTGACCATACTAGACATTTGTATAGTGTCTTGCGAAGTTTAGTTATGTTGTTGTATTTTTATTTATTTTTTCTGGTTAATTAATTTCACCCCTTGGTGATTAATTAACTCAGTTTTGATGTAATAGTGTAATTGCTCAAGCACTGGCATTTTGTAATAGGGGCTATGAATGCAAGATAAAATTGCTATTAAACCCCCTAAGCCACTGCTTCGAGTCCCATGTCATTCTGACAAGGGGTTGAGGAGATAAACCATTTTTGTCTAAGCAAGGTCTATTTTTCCTAGGGAATTAATTAATTTCCTTAAGTCAAAAATTCATATTATTTGATTTTGAAGGAAAAAATCAAATAATGCCATGGTAATTTTGTTTGGGGGTTGTTAACCCTAGGAAAATTTATTTCAAAATTTTCCACCCCCCCATGGCCAAGATATAATTTTTTCAAGTTATTTTTAATTTTTCCTAAGTCAAAATTGGAAAATTTAAAAATTAAATTGAAAAATTTAATCTAAGGTGAATTTTTATTTTAGCCTAAGTCTAAAGGTTAAAATTTTATTTTTGAAGAGGCCAAAGTCTTAGCCTAAGTCTAAAGGTTGAATAATTATTTTTGAGCAAAAGGCTAAGGTCAAAGCCAAATCTAGAGGTGGTCCAAGTTTAAAGTGGTTCAAACCCTAGCTTAAAGAGGGGCGCTATACTATAATGAGGGAGCCACCATTTTAAAGAGGGCGCTATCACATTAAAGGAGGCGCTAGCTCACTATAGAGGGGGTGCTACATAAGGGAGACGCCACCAAATTAGAGGAAGACGCCCCATTTGTAGAGGGCGCTACTATATTTAGTGGGACGCCCCCATATTAAGAGAAGACGCCCACATATGGAGGAGCACTAGCCATTTTAGTGGGGCGCTATGTATTTGGAGGGGCGCTAGACATAAGGTGAAGGCGCTAGCTATTATGGAGGCGCCACCAAAGATAGAGGGGCGCTAGCTCATAAAGAGGCGTCTACATTTAGAGGAGCCGCCACATATGGAGGGGGGCGCCTATCTTGGTCCCACTCTAACCCTAAAAGCAAGATCTAAGGGTAACTCTTGGTCAAAACCCTAGATCTAGTGGTGGAGATTTAACCTAGATCTAGATCTAATCTCGGCCATTGATCTTCAAGGGGTTGGGGTCTTCCTCAACTATATAATGAGAGTCTCACTCCCTCACTTGACATGATCTCTCATGCTATTGTTATGCTGCCGGAATATTTCTCCTTACTCTCATATTTTCTTGCCACATTTTTGTATTGAAGCTTTTCCCTAGTTGGGCCATTTAATAGAAGAATTATTTGGAGGGACATTGTGCTGCAGTCTACATTTTTCATGATCCATTTCTTGTGAGGTAACTTGTATATTTTTTAGTTTTGCATATTTGTATTAGTCTAGTTAGCTCTCTACAAAGTATTTTGTGGAGATATTAGAGAGTAAAAGTATTTTTACTCTCTTTTGTGAATGGTTTAACATTTTTTCTTCAAAGTATTTTGCAGGGATTGTTAGACATTCATCACTAGGCTTACAATTTTTTGCAGATCTAGATTTGTTTGCAGGTTTTCCAAGCAAGGATATCTCTCCAAGGGTTTCGTTTCTGCAAAATTTCAATTCGGCCATTTTCTTTTTGCTTTCCTGAAACTGGGTTTTATTCACTGTATAGTGAATATAACCCTTGTTTTAGGGCCCCCATCTATTATATATTAGTATAGGCTTTTATTTCTGCTGTTTAAACATCATTTAGGTGGCTGGAAACTGAGTTTCCAGCCCTCTAAACATCATATTTCTGTCATTTTCTACACTCAGATTTTTGCTGTAAATAATTTTTTTTTGGGTACTAATTTTTTCTGATAATCTCTTAGTGTTTACTGTGATTTCCAGCGAACATAGCTTGCTGGTTTGTGACAAGTTTTGCACAGGTGAAGGAGAGGTGCTGCCCAAATAGGCCTAGAAATACATCAACCTTCAACCGGTTCTAAAAGGGGTTCAAACCCTCACCTCTCTCTCTTATTTTCTGATATTTGTAAACCCCAACGAGAAGTTCTCTTGGGGTATTCTGCAAAAGTTTAATAAGCACTTGTAATCTATATGTGAATATATTAGGAAGTAGAGTAGGAAGTAGAAACTAGTTGCTTAGATTCATTTCATTGCAAGTTTATTTCTGTTCACCCACCTATCTCTGTTACAGACCACCATTGCGGTTAGGCATTGCTTTAGTTAGTTGTATTTTCCTTTTTCAAGTTTTATTTTCAGTTTAAAGGGTAATCATACAACCCATCTATCCTATGTATCCTCTATCCACTTGTCATCTCCCTTTAGGGACTTCAAGTTGGATATGAAAAGCAGGAGAAGTGGGGGCTTAGGTAATTAAAATAACTTTCGTTTTTACCTACTACAATCAACACATTTTATTTTCCAAGTCCAAGATCAAATACCAGCACCTCCCATAAGGGATACCGTTTGGTTGATCTTGTTGATCGTTTTAAAATAAACATTGCATGCTAATCACCCAGATAAAATTTACTTATAAAATTTACCAACAACAACTTCTCATTTTCTGCTCCTCTACTCGGTTATCACCCTTCGGGGTACTCACGAGATACGACAGGGGATAGGGAAGTCTTAGTTTAATAGGCATCCATCTGGTAATTTTCTTGTTAANTCCTCTACTCGGTTATCACCCTTCGGGGTACTCACGAGATACGACAGGGGATAGGGAAGTCTTAGTTTAATAGGCATCCATCTGGTAATTTTCCTGTTAATTAAAAACAGTGACCTCGGAGGCGACTTGGGGTAGTAGACCGTGGGGGGTCTCTAGGCATTTTACGTCCTCCTTGTTAAGCACCAGGCCATTGGGGTTTGACCTGTGAGCTACGGGTGGGCTTTGTTCCCACCTTGTTGAGCGCAACAACATTCCCTCTTTGACTTGAGAAGTACTAGATCGGGGTAGTCACACCACCGGTTCTAAAACTTAACTTCAAGAAGAAAAACTTTAATAAAATTTACTAAAATAAACCAAGAGACATTGCAAAACCGGTTCTACAACATTTTTCATTTCAGCGCACTTCCACTCCAGCATTGCACTCCAACACTTTACTTTTCAGTTACATTTACTTTCAGTTTTGCAATTGTTGATGTGGCGAATGCTTAACCTTGTTTAACTACTTCAAATAACTTAACTCAAAGTCTATTTTTTTTACTATTGGTTTAATAATTTTCATTTAAGGCATTTTCTTTCTACTATATNGTCTCTAGGCGTTTTACGTCCTCCTTGTTGAGCACCAGGCCATTGGGGTTTGACCTGTGAGCTACGGGTGGGCTTTGCTCCCACCTTGTTGAGCGCAACAGCATTCCCTCTTTGACTTGAGAAGTACTAGATCGAGGTAGTCACACCACCGGTTCTAAAACTTAACTTCAAGAAGAAAAACTTTAATAAAATTTACTAAAATAAACCAAGAGACATTGCAAAATCGGTTCTACAACATTTTTTCATTTCAGCGCACTTCCACTCCAGCATTGCACTCCAACACTTTACTTTTCAGTTACATTTACTTTCAGTTCTGCAATTGTTGATGTGGCGAATGCTTAACCTTGTTTAACTACTTCAAGTAACTTAACTCAAAGTCTATTTTTTTACTATTGGTTTAATAATTTTCATTTAAGGCATTTTCTTTCTGCTATATCTTGTCTAAATTTGTAAATCTGGTTCACATTTGTGTAAACTGTAGCTATTTTACCTGTTCATTGTTTATACTGATAAATTTAGATTAATTGTACATTGCTTAAATATCTTGGTTCATTATTGTTATCATTGTACCATTTATTTGTTTATTTATCACATTTGTTAGACAACTTCATCTGTGGATAATTAACTTAGTTTTGCATCCATTAAAAGTTGCATTTTCTGACTCCATTCTTTAGGCACTGGTTATAAATAAAAGGATTGACTGTCATTTAAATCTTGCATATTGCATCAGTTTGACTGTCATCTCTCAGAACCTTAGCCTCAGTCTTAATAAAAGATCCCATTAATTAATTTGTAATTAATTAATAAAACTGAAACTTAGTCTTTCCGTAAACCCCCTTGGCTTTGTTGGGATCTTACCTAAACGGAGGAGTTGTGGACTGTGGTGACAGTGGTCCCCAGCTCTCACTTGCCCCCAAGGACACACATAGCAGGTTGTGACTTTCCTGTGTCTTAAAGTGTGAATTAGGCGGCAACAAAGTGATTTTGAACCAGGAGAGAGAAACTGAAAGAAATCAATTTCTTGCACAGAAATCAAGGAATATTTTGTAGGGCACATTTCCCAAGATAAATCAAATTTGCAGGCACAAATTTCGAGAAGAAATTCCATGCACAAAAATCGAGAGAGCTACATAGATTTCGAGGAGTTCGTACAACAATACGGTCAAGAACAAAAATCGAGGTGAAGTACAACTGCACAAATTTCGAGGATTTTTGTACAACGGTACGATAACATTGTTTTCGAGGTGTACGGACTGCCAAAAGCGTACAATATGGCTTGCATAGATTTCAAGGTAATCTGTATAGTACAGATTGTGCACAGAAATCGAGGTGAAGGTACAAAATTTAATTATGTCCAAAAAACACAATTTTCGAGGTGAAATTGGCACAGAAATCGAGGAAAAGTTTCAGCGGTGAAGTGTTCATTTTTCAAGAAGAAAATTTGATAAATATTTTTGTTGATTTCCGTAAGTTAGCTAAAGAAATAATAAATCTCTCTCTCATAGAAACAAGTTTTCCCTTGGGGGTTTTATTCTGGACCATTGGTCAAAAACATCTGTCTATTTTCATGTGTGTTTGGCTGAGTTAAAATTTATGAGTTTGGAATTTTGCTTGAAAAGAAAAATTTCTGAATTGTTTAATTTCGAAAAAGAACTTCATGTGTTTCAGTTCAGTTCAGTTCATGCTTGGGCATTAAACTATGGAGAGAATCCAAAAGGCTTGAAACCGGGTTGGGGTTCTTAAAAAACTTTTATAGTATCAAAGCACAGTTAAAATTTCAGAATTTGAACATTTAGAAAACAGGGGTTTGGAGAGAAGTAATTCTTGAACAACTTGATTGAAGTTACAGGTTGTAGCCATGGTTTTTGGTCTTCGAGTTGAAGACAGGTTGGATGGGGCTACAAATTTTAGCCCATGGAAGGCTAGACTCAATTTGATACTTGAAGAAAATGAACTATGGGATATAGTTCACAGTACAACTGCTAATCCTATAGTAGTACCTGCTGATGCGCTTTGTTACCGACTAGGCTGCACCTAGTTGGACTTTCAGTGAGCCGCCAATGATGAACATGATACTTGTTCATATTCAGAGATGAGAATTCCTTTCAGGCCTTCATGGTCATTTTATTTTTTGTAACACATGTTCATACCCCCTTGGGGAAATTGTAAAAAATGTCCTAGCATTTAATTTTTTTTAAAAGGCTCGGCTTCCCTGACATAAGCATCAAGCCGACTAGCCCAGAGTGTTTTTTCCCTTGGTTATTACTGGTTGTTGAACAAACGACTAATAATTTCTAAGTTTTTCACTCACACCTCCAAAGTTGAGGTAGTCATCTTGGTGTTTCGACCTAGGGAGGTTATTAGAGCCTTCGTGTCGGTGTTTTTCACCATGCTAAGCATTCGAATTGAGTTATATGGACATGTACTAGGTCCCCCTAGAGTTTCGTCCAAAATATATATATATATATATATATATATATATATTTTTCCGTTTTTTAAGCCATTTTTAATGGTTTAATAAAAAAAATTCAAAATGTAATAAAAGTCAAATACGGAGTCCGTTTCTGATGTGGGGACACTCGTTTTCACACTCGGAGTGTCCACTTTCCCCCGAGGACCACTTTCTACATCAGTCGGGCAGCCGGACCACCCTGTGGAGGCAGTATTTGGCTAAAAATGCATCAAAATGGCATTTTAATGCTAAATTTGGACATACTGACACTAAAGTCAATTTTTTAAAATAAGTCAAAATCAATTAAAAAATTGATTTAAGTGACATGGAAAGGGTCCCATGTGATTAGCAATTCATTCATCCACTCAAAGGCATTATATGTTTGGTTTTAAAATAAGGTTGTGGAAGGTCATATTAAGTGGTGACATCAACGTCAAGTGGTGGTCACGCTAGTTTGAAATGATGGTGGCGAATAACAAAGATGTGAACCCCATTCACATCACATTAGAACCATTGTTTATGTCAATGAATATACCATGCTTGGATGCTATCGTATGGCAACGAGTGATAAAATGAGGGATGACGTCAGAAGCAAGGGAAGTCGCGAACATGGTGAAGGGGTTGCACTAACCAAGAGTGGCCCCCCTTTTTGTTACCCACCTTAGCATTTAAAACTTTGACTTATTAAATGATACCATGCATTGTTTATTAAGGCACGCGATGATTTTTGAGGAGGTGACGTCAACCAAATTAGGTGTTCACTCTGGCATATTGGGGTTGCGTTAGGATGATAGAGTGGACCCCCTTCACTTAAGCTTTGGTTTAAATTTAATAAGATTTACCATACATCGAAGCTTTTAGCAAAGTGTGTATACTGTTGGTGAGGCTCACGCCACATAGCCGTACACTTGCGTGAGTTTGGGGAGTCATGCGAATTGGAATTTTGTGAGGTGGCACCTCTTCCACACCATATCTTCAGTGAAACTAGTAATCACCCCACCGATTCTGTTGATTGCTTCAGTTCAGCTCAGCTCAACTCAGTTACACTCCGGGTTGATCTTCAGTATTGATGAGGCCCCCCTGGGTCTCTCTTTTCCTATTTAAGCAGGTCACCTCTCCATTATTCAGAATCAAAAGGTGGAACCTTTGCTTGTAAGATTATAATAGTTTTCTTGAGTATTGTGAATAAAAGGCTTTGGAGGCAATTTCTGTGTGGGATCTATGGATGTTTTGATGGAGTTTACTCTACATTAGTGAGGTAACCTGTATTTGTTTTCATGCTTGCATATGTTTAGGATTAACTTGCTTTCAGAAGGAAATGGTATTTTTGTAAAGATAAAAGGTTTGAGTAGGCTCGTTAGAGCCCGCTCCCCATCCCCCCTGAGGAGATTTGTGTTGGTGTCTTTTTTTATGATTTTCCAATTTTAGTTAGTTTTATCTTTATTTCTGATTTAGTTGTTTATGTGATCAAGGAAGTAAAAGAAATACTTACCCCACGCTCTCCCGAGTACCCCGAAAGGGTGAAAGATATTAGTGGTAGGATTAATTAGAAAATATTTATTTTATTTATTTGTTCTTAATTTTTAAATCAATCCGACCGTTGCTTTCCCGAGTACCCAAAAGGTGAAAGAGACTCTTCGGTCGTCATCTAAACAACTCATTTTCACATCTCTAATAAAATAACCCAAGACTTCTTCCCCGTATGCTCTACACCGCTGCAGCTTGTCTGATCAGTTGGATGTATCAAAAAGGGATACAAGTTACTAGATTTACTAGGAAAATCCACACAAGTGATTTTCTCGAGAATTCGGGAGGTTGCAAAGGGTAATCACTACAGAGTCAGGGTGCTACTCCAAGCAAGTTCATCCTCGCCCTGTTAGACACTTGGTATTACCACTTTAGCACTCAGTTCGAAGAAACTTGACTTGTTGGGCCAAACCCATAATTAACCCATGCCCTTAATTATTCATTTAATAATTCAAAATTTACCAATTGAGACGCTGTAATACTTTCACTGAGACTACACTAGCAACCCACATTTGCAAGCACTCTTTTCATTTCGACACTAGTCTATTTTGTTCTTTTTGCATAAGTTAATCTCGCAATGTGTCATTGAATTTTGTGTATCTAATTTGAGTTAAAGTGTTCCTAAGGTTGATCTTGTTGGCAGTAATTGGTAATTTTTAATTTCATCCATTTCATATTAAAACTCCTAGAATTAATTATTTCTCTCGTAGAGTAAAAACCCTAGATTTCACTTTTCATTAGGGTCCACCCCCCTTGGCTTCACTAGGAGTTGGCCTAGACAGAGAAGCTAAGTATTAGGTGACAGCACTTGGCTCGAGCTTGCCCCCAAGGTCGCACCTAGTGGCTTGAATATTTCTACCACGTTACTCGAGGTGCGAATTAGGTGGCAACACGCTTGATAAGGCTGCTTTTATGAAGAGAGATGTGAAGGCAAGAAGAATTATACTTGATGCCGTGATGGATCATATGATCCCTCACATATCAACAAAATATCATGCTTTTTAGATGTGGACATCTTTAACCAATATTTACAAGAGTTCGAATGAAAACAGGTAGATGGTGTTGCGTGAGAAGTTGAAGAATGTTCACATGGGCAAAGGGAAAGGCATGGATTCCTATTTTACCAAGATCAAACAGGTAAGAGATGAGCTCACAGTTGTAGGATAGGTGATAGGAAATGTTGAGATGGTGCATTCAGCCTTAAATGGCGTGATTCAACAATGGACCGTGTTTGTGCAGACTATCATTGGTAGGGAGAACATGGCCACATGGGATCATTTGTGGGATGATCTCACACAGAAGGAGACACGGAGGGGATACTTATAGGGCAATTCATCACATCACAAGGATGATGAGGAGAATGTTGCATTAGCAGCGAAGGGAAAGAAGAAGAAGAAGTTCAAGAAGGGTTCCAAGGACGGGGCCAAACAACATGATGGAGAGAAGGACATGAGCAAAGTGAAATGCTTTGCATGTCAGAAGGTTGGACACTATGCAGGACAATGCCCAAACAAGAAGAAGAAGAAACAACAGGCAACAACTTCATCAAATATTGGTGAGTTTGCTGCGAGATTTGAGAAAGACTTTTCTCTCTTTGCAAGTGTTAGTGTTGAGAGAGCATCTTCTATCACCAGTAGGGATTTTCAGGACCATATGGAGCATTCCATGATTGTTGGGCATTCTTTGAGTGCTTCCACTACTTCCTCCACTTGGTACATTGATAGTGGAGCTTCCAGTCACATGACAACTGATCGTGATATGTTTTTCGAGATGTCAGAGACAGATTTGGAGTTGGAGGTTGTATTGGGAGATGACCCAGTGGTGAACGTAGTTGGGCATGGGATTGTTCGTTTTGACAGGGAGTCGATGCAGCCTATGTATCTGAGGGATGTATTGTATGTCATTGGGTTCAAGAAGAACCTTGTTTCAGTTTCCATGAATGAGGACAGAGGCTTTGGTGTATATCTCCTTCATGGGAAAGTTCATATCTTTCCCAAGGCAGCAGTTCCATCTGATTCGCGTGCGATTGGAATTAGATGCGAAAAACTGTACAAGCTTCTCTTTGAGACACATCATGCACTGTCACACACTCAGAGCAACAGTGAGTTGTGTGAGTTATGGCATAGGAGGATGGCCCACCTTCACCATCCAGCTTTGAGGACGCTGAGAGAGATGACTGCAAGTATGCCAGAGTTCAACACAGAGCCTAGTGGTGTTTGTAGAGATTGTTCTTTGGGAAAGTACACCAACACTGCTTTTTCGAGCAGTGATTCCAGAACAGAGGGAGTGCTCTAGTTGATTCATTCAGATTTGTGTGGTCCCATGCCATCTATCTCTTTGACAGGATTTGAGTATTATGTCACATTCATCGATGACTTTTCCAGGAAGACCTGGATCTATTTCCTTAGAAGCAAGAGATCAGAGGAAGTCTTGCTTCGGTTCCAAGAGTTCAAAACTCTTGTGGAGAACCAGACAGGAAAGAAAATCAAGGTACTTCGGTCAGACAATGGGGTTGAGTATACTTCCCATGCATTCGATGAGTATTGTTGGCACAAGGGGATCAAGAGGCAATTGACAGTTCCTTACACTCCACAGCAAAATGGAATGGCTGAAACGAAGAACCATTCGATAGTGGGTGCAGCTAGAGCTATGCTGCATGATTAGAGTCTTCCTTTCTTTCTATGGGCAGAGGCATGTAGCACTGTTGTTTATAATCTGAACAAGAGTATGCACCGTGCCTTGGGGTGCAAAACTCTTGAGGAGATGTTTACATGGAAAGTGCCTGAGATAGGTCACTTTCGTATATTTGGTTGCCTTACATACTCACATGTCCCTTTTGAGAAAAGGAAAAAGTTGGAGGCTACAGGAGAGAGGGGTATCTTTGTTGGCTATGATGAGAATTCAAAGACTTTTCGCATATACCTTCTTACATAGAGGAAAGTTGTGGTGAGAAGGGAGGTGAAGTTTGAGGAGGAGAAATCCTTCAGGAGGTCTCTAGATTCTGAGATAGAGTAGTAGAGTATTCCACAGGTGACAGTTTAGAGTTCAGCGAGTCAGAGCACAGGGTCACCGATTTCAGGACTGATTGGGCCATAAATTACAGGTTCATCGGTTTCAGGGGCTTAGTCTACAGGTTTTGGTACAGGGATAGGTTCACAGGCTACACCTTCAGGTGATTTGGGTTCTCTTGGTACAGGTTCAGGTTCATTAGGGACAGGTTCTCAGGTTGTTGGTACTTCTTCAGGGAGACAGGTGTCTGATGAGGAGGTAGAGGAGAGTGTGAGACAGGATGCTTCCTCCAAGAAGAGAAAGCCTAGTTGGCTTAAGGAGCTTATGAAGGAAGCATAGGAGTCAGTTGGACCACCAAGGAGGGAGGTTAGAGAGAACGAGGCACCTGAGAGATTTTCAAGCTATATGGCATAGGCAACTAGCTTCCATGACACCCTTCCTGCCACTTATGAGGAGGCTTCCGTACACTAGGTTTGGAGAGATGCCATGATGGAAGAGTACAATTCCATCATGAAGAATGGGGTGTGGGAGGTGGTTCCGAGACTAGAGGGGAAGTTGTTTGTGACTTCCAAGTGGATTTACAAGATAAAGCATGTTGCAGATGGCAGCATTGAGAAGTTCAAAGCTAGTTTTGTTGCGCGTGGGTTCTCACAGGTAGAGGGATTTGACTATGATGAGACCTTTGCGCCAGTGGCCAGATTTTCTTTGATTGGAGCAGTGATCTCCGTCATGGCAGAGATGGGTTGGAGGATCCATCAGATGGATGTGAAGACTGCTTTTCTCAACGGTCTTCTACAGGAGGAGGTGTATTTGGAGCAGCTACAGGGATTTGAGGTGTATGAGAGAGATTCTCATGTTTGCAGGCTAAAAAAGGCCTTATATGGTCTGAAGCAAGCCCCTCGGGCTTGGTATTCCAAGATCGATTCTTATTTGCTTTCGAATGGGTTTAGGAAGAGTGAGGCGGATCCCAACCTATACTACATTGTGGTGGGTGGTGTTCTCCTAATTCTTCTGTTTTATGTGGATGATTTATTCATTACTGGGGGAGAGCACCTGATTGATGCTTGCAAGAAGGATCTTGTTTCAGAGTTCGAGATGATTGACGTTGGGATGATGCATTCTTATTTGGGGATGGAGGTTTGGCAGGAGGATGGACATGTTTTCCTAGGGCAAGGAAAATATGCTGTAGATGTTCTGAAGAGATTTCAAGTGACTAATTGCAGACCTATGTCTACACCCATGATCACCAACTGGATGGAGCTTCATGCTTCTGAGGGAGAGTGGGTGTACCCTTCATGCTATTTCCGTTTGAGGTTCTCATTTGAAAAGATGACTCACCATACTCGGCTTGAGGACAAGCTTGGAGAGGCTGATAACTTCCGGGCATGGAAGTACAGAATCTCCCTGATCCTTGAAGATGATCACTTGGATCAATTCATCACTAGAGAAGTTCCAGAACCAAAGGGAGATGAGGCTAAGGATGCTTATAAGAGAAGCATGGCTAAGGCCAAGAAAATCATTACAGATTCTATTAAGGATCACCTCATCCCCCATGTGTCTTCATTCAAGACACTGAAGGAAGTATATGATGCTTTGACAAAGATATTCGAAGGAAAGAACATCAACCGAAAGATGACTTTGAGGAACCAGTTGAAGAATGTGAAGATACAGAACTCTGAGACTATACAGTCTTACTTCACAAGGGTTGCTCAAATCAAAGAACAATTTAAAGAGAATGTCGAAGAAGGAGAAATTATAATGACTAACTTGAATGGTTTCCCTAGATCACGAGACACATTCATTCAAGGGATTTGTGCAAGGAGGTTGATCTCTTTCAGCAAACTTCGAGAAGAATGTGCACAAGAAGAAGCTCGACTTGTGACAAGAGAAGAGAAGATGGGAGCAACTGAAGATCAAGCTCTCACATTTCACACCAGGAAGAAATTCAAGAAGAAGGAGAAGAAGGAAAACTTTTATCACAAGAAGAAGAAGAACAAGAACCAAAAGAAGACCAAAAGAGATCCTTCCAATGTTCAATGCTATACTTGTGATGAAAATGAACACTTTGCAAGTGATTGTCCCATCAGAGAAAAGAGACACCATGCTCATATTGCCGAAGATGATGACCCAACAAACAAAATATTCAGACGAGAGAAGGATGATTCGGATGAAGAGTATGTGCTAATCTCAACACTTACTGGCGCTATCTCACACGAAAACAATGATTGGTTTGTGGATAGTGGAGCTTCTAAACACACGACAGGGTATAAGGAATCATTTGTCAAAATGCCTGAACATGAGTAACCACATAAGGTGAAGCTTGGGGATGATTATTAATACCCCATAAAAGGGAGTGGAGAAGCTTCATACAAGCTTGACTCTAGGAAATCCTTAAAGATGAAGGATGTGCTATATGGTCTAGGATTGAAGAAGAATCTTCTCTCCATCTCTGCATTAGATGCAAAAAGAATTAGGGTTGCATTTGTCGATGGCCAAGTTCTGATGTGGCCTAGAGGAAAGACAATAGAGGATGCACCAATGATTGGAGAAGAAGATGGAGGCTTGTACAAGCTAAAGGCACAGCTTGAACAAGCACTGGTTCATGAGTCAATTGAACCAAGCGAACTGTGGCATAGAAGGCTTGCACATGTGCACTACATAGCACTACTGATGGCAAGCAAAGTAGTCTTAGGATTGCCAGAGATCTAAGCAAAGCATGAAGGCATTTGCAAAGGATGTGCACAAGGAAAGAATGCGAAGAAGACATTCCCAGCAGTGATAGCAAGGCCAAAGGAATACTAGAGATATTTCACTCGGACGTATGTGGACCCATGTCTTCTAGCTCATTAACCGAGAATGTGTACTATGTTTCCTTTATAGATGATTTCTCACGTAAGATTTGGATATATTTCTTGAAAGGGAAAAGTGAAGTTTTCAGTAAGTTGAAGGAATATAAAGCCTTGGTCGAGAACAAGACTGATAGGAAGATCATGATTCTATGGTCAGATTAAGAGGGAGTTGAGCACTCATTACAATCCTTAGCAGAATGGGGTTGCGGAACGAAAGTACCAAACCATCATCGAAGCAGCAAGAGCAATGTTGCATGACCAGTATCTTCCTATGCACCTTTCGGCAGAGGCAACAAGAACAACTGTGTATGTATAGAACCGTACTCCACATGGAGTACTTGACAACAAGACTCTAGAAGAGGCTTTCTTAGAAGAGAAACCTAAAGTCAGGCATCTGAGAATATTTGGTTGCCCGGTGTACATACATATCCTAAAGGAGAAAAGGGCCAAGCTCGATCCTTCTGGGAGGAAGGGTATATCGTAGGATATAGTGATACATCAAATGCCTACTGAATATACTTCTCAAGATTCAATAAGATCGACATCAATAGAGATGTAACCTTTGATGAAGACTTGGAATACTTCAGATCCAAGCCTGACATCTATTCAAAAGGTCGAGGAACCTGAAGAGACGAGAGTTCGAGATATGGAAATTGGAGAAGTAATTCCAGAAGACTATGAAGATCATGACATGACAAAACCACAAGAACATATAGAGACAATCCTTGAGAAGGACTCCCACAAAAGGAAACCAGCATGGGCACGGGAGCTCATACGAGAAGCTGAAAGGTATGGTGCTCCAGAAGGAATACATAGAGAGAGAAAGAGGGAAAATCCCTATAGCTATGTGGCCCTGTTGTGTGACATCTTTGATAGAAAACCTTGCACCTATGAAGAGGCTACAGGAAAGAAAGAATGGAAGGATTCTATGATTGAGGAATATCAGTCGATCATGAAAAATGAAGTCTGGGAGATAGTTTTGAGAGCGAAAAAGAAGTCTGTCGTAACTTCAAAATGGATCTACAAGATCAGGCATGTTGAAGATGGCAGCATCGAGAAATACAAGGAAAGGTTTGTAGCATGAGACTGCTCACAAAAAGAAGGCATAGACTACGAAGAGACATTTGCACCCGTGGCAAAGTACACTTTTATTAGGACCATACTTGCATTGGAAATGGTTATGAAATGGAAAATACACCAGATGGATGTCAAGACAACTTTCGTGAATGGTTTAGTCGAGGAGGAAGTGTGTGTGGAATAACCACTAGGATTCAAGACACATACAAAAAGACCCATGTGTGCAAATTGAAGGCCTTGTATGGATTGAAACAAGCACCGAGGACATGGTACGACAGGATGGATAGCTTCTTGATGAGCTTGGGCTTTACCAAGAGTAAAGTGGATTCCAACCTCTACTTCAAGGTTGAAGACAGAAGACCAGTGATACTCTTGCTATATGTCGATGACTTGTTTCTGACAGGTGAAGAGGAACTCATTAAAGATGCAAGGAGGAGACTTGCTACAAAGTTCAAGATGAAAGACCTAGGTATCAAGCACTACTTCTTAGGAATGGAAGTGTGGCAAAGTGCAGATGGGATCTTCCTTGGTCAAGCAAAGTATGCAGTGGAGATTCTGAAGAGACTCAGAAAGTTGGACTGCAAGGCAATAGCCACACCTATGGCATTTAACTTAAAGATTTTGAGTGATGCTTCATTTGAGTTGGTTGATGCCACAATACATCGTCAGACGATTGGCTCATTGATGTACCTGACGAATACGAAGCCAGACATATGTTTTGGGGTGAACACCCTGAGCTAGTTCCTGACGGATCCGAGACATGTTCACCTGATAGCTGCAAAGCATATACTGAGGTACCTAAAAGGAATAGTGGATTATGAACTCAAATATAATGCAAATAAGAAGATTAACCTACATGGTTATGTTGATTCGAATTGGGCAGGTAGAACCATTGACGGGAAGAGCACTTCGAGTTGCTGCTTCAGTTTGGGATTTGGCATGATTTCCTAGTTCAATAGCAAGCAATCATGCATGGCGCTGAGTACAACCGAGGCAGAGTATGTTGTTGCTTGCTCGGTTAGTTGCGAGGCAGTGTGGCTGCGAAATCTACTGTCTGACTTATTTGATCTCCAGTTGGATGTGACTTGTATCTTCTGCAACAATCAGAGTTGCGTGAAGTTGTCGGAGAACCCTGCATTCCATGACAAGTCGAAGCACATCGAGATCAAGTTCCACTATATCAAGGATATGGTGCAGAGAGGAGCAGTGAAGCACCGGTACGTGGCGACGAACGAGCAGATAGTTGATGTGGTGACTAAGCCTCTAGCAAGAATGAAGTTCGAGTACTTTAGAGAAAGACTTGGTGTGATCCAGATCGAGACCCCTCGTAAGAGGGAAGTGATGTGTTCTAGCATAGCTAGAGACATGTTGTCTGAACGTAACATCCTGGCAAAGATCGTAGGTTGCTCAGACGTAATCAGTGCTGTAGGTTATCCTTGGATGTAATAAGTCCTGGCGAAGCTCGCAGGTTATCCTTGGATATGATCAGTCCTGATATGCTTCTATGCTAGAAAGAGCGGATGCATAATATCTCACATGGGAAATGAGACAAGTTGTCCGAGTTGGAAAAATCTTGGTTAAGCAGGATGCTCGAACGTAATCAATCCTGTAGGTTGTCCTCGGATGTAATCAGTCTTGGCAAAGGTCATAGTTTATCCTTGGACGTAATCGGTCCTCTGATAGGTTATTTGAGTTTAAATATGATCCTTAGCGTGGTATGCAGGTTACTCAAATGTAATAAGTCCTGTAGGTTGTCTAAGTGTAAAAAGAGCCCTAGTGTGGTATGTAGGTTACTTGGATGTACTACGCCCTGAAAACGAAAAAGATCCTAGACGCAGGTTGTTAAGATGTAATAAGTCCTTGAGATTGACCTAGAACTTAAAAGTCTTGATGCAGCAGGTTGTTTGGTCGTAATCAGTCCTTACATATATATCTATATATGTGTGTGTTCCCATGTTGAAATGATTAGGTCATGAATCACTTGAGGTGCACCTAGGAGGTTCTCCTTTACTGGTAGAACACAGGTTGACTATGGATGCTCTATGTGCTTTGTTTTGTTTTGTGCAGGACAAAAGAGATGATCTAGATATGATGAGATGAAGGTAGGAGACATAGGTTATTGTTGTGGCAATGTAAAGAAGGTCCTAAACTGTTCCTACAAGAAGGATTGCTCGAGATGTGATGAAGACCTGGATGAGGACTAGGCCTACACCCAACCGAAAGAGGGTTCGCTCTATAGAAACTTCCGATGACAGATAGTACCATTTGGTAATCGATAACAAGATGATGATGATAGCAGCTATGATGATGACTCTATGAATTCATCGCGATGACTCTGTGATGAAGACTTGACCAGATGTGTTGATGGCTGTAGAAGAGAGAGAATACCTTCCTAGTTAAGAGGGAGTGTTTATGTATTTGTAACTTCGGAAGATATTCTAATGTATATTATCATTGTATGTTTTTGTAACCCCATTGGAGATGTGCTTACCTCCTTGTGGGATGTCTTAATTGTGTCTAGACCTTGCGGTACAACCTCCATTGTAAGTCGGGGCAATAGTCCCTAGTGTAACATCATGTAATGTGTATTTGGAGTCTCTCTGGGAGAAGTTGACCCTGTTAGGGAAGAAAAGTGGGCAATAGTCTTATGTTTGGTCAGTCACTTAAAAGGTATAAATAGGGAGGAGTTGTCCCTCATTTATACACACCTCACACTCTCAAGTTCACATAATAGAGGAAGAGAGACATGGGAGGAGAGGCAAATAGCTCTTGAATACTTCGTATTACTGGGTTTGATCATCTTACTATTCTGAGGAAGTTTGCGAGGCCTTTTCCTTTATGGTTTCCCTGGTGAAAATGTTTGTGTCTCATGTATCTATCTTATTTTCTGCATCTTGTTGTACTTGTTATTCTTTCAGATAAAGATCCTAATTAAGCTAATCAGATCTAAGGAAAAACTAACATTGTGATGGTCATGGTTCCCTTGCTTTAGAGGCTTGGATATTGAAAGTCCCATAAACATCGTGGCTTGAGGCATGATGTGGATACTTTGAACATAATGATATTGTTATGAAGATGGAGTCTTTGAAGGCCTAATAAATCCAATATAGCAGCCCATGTGCAACATGAATAATCCCACGCACATGATGATGAAACCCTTGGAACCCCACACACGTGACACTTGGACATGACCTTGAAATCCTTGCTTGATCGATATGATAATGATCATGGCTGCATGTGAACCCATATACATGAAGAAAGTTGGACCTTGGCATATTGTAGCTTGATGCACATGATTATTTTTTATGACTTGGAGTCTTTTTTAAACCCTTGAAATCTGGTGTGCAATCCCAAACTTAAGACAACATGGGCATGCATATAAACTTAAAAATAAAGAATAAATTAAAGCAAGGTCAGCTCCCTTAAGAAAAATGATATATAAAACTAAAATTAAAATGTAATTTGAAAATATCCATTTTAAGTCGGCTTTGTTTAACTCACTTTGATTTGAAAAATAAAAATAAAACAAACAAGTTGGCCAGCTTCCTAACAAAGCATCATAATATCATATTCAACACCAAATAGTTGTAAGATCATAAGATGCAATCAGCAATTTAAAGTTCAAACTTCATAGGTAGGTTCAACTTTCAAGATTCAAATGCCAAACTTTCAAAGTTCAACGTAGGCCATAATGTTTACAAAACAGGCCATAATAAACATGAAAGACAAAGCACTATGCTGCTATCTACTAAGTTTTCCTCTTGCCACGAGAAAATTCCAATTTTTTTTTCTCCTGTTCTAGGTGGAATAAGAGTTGCTAGAACTGATCGTGCAACATGAGAAGAAGATGAATGGCCCCCACGAATTGTCGAACGTTGTGAAGCGAAAGAAAAAATTCCTGCATCTGGAAACTTGGTGGTGGTTGGGGGTGGCATCTCTGATGTAGGAATTGGATCACCATCATGATCACCCAATAGTTCAACCTCCAAGCGCTCTAATGCAATGGATCCATCTTTGACATTAGCATCCTCTAGATTGTTGTCCCAAGTCAAAAATGTTTTATCCTTCTTGGTCGCTTCACAATAATGAGACAACAACCTCAAGTTGTAGTGCACATAAACCAAACTTTCAGCCTACTCTACATTCAAACTATTTCTCTTGATGCTATGGATGAAGCTGTAGGTGCTCCAACACCTCTCTGCAGAAGAACTATTGACAACCTGTGAAAGCACCCTCACCACCAATTTATGCAAATATGTGGCACCACCGCCAAACATGTTCCACCAACGGATAGGATTCAACCTCTTTCGATCTTTGGTTGCATGCAAGATACCAAAGACTCCATGTTCATTGATGTATTGGCTCAATTCACACTGTACTTGAGCACACTCCTCCTCATTAGGGACCAACTTGTCTAATGCAAGCATATACCCATTTCACACCTCTGTATCTGTGTGTGGTCTTTTCCTAAATCCACCACCAGGTGCAAGTTGGGACAACCAAGATGGAGAATAATATTTTGGGATAAGGATATATGCAAGGGCATGGAGTGGAATATTCAAATTATCCCACCTTTTGACCACATGTTTATGAATATCGTCATACAAGATTCCATCTCTTTGCTCAACGATGTCTTTGATTTTACTAAGCATGCTATTCGTTTGCTCATACACCTCCCCAATCACCGGTTGATTTGTATGTGCAAAACAAATCATACTATAAACGGGCTTGGTGAACTATAGAACATATTTAACCTGTGCCCATAACTAACCATAAAGAACGGTGTCCTCCACCTCTAGAAAGTCATGTCTATCAGATGCGCTTCTAGCTCTATCTTCCAATCCCTGCCATGAATCACTTGAGGCCATACTAGCCAATGCCTCTCATACCTTCAAATGCCTCTTGGAGGTGAGGTAGGAGCTAGCAAATCTAGTCTTCGCAATCTTCAATAGCTCCAACCTAGAGTGATTGCGAAAAATGTGGTGGGCCATGTTATGATTGGTAATAAATTTTATCATTTTCTTACTTCTNAGGGTCCTTCATCTTAACAATATCATGCATCAAAAGGTTCAATGTGTGAACCAAACACCCTGACCAAAATATGTTGGGATACTTATCCTCAATGATTGCTCATGTTTCCTTACAATTAGTATCATTATCAATGATGACTTGAATGACATTGTATGGCCCAGTCTTTTGAATGGTTTCAAGTAAAGGTTGTGCAATATTAATACCAGTCTTGCAGCGATTTAAGTAGTTATGAGATGAAAGGAAGACCGCACCACTAGCAGACACACCAAGAATTCTTATCAATGGCTTGCCTTTAACATTTGTCCACCCATTATATACAATGGATACCCATAGTTGGACCAATCATTTGTAAACTTCCCAAGAGCACTATTGATTTTGGCTCGTTCTCTGTCAAGTCCCACGGTTCTCGCTTTGTCATACCTAGGGATCCTGTATCTTTTAGGGGCACCATTGATGGCTTGTACCGTTTCATGCCAATAGGGTGAGAAGAAAATTGAATGCCACACCACATGCATAGAGAATCCTGTAAAATTTTGAATCCACATCATCTCTACAACCAAGGTCAAGGAAATCTGATAATGTTTTTTGCATTGGCGAGAATCCACAACCATGGGTGGATGATGATCCAGATCCACTACCAAACATTCTCTATAGGAATTCAAAAATCAACCCTTGATCTCTTGGAATTGTTTTGAGCATCCTCTTCTTCCATCCTGTATTTGATTCTTTATTTACGCTGACACTTTGTCATAGGATTTGACTCCAGTAGCCTTACCTTGATCACATGGAATAATCTTGTTATCAATATACATTTGCAGCTGGGCTAGCATGATGCACCATACATACTTGTCTCTTGTTCTATTCTGAGCTACTTTTCACATGGGGTATTAGCATGGATCATTACAGCTTCAACCATTCCAGAGCCTTATTCATCATATTTTCCTTGCCAGGACTGAGATTCATGAGTCCATTGAGATTCTTTCGGTGATGACCTAGTTCATTTCAGCAGATAGTAGATCAGAGTTGGTACACACAGTTATCGATGGGCATTATCAGTTGGAGACAGGTGTATATGGTGAGATCAGTCATATGCTTCTTTGGTTTGATTTTGCTCTATGATGTATGTCAAACACCTATGCTTGTCATGTTAGGATGATTATGGTGACCTATGCCTATACGTACTAATGCTTGAACTTGTGTTATGGCTAATCAAAGGACTTGCTGTGAAGACTGTTGCTCATGCCATGCTTGTACAAATATTAAACCTTAGTGCTAGGTTGGTTCCATGTGTCACTTGTCCTCATCCATCCAGTTCATCCATGATTTATCTTTGGCCCATGAATTTAGCTTGATCAAGACTTATGAGATTGAAGATCACTTTCCCCACTTTGACCCATATGTATGATGGATCCCATGTTTTTTGTGTCTTGGCTCTGAGTTATCCCGAAGAGTGTCGACTAAAACTTGAAGCAATGTGCTTACAATCATTACATATATTATGTGCTATAAATTCTATCTATTGAAATGCAAAGCCCTCAAACAAATGCAAAAGGTGTCTTTGGACACAACTCAAAAAAAAGCTATAAAATAAAATTGTGAAAGGCCTAAAAAAAAGCAGTGGATAAACAAATGCTAAATCTAAAGATTGCTGGCCACTATTTGAAATGTAATGATTAATCCCTCATGGAGACAGCAGGTTTTGATGTGAGATGGGGCAAGGGACCGCTAATTCACAGTGTCCCCTAGGATCTTCGTATTACAGTTCTCATGTACTCAACAGGCGGGTCATAGTAAAGATCCTCACAAAGCTTGTTGTTAGCTTGGATATGAGTTGTACACATGTTTTTAGAGTTGAATGGGCTCTTTTCAATTTAGCTTATCCACTTGTGAGACACCACCATCCCCTATTGTTCATTTGTCATGTATATGTCACTGTGGTCGTCTATAATTGTCAAACATTCTGAAAGATCATATGATCAAGGTTACTTACAAGTCATTTCCCTTTACCTAGCCTTGTTTTCCATCCTCACCAAGCAATAACAGTTTGTTTACACTTTGTAGTATGGCATGAACAAGCAGGCTTCCAGAAGTTTCCAAGATTTTTCAAAACCACAGGTATATTTACTTATTGTTATTATTATTGTCACCATGATTATGAATAACTTGACTTAAGCTTGGTTTTGCTATACACCACTAGAGCAATTCTTACCCTTGATGCTTACAGGATCATATGGATACATCTCACTTTCAGTTTGGGTACTTTGACTCGGTCAACCTGGTTTAACCAAGTCAAGCACGGTTCCCAAGGCAATGACTAGAAAAACATGGTTTATATTTGTTTCGGACATGCCCAGGACCAATACTGCAGTTTTAGGTTTGATAGTTTGGGCCTGGTTCTCCTGATAAGTGATTATTATCACTTTATTATTGGCCAAATGATAAAATTTTATTACAGATGGCAATGTATTTGGTCCTCCTAAAGTAGTACAATGTTCCAGGGGGTATGAGTAGTCACTAATACCATTCTTCTGTGTCTCCAGATCATCTAGTGCATTCAGTTTGTCCCATTTCTCATCTCGGACAGAGTTATGGTGGTTTTCTCATTTTCCAGAGGATGTACGAGAAAAATTGAACTAGGAATTTCACTGAAAAAATCGATTTGGCCTCTTGGGTCAAGGAAATGGTTTGGAATTTTGGTAGATGATGTGTCTTAGCATCCTGGACAGTCTTTCAGTAGTTTTCAGTCAACATTTGTCCAGATTATTTTATTTTGGCTCAGTTAGTGAGGAAAACCCCGCAAGGGGTGTCCCCTCAACTTGGCTAATGATGTATTTCATTGTTATATCATATATTTTGAAGTTGTAATGCAGCATAGGGTGAATTAAGCCCCTAGTAACACCCCCTTATGTATTATCATGTCACATTTTATGTTATATTGTGACTTTCACATTAGATAGGCGTTCTTGAGCAAAGTGCGCCCCCCTTTTGATGTGGTCACTTGATCCATGTATTTATATTTGTACTTTTGATCTCCATTGTTGATAATGTCTTAATCTCAAACGTCAAATGATAGTTAGTTGAAATGTGGATACACTCTCAAACAATTTAAGACAGGTGACCCCCCCATTGTATTTCATGAGCTTTGGCATTGGAATATTGAATAAAGAGATTTGTTTGGGATTATTTCTTAGGTTTGTAAATGAGTTGATGATTTGATGGTTGGCATTGTTTCTCTTATGTACCAAGTTTACTTCGGGATAGATCTTGTAATTTTCCTTTACCCATTTGTCAGCAGGTTGAAGGAGGCGCGTTAGGGAGGACACAGTTGTGGGGAAACTCACGCTGTCTCTGCTCCCGGGTGTTCGGTTCAAGGAGTAACTCTTTCTTTATGATTTTTTACTACCCGTCCTTTCTTTATTTTGCAAATCTCGTTCGGTTGTCTTACCGTTTGATTTTCTTTGGTTTGGCAGGTTGAAGGAGGCGCTAGTGTCACTGGCTGATGATGAAATCCATCAAGAACGTTTGTCGGAATACTCTTTTGATGAAGAAAGAAACATTCTTCATCATCTTGAAGGTCATCTATAAAATCCAGGTACGTCTCGTAGGTAAATTCTCTCTTGTTTAAATTCTGCATGCATTTCCCACCATTGCTTTTATTGAAAAAACCTTCATTAGAATTAGGAAAAATAACCGGATCAATTTGCAATGGGAATCTGCAAATTTGACGATTTGGGTTTTGTCGGCCTTTCCCCAAAACCTCTTCCTCCTCCTAGGTGTCACCATTGGACTTCATCTACCCACCTCCAGGCACTGATCACTAGAGGAAGAAACATCCTCTCTACCTTGCTAGCCAGTTTCTTTTTCCGGTTTTGC
The DNA here is from genome assembly GCA_001517045.1 of Pseudotsuga menziesii. Lineage (NCBI taxonomy): Eukaryota > Viridiplantae > Streptophyta > Pinopsida > Pinales > Pinaceae > Pseudotsuga > Pseudotsuga menziesii. Next base: position 114,606 of record LPNX010801218.1, on the reverse strand, counting down.
TTGGAATTTTATATCGTTGAATCTCGCATCCAAGTAGGTGTGTTTAAAGCCTAAATTCTCCGTATCAATCTCGTTCTAGGTATTTTAAATATCTTCGCTTAAAACCCCCAAGGTCTTGAGTTTTGATCATTTGAACAAACACACCAACCCTAGATTTGTTTTAGACTCTTTAAGTCACTGATCCATTTCATTTGAGTAACATTTCTATAATCCTTAAGCACCCGTACTCGAATACTCCTTAACTAGTGGCTTATCCTATAAATCTAGGTTTTCTAGCTATCGCCTTACGTATTCACATTTTTGGGCTTGATCTACTGATTAGCTGTAGATCTGTCCTTTCAGGATAGGATCGGGTCTCCCCCATTGTCACTTGGGCATTCAGTGGCATAAAGCGAAGGAAGCCCTAACTGACGTGACAACCATCCATATTTTGGGGGTTGGGATTTCCATAGGTCACGACTTTGGTTTCTCGTCCCCTCTACCATCCTATATTGGATTTCTTTATCTGGGAAACTACAAGATCCGTGATAACAAATTCCACACAAATGCTTTCTCACATGGGTATATGAACCTGTGTAAGTTTTACTACAATGGAGGCATGTAAACTTTGTGGTTCCACCCCCTCTCCCTCCCCCAAGCCTTATCACATACTTCCACAAATGTGTTGCGTCCTTTTGGTTTTTACCCTCATCACTCTCAATCTCCTCACCATCATCATCGTCTTCCTCTTCCTCCTCTCCATGGTATGTGCCACTCCCTATCTCTTCCTCCTCATCATTTCCACCACCAAATCTACTTCCCACCACCATCATCATGAGAAGAATTGGAACCAAAAACAAAAACCACATACCCATCATGTTTCTTGATTCAATATGAGAATCACTTCTTCCCTGCAATAGAATGATGGAAAAGAATAAATGGGAAAGAGTTGGAAAAAAAACCATACAAGATTTACAATTTTAACATAGTGAAATATTTTTCTCAAAAACAAAAAAATATTGGATTTTTAGAGCCTACCTCTTTAGCTCTTCAAGGAAGGTTGAATGTCTCTATGGAATTCTTCAATCTTCCTTCCAATCTCTCACAAATATAAGCCTTCAATCTCCCTTCCAAGCTCCTACAAATTTGCTCTCAAACAACTAGCAAACCTACTCAAAGCCCTAGAAAGAGAAATGAAATCAAGAAAATGAGGAATAGAATGAGTCCAAATGGAGTCTAATAGTGTTTATAAACCTTAATTGAATCCTAGCCAATCACTAAAAAACAAGTTTTTTTTTGCAAATTTGAGAAAATTAAAAAAAAATTTGCCTAGCTCGCAGAATTGTCTTGCGAGCGCTTTCAGGAGTGTTTTTTGGCCTAGGATCGCTAAGGGAGCGATGAAGGATCGCTCTGGGAGTGTCGCTCCCTCAGCGATCCTGTGACTGGGCAGTGAGCATTTTTTTCTGATAGGAATTGCAAATCCAAAAACCGATCCCAGGAGGAAGCAATGAGGAATCACGATCCTGGGATCAATTCCTTATCGCTTCCTCTGGGATCGCAAATTGGGAGCGATTCACTGTGGGGGCTAGCAATTCCCCGCAGCCTTTGTCCTACTCTCTTTTTATACTTCATTCGCTAATAACTAACTCTAACTACCAAATCAATGGCTAGGATCAATTTATTAGATCAAGGGTTCACATTGAACACACTTTTAATTAATAAAAGCTAATAATTAAATGCACAACTTGAATGGGACCCACAACTTAAATGAAGTAAAAACTTTTTCTTTATTTACATAAAGTCAATTTGTACATAAATAAATCGCAAGGAACAAAACTTTGTCCCCCCCATTACTAACACACCCAAAAACACGAGGAAGGACATCCAAAGTTAAAATTTCAACAAAAATATCCCAGCAAAGAAACATGCATCAAAATATGTATGGTTGCCTCAAAAGATGATCTTCAATTCGAATATGCATCAAAGTCCACAACTAGGCGTCCATAGGCCATACCTCCAACGAACAACTTGCTAAAAAGGTCTTCAAAAAATGGTACAAGTCTTTATGCATCATGAGTGGTAACAATATGAAATGTAAAGGACTGAGTAGCAAGAGAGAACCAAAATACTAACAATCGGCTTTATGAAATATTGCCAATTAATAGAAGGATGGAGATAAATACATTGTTTAGGAAGTAACAAACATTTGTTCCTGTAGTCCGTATAAGATATTACTTATCCATGTAATATTCAAAACATGCCAAAAGAAAGAACACCCTTGGTTAATCAGTCACACCTTTAGTTTATCCATGGAAGTACGATGGCCAATAATTATGTCAAAAACATCCTGTAATAATAAGACTAAATGTATCTCCGAAATCCCATGTTTTCAACCAAGAAGGCTGAGCAAGGAGCATATATTGCTAGAGTGATCTATGGGATACAAAAAAAAAATCATGGCTATATATGAAAACTCTTGCACACAGAAATTCCTTGTTGGCTCCGGATTGACTTTGTATTAACGAGATGCAAAATCTTAGTCCAACAGATCTTCCCAAATTAAATGATGGTGTACATGACCCAATATGAGAGATTGGAGATGGCCCTATGGTAAGCTTATCTTTCATTATAACAGTAGGAATTGCATGATCTCCTACACAAGAAGCTCCCTTTGTCTCCCACCCTTAATGTATGATGGTCTTCATCAGATGTAGAGTTTAAATGGATTACCAAGGGGAGCAAGTTATTGTCTTACTGGCTCTTGTATAAATGAGTTTTTGTGTGTTCGATTTTGTATCAAGGGATGCCTTCTAAATCTCAGTTAACAAAGAGCAGATTCAATTATGATAAATGCCCTAATTGTTTCAATCAAAGGCTATTGAGCACATTTTTGGGGAATGTTAGTTTTTTGTCATTGTTGGGGAATTACTGAATAGAGCTTTCCATACTTGCTTCAAGACTCCATCCAATGGAGAACAAACCTTCATGGTAACTAGCATCATCTTCTTCTCTCTACCTATGATGGCGTATTGCATTGCATTCAGCTTGCATTTATGATTTCAATTTGGAAACTGTGTTGTCATATTGTATTTGAAGGTTTTGGTTGTTCTGTTTCCTTTTTTAAAAAGATGTAATTAAATGAGGTATGTGCTCAAGTAACTGCTAAAGGTTACTAGTTAGATATGAAAGACATATATCAGCATTGGCCATCACTGACCTTATTACAACTGTAACTCCAATAAGGCAGACATGAGTTGTTGTACACTATTGTCCTTATACATATTGTTTTTCTTTATGTAATCTAAGTAGTATTCCTTAAGATAATGGCATCTTGGATATTAAAATAAAATTCTAAATTTAAATCTCAATGGAAACACAACAAAAGAAACTAGTCTATAATGATTCTTGTACCTCTCCTACACGACCTGTAGCTTGAGAATCGGAAGAAATCATACTAATAGCTCCCATATCATGTAAAATGTCCTCAGCAGCTATTGTTCCTTCTCTTATGCGTGACTCAGCAAGCTTTACATCTTCTTCATTGTCTTTGTCCAAGTGATGGCATACCATCTATAGGAAATGTAGAAATTGACTATTTAGTCAAATGAGTATCTCTTTGCATTGTTCCCCCTATTACTAGTTTACAATAGTGAGAATAAGTGAATAAAATAGATGATTATAGATGTTATTCACTTAAAGCTTGATTATGAAAACTACAAGCATGTCCAGGTGTTCATCAACAGTGTTGTGCGTGAATGGATTTGTGGAAGTAGTTGAGGATGGAAGAACATTCATCAAGCCACAAACTTTGATAATATCTGGAGCATGACCACCACCTGCACCTTCACTGTTTAGACAAACTTAGTTAATAACAATTATAGTGCATCAAATTAGTACCATACTCTCTAATAGTGTTTATGCTAAGTATTGATTATTATGAACTTATAAAAAAATTGGATATATATGCATGTGTGTGTGTCCACAGTGGCCATAACTATCAATGGGACTATCAAAAAGTACAAAGAGGAGTGAGCACTAGGAGTGCTAAAGATCTCCAAGAGAACTGTAAAAGAAATAAGACACTGCAAAGTGAAAGACAAATAGAAAAATAGCTGAACGGTCTACAAGACATCAAGGAAAATTAGTACACCATGCTCCCTTGTAGTTTACACACACACACACACATTTGCTCCCTCACAGTGCTCATGCTACATATTTACTCTTAGGAACTTATGTAAAAAAATGCATATATGCATATATGCATATATGTATGTATGCATATTTTTCAGAGAGAAAAGTCTGTTACTTCATATTACTTAAAAAAATCATTACATCCAGAGAACTAAATGTCCAAGTCGAGAAATAATGGACCATGTAAAGGATCTGTTTCCCACCTATTTCGACTAGGTGGCAACTTCATGTACATGGAGATGTACATAATTGTACAAATTGTACCTTGGAAAAATCTAAGGATTTTTCGCTTCTGCAGGGCAATTGCCCCTTTGTAAAACGAAATGTCCGCTCCCCTGCGTGGGAAAATTAATGTAATTATATGTGCTAGTGTGGGTCATATGATATGGATGCCACACTATGGAACTAGTTGTTAGGGAAGTCCCCTCATCGAGTGTTTTTCCCTTTCCAATTAATCTTGTTGTGTAAACGATTTTAATTGGTTTGGTTTTTCACTCAAAATCCTCCAAAGTGGTGACGGGCGTTCTAATACTCAAGTCCATGGGGTGGCTAAGGGTTCAAAATGTTCTTCGTGACCATGCTAGACATTTGTATAGAGTCTTGCGGAGTTTCGTTATGTTGTTGTATTTTTATTTATTTTTTCTAGTTAATTAATTTCACCCCTTGGTGGTTAATTAACTCAGTTTTGATGTAATAATGTAATTTCTCAAGCACTGGCACTTTGTAATAGGGGCTATGAATGCAAGGTAAATTGCTATGAAACCCCCTAAGCCACTGCTTCGAGTCCCATGTCATTCTGATAAGGGGTTGAGGAGATAGACCATTTTTGGCTAAGCAAGGTCTATTTTTCCTAGGGAATTAATTAATTTCTCTAAGTCAAAAATTAAATTATTTGATTTTGAAGGAAAAAATCAAATAAGGCCATGGTAATTAAGTTTGAAGGGTGGCTAAGCATAGCCAAATTTTCATTTAAATAAACCCCCCATGGTCAAAATATGTCTGAAGATCTCTGAAGTGGGGCCTCCTTCTTGTCTTAATAAAAGATAAAAATTAAAAATTAAAAAATTAAAGATCAAAAAATTAAAAAAATTAAAAAATAAAAAGTTAAATAGAAAATAAAAGATTAAAAAATAAAAATATAAGAATAAAAAATATAAGATTAAAACTTGAAAATAAAAGATTAAAAGATTTAAAAATAAAAAGATAAAAATAAAAAGTAAAAGATAAAATAAAAGATTAAAAGATTTAAAAATAAAAAGTAAAAGATAAAATAAAAGATTTAAAGATTTAAAAATAAAAAGATAAAAATAAAAAGTAAAAGATAAAATAAAAGATTAAAAGATTAAAAAATAAAAATAAAAAAATAAAAAAATAAAAGATAAAACAAAGATTAAAAGTTAAAAATTAAAAATAAAAGATTAAAGATTATATTAAAGATAAAATTAAAGATAAAATTAAAAATTAAGTCAAAGGAAGCCCCACTTGGTCAAAAACCCTAGATCTAAGGGTGTAGAGGCATTAAGACATGGATCAAGCACTCAAGCCATGGATTGAAAAGTAATCTAAGGGTGTAGAATGGTTGAGAAGGGTGCACAAGCCAAATACCTAGATCTAGTGGTGGAGATCTAATCTAGATCTAGATCTAATCTTGGCCGTTGATCTTCAAGGGGTTGGGGTTGCTCCTCAACTATATAATGAGGGTCTCACTCCCTCATTTGACATGATCTCTCATGCTATTGTTATGCTGCCGGAATATTTCCCCACTCTTCTCTCATATTCTTTTGGCTATTGTAATCTTCTTGCCCTAGTTGGGCCATTTAATCAAATAAATTCTTTGGAGGGACATTGTGCTACATTCTACATTCTTCATGATCAATTTCTTGTGAGGTAACTTGTATCTTTTTAGTTTTGCATATTTGTATTAGTCTAGTTAACTCTCCACAAAGTATTTTGTGGAGAGATTAGAGAGTAAAAGTATTTTTACCCTCTTTTGTGAATGGTTTAACAATTTTTCTTCAAAGTATTTTGCAGGGATTGTTAGACATTCATCACTGGGCTTACATATTTTTGCAGATCTAGATTTGTTTGCAGGTTTTCCAAGCAAGGATATCTCTCCAAGGGTTTCGTCTTTTCAAATTTCAATTCGGCTATTTTCCTTTTTCCTTCCTGAAACTGGGTTTTATTCACTGTATAGTGAATATAACCCTTGTTTTAGAGCCCCCATCCATTATATATTAGTATAAGCTTTTAATTCTGTTGTTTATACACCATTTACAGCCCCAAAACTTTCATTTTTAACTGCTGAAATTTCATTTTTTTAAAATTTTAAAGTTCAGATTTTTCTGTAAAATTTCTGGGTTTTGCACTAACTTTTTCTAACTTTCTGTTTTAGTTTTCTGCAGTAATTTCCAGCAAGTAAAGTTGCTGGTTTTTTGTAGGTTTATGCACAGAAAGAGGAGGTTATGCTGCCCTAAATTGCCCAGAAAAAACCAACAAAAAATTTGGTCCAAAAGAGGCCCTAAACTACACTTCTTCTCTCTCTTCTATTACATTGTAAACCCCAAATGAGAAGTTCTCTTTGGGGTATTTCTCTGCTGTAAATTTGTATAAGTAGTTGCTTAGAGTTAGTTTTATTTGCAATTTATTTTTCTGTTTACCCACCTATCTTTGTGACAGACCACCATCTCTGTTACAAAGATTGTTGTGAGGTTAGTTTATTGCTTTAGTTAGTTGTTTTTCCTTTTAATTTTCTATTCAAAGTAGTTAGATTTAATTTTCATTTTCTGTCAAAGAAGTAATCCTACAACCCACCTATCCTGTGTATCCTCTATCCACTTGTCATCTCCCTTTAGGGACTTCAAGTTGGATATGAAAAGCAGGAGAAGTGGGGGCTTAGTTAATTAAAACAACTTCCTTTCTTTTTCTGTTACAATCTTTCACATTTCATTTTTTCAGTCCAAGATCAAGTACCAGCACCTCCCATAAGGGATACCGCTTGATTGACCTTGTTGATAGCTTAAAATTTACCTTGCATGCTAATCACTAAGATTAAAATTTACTTCTAAAATTAACCAACAACAACTTCACTATTTCCTGCTCCTCTACTCGGTTATCACCCTTCGGGGTACTCACGAGATACGACAGGGGATAGAGAAGTCTTAGTTTAATAGGCATCCATCTAGTAATTTTCCTGTTGATTAAAAACAGTGCCTCGGAGGCGACTTGGGGTAGTAGACCGTGGGGGGTCTCTAGGCGTTTTACGTCCTCCTTGTTGAGCACCGAGGCATTAGGGTTTGACCTGTGAGCTACGGGTGGGCTTTGCTCCCACTTTGTTGAGCGCAACAGCATTCCCTCTTTGACTTGAGAAATACTGGATTGGGGTAGTCACACCACCGGTTCGAAGACTTAATCAAAGATTTCAACTCTAATAAAATTCATTAAAATTTACAAGAGACATTGCAAAACGTCCTACAAACACAGGTCACTGTTATTTATCTTTGCCTTGCTGTTCAAGGTTTTTACTGCAAGCTTTTCACTTTTTAGTTGCAAGTATTTCTTTCAGTTTCGCAAACTCTTGTGGTGGCATCTTTAATTCATTTGATTAAGTAATCATATTGTTTAGTAATTTGTAGATCTTGCTTAGCTTAGGCAACTGTGGGTAATCATTCTTAATTCTTTTGTAAGTTTGTAACTTGTAATCTTTTGACTCCATTTAATCTAGGCAATGGTCTTGTAATTTTGTAATCTTAATAAAAGATCCCTTTAATTAATTTGTAATTAATTAATAAATCTGGAACTTAGTTTTCCTGTAGGGACTACCCCCCTTGGCTCTGTTGGGATCTTGTCTAAACGGAGGAGTTGTGGACTGTGGTGACAGTGGTCCCCAGCTCTCGCTTGCCCCCAAGGACACACAAAGCGGGTTGGAGACTTTCCCGTGTCATAAAGTGTGTATTAGGCGGCAACAGGATCATTGGAGAACTCTTGATGTGCACCAAGGGTTGAAGCTAAATTCTGTTTATTCCTTGGGAAGCCTTAATCCCTAAGTCTCCAAATAACACTTAAATAAAATACAAGAACCACTTCTTGCATATTCTAGATGAGAATTCATTATGACTCCATCATACAAACATATCCTTTAGAACAATACATTTTGAAGTTGTTCAGATTGTCTCCCTAGTGACAAACGGACTAACCGTTAGACAATCATCATGTCCTCTTGAGTCTAGCTCCCCAAGTATGGGAACTGTGAGGCTAAAGGTCCAAACCAAAACATATCATCTCCTTACCTTTCCTTTAGTCCTTACCTTTTTGCACACAATCTTGTTTGATTTGGGAACCAATGTCTCCATGAAATTTCCGCACCCCTACAGGGGATTTTGTAATGATATGTCAGCCTAAGGGTTGTTTTCCGTAAAACTTAGTTTCCTAAGACTTTATCATTAGGGAAGTCCTTTCATCAAGTGTTTTTTCCCTTGGATTATTAAAATTATTTTTTAGTGATTTTAATTATTCGAGTTTTTAACTCAAAATTTCTTCCAAAGTGGTGAAAGGTGTTCTAATGATCGATTCGATGGGGCGATTAAGGTCTAGAAATGTTGTAGATTACCATGCTAGACATTATCCAGAGTCTTGCGGAATTTCATTAAGTTTTTCCTAACATTTATTTATTTTTGGTGATTAAAAAATTGTCCCTCAACATAAAAATGTTGTAATGAAAAGAGGGTTAAGTGGCGTATAATGCCCACGAATAGGGGTATGGGTATTCAAAATCAATGGAATGAGCCCCCCTACACTTTTGAGCAATGTTTGAAGTCATTCAGACAAGTCTTGCTAAGGTTTTGGACACATTTGTCTAAGTCAGTCATGGAAATCAGGCAAATTGGCAAATAATTAGCAAGCCAAATTCTGAAAAAGTGCCTAAAGTCACTTAAAAAGTGGAAAAATTGTTTCCTAAAGTCAAGTTATGTTCCTCGGGTGACAATAGAGGCAAAACGGCCCCTTCCCCATGCAAGTGTATCACAAGTTTGAAGTTGCTTCCCTAGTGGGGGCACCCTCCCTCTTCATGGAAATTGAGGTAATTAAAAATAAGCCAAAGCAACGGGTCCCACTTTGGTGGTCCCCCACCTTTGGGCCTAGAATGAAGATTACAAACATTAGAGGGGGGTTTCCCCCAATTTTTATTTGATTTCTCACCCTATGAGGCACCCCCAAAGAGAAGTGTGCCCCCCTATTTGAGCTCCCACCCCTTCATTTTGACAAGTGCCTTGCATGCACTTGGGCTCTCTCCTCGCCCATTTCTTATTTAAGGAGGCTTCCCTTCCTGATTTGGGCTACACAATTTTGGATATTCTTGCTCATTCTCTTCTTGGTTGCTCTCATTCTCTTTCATTTTTGGGCCATTGTAATTTTCAGCCATTTGGCTTAGTTAACTAAAATATTTGGAGGAATCTTATGTCCCATTGTCTTCTTGGATGATTTGTTTCAATGATCAAGTAGCTACTCAAGTTTGGGAGGCCAAGGAAGCAAACTTCTTTGCTTTGATAAGGTTTATGGTAATTTAGTTGCCATAGATTACGTGAGTTTTCATTTTTGTAGTAAAGAATTTCATACATTTTCTTGGTTGAAGCTTATGATTTCTTTTATCATTATATGAATCTCACCCTCTTTTAGTTGTGTAGCAAAGATCTTATAGTTGCAGGTTATTTGGATTGAAGAGTGGGATTTCTCGGTTGGATGCCCCATTTTTCAAATCTTGAAGAGCAAAGGGCAAAATTTTTCCTTCTCACACACAAATTCCTGAATATTGATTTTAGTTTGTTGAATGTTTTAAAGCTGATTTAGCCTCTCATATACTCAAGTTTATTCGAAGTTATTTACCTAGTAATTTTGTATATATTTCCCATTAACATTCTAATTTCCTCAAAGTGATTTTGGGCATATTCTATAATTTTTTGTTTGCTAGTTTTTAGCAGGTTGGTGATAAAACAAGGAGAAACCTTGTCAAATTTCAGCCATAGAAGGGTGCAAAGGCGATCTTAAAGGAAGGGTTTCAAGGACATCACCAAGAAGGGGTGAAAATACTATTTTTATATCTCTTTGCTTTCTTTCTTTTTCGCTGAAATTTTAGTCATTGTAACAAGTCCAAGAGAGTCTCTTGTACTTCCTGGATTTGATTTTCTGTTGCATTTCAAGTTGCATTTAAATTTAATTTGTTCGTCATCCATTGCTTGCAACGGAAGTTGGGCTTTCCCACCCTTGCATAAGCAATTGTTGATTGGCTTGGGGTTAGTTTAGTCTGTATTTATTTTCCCACACCTTGCAAGTGATTCGGCTTTGCCATCCTTGCAAATCGTGTCGGCTTGTATTGCATTTTCTTTTATTTTCATATTTCCCATACTTTGCATGTGAGTTGGCTTCACCACCTTTGCAACATCATGCCGACTTGTATTGTTCATATTTGTTAATTATTTGTTTGGTTTAGAGTGAAATAAACCTTGCCTTACTTTGGCCCCGTATTCACTCCCCTTGTCGGTTCATCTGATCTTGGGTGACAAGAAAGGGCGAGAGATTGAATTTGCTAGAATAATAGCCACTTTAACCATTTATTGCAATATTGAGAAAATAAAGAATTGTTGTGGAACATTAATAATTTACAGCTCCTAATTAAACTCTATAGAGAAACTTAGTAAGCAGGGACTACCCCCCTTGACCTTTTGGGGGTTTGGATCTAAACAAAGGAGTTAGGAATCAAGGTGGTAGTGGGTTCTAAACTCAGTTGTCCTCAAGAACACACCTACTGGTTGGAAAACTTTTTTGTGGTGAAGTGTTTTTTAGGAGGAAAAGGGATCAATTATGAACAATTGTGAAAGACCCAAGCGTTTGTTATCATGTCAGTTTGCATGGGCAGATTTGCCTAATTATTGTAGGCAAACCAACCCTTGTCACAGCTAGAAAGCCTCTCTATTTGGGCTGGTGTTTTTCCAGTCTCAAGGGGGTGTCCCTAAAAGGTCTATGCTGCAATCTAATCAACAAATCAGCACAAAGTTCAATAAGATGATCAACACACAAAAGAGCCACTCTTGACTTTTTAGTAAACAATCAAGAGCGAGGGTCAGCTACAATAACAATTTGAAATGGTTGAGATTAGACCCTAAAGATAGTTGTGACAACATGTTACGACTCATGTTACATGAGCCTTGCATTTGTGATTTTCATCACAAAACTTGTGATTTTTTGTCAGAAAGAACAATTTTGTAGGATCACATTGCTAGATTTTGGATGGACAGGGGTGCATTTAGGTTTTGGCTTAGAGATGATGCTAACCTACGGTTGTGTTACTGCCTAAGTTGCACTTAGTCGGACTCTCAAGTGAGCCGAAAAAGATGAACAAAGTACTTACTTCAAATTCAGAGTTCAGAAGTCCATTCAGGCCTTCCAAGGCCCTTTTTCCACTTTTTTCCACTTTTTAACCACATGTTCATGCCCTGCGAAGAAGTTGTTAAAAATATGTTTGCACGAATTTTTTGTAAAGAATTTGGCTTCCCAGGGCTTGGTTATCAAGACAATTATTCCAAGGTGTTTTTTCCCTTGTTAATTGTGCAATGTTGAATAAGTGATGCATAATTTTCGAGTTTTTCACTTGCTCCTCCAGAGTTGGAATGGTCGTCTTGGTGATTAAACCTTGGTAGGTTGTTAAAGTTCACGTGTCAATGTATATGAACGTGCTAGACATTGGTATTGAGTTGTATTGACATGTGCTAGGTCCCCCTAAGTTTTTGTTCAATTCAGAGAAAATAAAATTTCCCGCAAAATTAGGCCATTCTTAATGGTTTAATTAAAAATCTTGTAAAGGGCATAAAAACTTGATTGGGAGGCAGAATTTGGCGTGTGGATACTTGTTTTCACACTTCAAGAAGACAAGTTGAAAAAAAGTCAAGGGGGCAGAATTAAACATGATTGATGAGATGGCATTTTGTCACCTATTGAGGGCGACTTCATTCCATGAGTAAATCGTCACGTTTTGTTAAGATTCCATATGCTTAGATAGATATCATTAGTATTCAATTCAATTTCACAATAATAGCATATGTGGGATCACTGAAAGAAACACAATCACAAGATAGACACAGATTTATCCTGGGAAACCCTCAAGGGGAAGAAAACCCAACAAAACTTCCTATATATGGATGTATTAAAAGTACAAAGATAAAACCCCAAATAGGTGCTCCTTCTCCTTGTTGGTACGTCTCTCTCTCTGTCCTATGCGCTATACACAAGTGTGTGCGTGTCAAATGAGGAACACAAATCCTCTATTTATACTCTTTCTTCCACTTGACTTTTTCCCTAACAAGTCGGCCCTGACAAACTTACTGCACCGACTTCACCTAGGAAGACACAAAACAATATTATATTATATTCAGGAGAGTTCTATTGACCCGACTTACAATGGAGGTTTTACCTCATGACTCTATGATGACGAAATACAATAGTAACATCCTGACGTAGGAATAAAACATCTCCAATAGATTACATCAATAAAATACATGTAGAATATTCTTTGAAAATACAATATTTCAACACTTTTTTGGTAAATCTCCATAGTAGCGAATCATCTCAAATTTGTGGATTATGTCCTCTCATATTTCCTTGCGACTTTGTTCAATTGGCAATTGACCAATGGTTTGATGAGGTGGATGGACACGTTGGAAGATAAATAAAATGAAGGCGACCTCTTCCATGAAATAAGCAAGTGATCGAAAGTTGATTGAAGTGGTGGCGACTTCGTCAAACTTAAGAGTGCGCCCCTCTCTCATAGCTTCACATTTTATTAGATGTGGCATGTGAGGGTTGGATTTGATGGAGGTTTGGTGAGGTAGACGCATCACTTGAGAGGTGGCACCTACCTCTTCCACTTAAGCTCACAGTCAACTCAAACTAATTCCCCAATTAACTCTTCCACTCAAGCTTACTCGACTCCATCCCCAAGTAGTCATGCGCCCCTTCACCCCCCTCCCTTCGGTTTCTATTTAAAGAAGGTTATTTTCCATTATAAAGGATCAAAAGGTGGAACCTCTACTTGTGCTCTTATGTAATATTTATTTTGCAATAATAAAAGGAAAGGATTTGGAGGTTTATGTAATATTTATTTTGCCGAACAACCGTGAGATCCCTCAAAATTAGGAATGGTCAACCTGCCCACAGTTTTTTGTAATTCATAGTTTTGTTTAAACCCTCTGTTAAAATTCCTTGGCCGGTTCGTGCTTTTCATATTACAGAAGTCTGAGAATGACATAGTTGAATGGAACTCATATCCCAAATCCCTGTATTCCTATAGATAATCCCTGTTGCCGCCTAATTCACACTTTAAGGAACAAGAAAGTCACAACCTGCTATGTGTGTCCTTGGGGGCAAGCGAGAGCTGGGGACCACTATCACCACAGCCCACAACTCCTCCGTTTAGGCAAGATCCCAACAGAGCCAAGGGGGGTAGTCCCTACAGGAAAACTAAGTTCCAGATTTATTAATTAATTACAAATTAATTAAAGGGATCTTTTATTAAGATTGAGGCTAAGGTTTTGAGAGATGACAGTCAAACCAATGCAAGATGCAATAATTAAATGACAGTCAATCCTTTTATTTATAACCAGTGCCTAAAGAATGGAGTCAGAGAATGCAACCTTCAATGGATGCAGTCCTAAGTTAATTATCCACAGATTAATCTGTCTAACAATGAGATGAATAAACAAATAATGGTACAATTATAAACAATAATGAACCAAGATATTTAAGCAATATACAGATGATCTAAATTTATCAATATAAACAAATGAAGTAAAATAGTGACAGTTTAAACAAAAGTTAAGCATTCACCACATAAACAATTGCAAAACTGAAAAGTAAATGAAACTGAAAGTAAAGTGTTGGAGTGCAATGCTGGAGTGGAAGTTGTGCTAAATGAAGAATGTTATAGAACCGGTTTTGCAATGTCTCTTGGTTTATTTTAGGTAGATTTTATTAATGTTTTTCTTCTTGAAGTTTAGTTTTCGAACCAGTGGTGTGACTACCCCAATCCACTATTTCTCAAGTCAAAGAAAGAATGCTGTTGCGCTCAACAAAGTGGGAGATAAGCCCACCGGTAGCTCACAGGTCAAACTCCAATGGCCTGGTGCTCAACAAGGAGGACGTAAAACGCCTAGAGACCCCCCACGGTCTACTACCCCAAGTCGCCTCCGAGGTCACTGTTTTTAATCAACAGGAAAATTACTAGATGGATGCCTATTAAACTAAGACTTCTCTATCCCCTGTCGTATCTCGTGAGTACCCCAAAGGGTGATAACCGAGTAGAGGAGCAAGAAATAGTGAAGTTGTTGTTGGTTAATTTTAGAAGTAAATTTTAGTCTTGGTGATTAGCATGCAAAGTAAATTTTAAGCTATCAGCAAGATCAACCAAGCGGTATCCCTTATGGAAGGTGCTGGTACTTGATCTTGGACTTTAAAAATAGAATGTGAAGATTGTAGCAGAGAAAGAAAGTTGTTTAACTAAGCTAAGCCCCCACTTCTCCTGCTTTTCATACCCAACTTGAAGTCCCTAAAGGGAGATGACAAGTGGATAGAGGATATACCGGATAGGTGGGTTGTATGATTACTTCTTTAACAGAAAGTTAAAAAATTACTGAAACTTGAAGGAAACTATAACTAGCTAAAGCAATGCCTAACCGCACAGCAATCTCTGTGACAGAGATGGTGGTCTGTCACAGAGATAGTGGGTAAACTGAAAATAAAACTAGAAAGGAAAATACAACTAGCTAAAACAGTAAACTAGCCTCACAACAATCTTTGTAACAGAGATGGTGGTCTGTCACAAAGATAGGTGGGTGAACAGAAAAATAAAACTGATTAAACTAACCTCACTTCAATCTTTGTGACAGAGATGGTGGTCTGTCACAAAGATAGGTGGGTAAACAGAAAAACTTGCAAATAAAACTAACTCTAAGCAACTACTTATACAAATTTACAGCAGAGAAATACCCCAAAGAGAACTTCTCATTTGGGGTTTACAATGTAATAGAAGAGAGAGAAGAAGTGTAGTTTAGGGCCTCTTTTGGACCAAATTTTTGTTGGGTTTTTCTGGGCAATTTAGGGCAGCATCACCCCCTCTTTCTGTGCATAAAACCTGCAAAAAAATCAGCAACTTACTTGCTGGAAATTACTGCAGAAAACTGAAACAGAAAGTTAGAACAATTTAGTGTACAACCCAGAAATTTTACAGAAAAATCTGAACTTTAAAAAAAATGGAAAAACAAAAATTTTAGTGGCTGAAAATGAATGTTTCTAGGCTGGAAATGACATATAAACAACAGAATTAAAAGCTTATACTAATATATAATGGATGGGGGCCCTAAAACAAGGGTTATATTCACTATACAGTGAATAAAACCCAATTTCAAAAAGAAAAAAGGAAAATGGCCGAATTGAAAATTTGAAAAGACGAAACCCTTAGAGAGATATTCTTGCTTGGAAAACCTGCAAACAAATCAAGATCTGCAAAAATATGTAAGCCTAGTGATGAATGTCTAACAATCCCTGCAAAATACTTTGAAGGAAAATTGCTAAACCATTCACAAAAGAGGGTAAAAATACTTTTACTCTCTAATCTCTCCACAAAATACTTTGTGGAGAGCTAACTAGACTAATACAAATATGCAAAACTAAAAAAAGATACAAGTTACCTCACAAAAAATGGATCATGAAGAATGTAGAATGTAGCACAATGTCCCTCCAAAGAACTCTTCTATTACAGCCCAACTAGGGCAAGATTCAATACAAAAAATGGCAAGAGGCTTGGGCCAAATGCTTGAGAGAATAAGAAAAAAGAGTATGGAAAGATTCCGCCAGCATAACAATAGCATGAATGAAGTTGTGAAATGAGGGAGTGAGACCCTCATTATATAGTTGAGGAAGACCCCGACCCCTTGAAGATCAATGGCCGAGATTAGATCTAGATCTAGGTTAGATCTCCACCACTAGATCTAGGTATTTGACTTCAATCCATGGCTTGAGTGCTTGATCCATGCCAACAATGCATCCACACCCTTAGATCTAGGGTTTTGACTAAAGATCCTCCCTTAGATCATTTTGAGATTTAACTGTGGGCCCAAGCTAGGCGCCCCTCCAAATGTGGCACCTTCTCCTCTAAATATGACGTCCTCTATCTTTATGTGGCGCCCTTCTAAATGGCTAGATGCCCTCTATATTGTAGCGCCCTTTCTCCAAGTTTGACGCCCCACTAAATTTGGTGGCGCCTCCATAATCATATAGCGCCCCACTATAGCATGACGCCTCTTTTATAGTGTTGACGCCCTTCCTTTATGTGGTAGCGCCCTCTATAAAATGGGGCATCCTCCTCTAATTTGGTGGCGTCTTCCTTTAGCTAGCGGCCCCCCCTTTAATGTGTGACGTCCTCTTATTTGGAGGAGCTTCTAGGGTTGGCGCCCTATTTGGAGGAGTTTTTCCATTTAAAATAAGCTTTACCACACTAGCGCCCACCTTTAGTGAGGGTTTAGACCCTTTTATGGCCTCCAAACTTGGCTTTGACTTAGCCTTTTGCTCCAAAATGAAGATTTAACCTTTAGACTTAGGCTAAAAATAACTTTTCACCTTAGATTTAATTTTCCAATTTAATTTTTAAATTTTCCAATTTTGACTTAGGAAAACTTAAAAATAAACTTGAAAAAATTATATCTTGGCCATGGGGGGGTGGAAAAATTTGAAATAAATTTTCCTAGGCTTGGCAACCCCCCAACAAAATTACCATGGCATTATTTGATTTTTTCCTTCAAAATCAAATAATATGAATTTTTGACTTAGGGAAATTAATTAATTCCCTAGGAAAAATAGACCTTGCTTAGTCAAAAATGGTCTATCTCCTCAACCCCTTATCAGAAAGACATGGGACTCGAAGCAGTGGCTTAGGGGGTTTCATAGCAATTTACCTTGCATTGATAGCCCCTATTACAAAATGCCAATGCTTGAGCAATTACATTATTACATCAAAACTTAGTTAATTAACCACCAAGGGGTGAAATTAATTAACTAGAAAAAATTAATAAAAATACAACAACATAACGAAACTCCACAAGACTCTATACACATGTCTAGTATGGTCATGAACAACATTTTGAACCCTTAGCCACCTCATGGACTTGACCATTAGAACGCCCGTCACCACTTTGGAGGATTTTTTGAGTGAAAAACCAAACCAATTAAAATCGTTTACTCAACAAGATTAATTGGAAAGGGAAAAAACACTTGATGAGGGGACTTCCCTAACAACCAGTTCCACGGTGTGGCATCCACATCATATGACCCATACTAGCACATAAAATTACATTAATTTTCCCACGCAGGGGAGCGGACATTTCGTTTTACAAAGGGGCAATTGCCCTGCAGAAGTGAAAAATCTTTAGATTTTTCCAAGGTACAATTTGTACAACTATGTACATCTTCATGTACATGGAGTTGCCACCTAGTCGAAATAGGTGGGCAACATCTGGCTCGAACTAGGGGACATGTGTTCGATCATCGAAGAGCGCATGAGAACTCTAGAATCCTGCAACCACAAATTTCTCACCAATAATCAACATAAGACCTCCATCAAAACCAATAAATAAACAATAAATAATATAAATAAATGAAATTGCTATACATATATGCATAAATAATAAACAAATGAAATAATACAAAACTTTAAAGAAATGTAAGGGAAAAGGGTTAGAGATAAGTTACAAAGGGTGTCCCTTTGGACACCACGTTGACTCTATGTGTAATAAAACTTGAGTTGTTGACCATTCCTTGGAATGTTCAATGGCTCACCATCCAAGTGACTCAGGTTGAAGGAATTTGGACCTGCAACTGATCTGATCACATAAGGGCCTAACCATAGGCTGTCAAATTTCCCATGCTTCCCTGGCTTTTCTCTGCCTTTGTCCCATAGGACAACTGTATCCCCTACTTTGAAGTCTCTCTGTCTAGCTGACTTGTCAAAGGCTTTCTTTGTCTTTACTTGAATTTTGAAGTTCTGATCATAAGCTTTTCTCCTTATTTCATCCAACTCTACTAACTGATTTATTTTGTTTTGAAGTGCAGATTCTTCTATGTCAAACTCTTGGAGCAACTGCTACACTGGCAGGGTAAGGTGAACTGGTAACTGTGCTTCTACACCATATACCAACTCAAAAGGACTCTTGCCTGTAGATGCTTTCTTTGTTATTCTATCAGCCCATAAAGCATGTTTTATTTTACTATCCCAAGACCTTTTGTTTTCCCCAACAATTTTCTTGACTATGGTCATTAAGTTTTTGTTACTAGACTCTGCTTGACCATTTCCTTGAGGATAATAATCTGATGCATGAGATAATATAATGCCATACTTCAAACAAAATGCAGACATTTCAGCTAAACAAAAGGCTTTAGCATTATCTGTTACTATCTTTGAAGGCACTCCAAATCTTGTTATTATCCTATCTTCAAGAAAATCCATGATTAGCTTTTCATTTGTTGATTTAGTGGGAATAGCCTCTACCCATTTAGTGAAGTAATCTGTAGCTGTGATAATCCATGAAAACCCATTACTTGAATTATCTTTAAACTTCCCTATGAAGTCTAAACCCCACTGCTGAAAAGGTGCTTCTACAACAACAGGTTGAAGGGGAAGGGCAGCTAACTTCTGTTTTCCAGTGAATAATTGACAAGGTTCACATTTCCTTACAAACTGATGCACATCTGAAAAGATGGTGGGCCAATAATATCCAGCTCTAAGAATCTTATGGGTGGTGGTTCTAGCAGCAAAGTGACCGCCACAAAAACCATTATGAAAGTCATCCATTAGTTTTTTAGATTCATTCTCGTCCACACATCTAAGGATGATCCCATTTGGATTCCTCCATCCTAAACCATCTTTAATTAAGATATACTTGGATGCTTTGAGCCTTAAGGCTCTTCTCTTATGACCAACAAGATGACTTGGGCAAGTCAAGTTTTTAAGATAAAAAATAATATTAGCATACCATTCAACTTGCTCAAGCTTTAGCAAATCCGGGGATGAATCTGGAACATCAATCTCACAAACCATATTCTGATCAACCAAACCTAAAGCCTTCTCATTACTTTCTGTCAACATCTTAGCTAATCCTTGTCCTTTGATTAATTTAGTGGGCCTGATTTCTAAATCATATTCCTGAATATTAGCAACCCATCTACTTCTTGGACCTAGGCCTTCTTCTTGAGTTAACACATCTTTAATTGCTGTACTAGGAACATACCCAATTACTTTGGCATACCCTATGAAAATCCTGAAATGCTTAAGAGATTTTACCAAGGCATAAGCCTGTTTTTCTATTATATGGTACTTTAATTCTGAATCTCTTAAGATTTTGCTCATGTATGCTATGGGTTGTTCTTGACCTTGGTCATTTTTCTGTAATAAAACACCAACAATGGTGTCTTCAGATGCAAAGGAGAAAAGGTAGAATTCTTTAGTGTAATCTGGACTGACTAATATGGGAGCCTGACCACATGCATCTTTTATTTGTTGGAAAGCTCTTTTTCCTATTTCATCCCATTGAAACTTGAAATCATTTCTAAGCAACTTATTCAAAGGCTTAGTTACTTCTGCTAGATTAGGAATAAATCTCCTAAGGAAATTAATTGTACCAAAGAAAGATTGGAGGCCTTTCTTTGTATTAGGCAAGGGGATTTTAGCAATGGCTGCAGCTCTTTCTGGATCTATTTTGACACCTTCTTTGCAAATTATGTGACCCAGTAATTTCCCCTCAGTAACCCCAAAAACTGATTTGGCTGGATTTAAAGAAATCCCAAATTCTCTGCATCTTTCAAAAACCTGTTTTAAATGCCCTATGTGACTTTTCCCATCCTTAGAAAAAACCGTTAGATCATCCTGATAAATTTCAATAATTTTCCCAATTAAACCTCTGAAAGCATAGTCTGTTGCTCTTTGAAAAGTAGCTCCAGCATTAGATAAACCGAAAGGCATTCTTATATACTCAAAGGTTCCCCAAGGAGTTGTAAAAGTTGTTTTGTGCCTATCTTCTTCTCTGACTCTAACTAAGTCATAACTAGAAAAACCATCAAGCATTGAAATCATACCAGATCCTGTTACTCTTTGCAATAAAGTTTTCATTTTAGGGAGGGGATAATTATCTTTCTTGCACACAATATTTAGATTTCTGAAGTCCACACACAACCTGATTTGACCATTCTTTTTTCTGACCACCACCAAATTGGAGCACCAAGAAGAATGTCTAGTGTGGGCTATTATTCCAGCTTTCAACATCTTTTGAAGTTCTTGTTGTACAAAGGGGGCCAACTTAGGATTTATTTGCCTAAGTTTCTGTCTAAATGGTTTGGCTTCTTCTTTAAGTGGAATAGTGTGCTGAATCACATCTTCCCTATAGACTTTAAGCTCATCATATGTGAAGGCCAAAACATCTCTATATTCTCTTAGTAAATTAATTATTTGCTCTCTTTCATCTTTGGGTGTTGATTTCCCAATTTTAACCATCCTAGGTTCTTCCTTTGTGCCTATGTTTACCTCTATGTAATCACTTGGCTTTGTACCTGATTCTTCTTTAGGTTTATGGCCATCTTCTCTATCAAATGCCCTTTCTAAAGACACAACTTTCCTAAGGGCTGGATTAAGCTTTTGACTTTCTTCTGCAAAATAACAACCTTCTTCCTCTTCACTAATGTGAAAGTCAGCAAATTCTCCTATATTACTCAAAAACTTAATCACTTGTTTATCATCATCAAAGACCTGCCAATTATCTACATTATCTGGAACTGAAGGCCTGAAGATAACTTCCATTTTAACTTCTTCATCTACTAACTCTGGCGGTCTTTGAAGGGTGGAAGCAGCAACTGCAAGTCTGTCTGCCTTAGCATTAAGTTCTCTAGGAATTGTAATAAATTCTATGTGATCAAAACATGGAATCAGATCCAAAATTGCATCCCTAGATCTTCTTAACCTTTCTGATTTGCAAGCAAACTGTTTATTAACCTGTGAAATGATCAAATTAGAATCACCTTTGACCTCTAACTTCTCGATACCCTTATCTTTACACACCTCTAAACCAAGGAGCAAGGCCTCATACTCAGCCACATTGTTGGTGGCATTAAATTCTAGTCTATAGGAAAAATTGAATTCCTTATGAGAAGGGGATTCAATGACTATGCCTGCACCTTTACCAGCTCTAGAGAAAGCCCCATCAAAATGCATATGCCAAATTTGATTAACTCTTTCATCTTCATTTGATTCTTCAATAGGTCCCAAAGAGTTAGCCAAAATTGCATAATTTCCCAAGTCATAAGTTTTATACTTTAATTCATTGCTTGGATTTCTTGGGTCTTCTACATGGTGTCTCATCTCCAACTCTCGATTTAATCTAACAAAACTTCTTTCAGGAGTTGGAATGGTGGCATAAGTCAAGTCCATTTGAATATTTCCTCCTAAGTCTGCTCCAGTTTTTCTTGAGAGTAACATACCCCAAGCATCTGGGACATCTATCACTACTATGTCCATTTCTATTTGAATGTCTGGAAAAGCTGCTAAGTGTGCTTGTAAGCCTTTAATTAAACCACACACTTCAATCATCTTACTATCCATTGCACAGATGTTATGATAAGGCCTTGAGATCCTTAGATTTAATTGTTCCATAACTTTTTTAGTCATCATATTTGAGCTAGCCCCTGAATCTAACATGCAGTTGTGTAAAAGATGATTGTTTACTAACAACGAGAGGAAGAATGGCTGGTTCTTTTCATTTCCTTTGTCCATACTCTGAAGAATGACAGGTGCATCATGGTAGGCTATGGCTTTGTCTGCAT
>LPNX010801218.1:22170-91057 GCA_001517045.1 Pseudotsuga menziesii | reverse complement strand
CCCCACTTCTCCTGCTTTTCATACCCAACTTGAAGTCCCTAAAGGGAGATGACAAGTGGATAGAGGATACACCGGATAGGTGGGTTGTATGATTACTTCTTTAACAGAAAGTTAAAAAATTATTGAAACTTGAAGGAAACTGTAACTAGCTAAAGCAATGCCTAACCGCACAGCAATATCTGTGACAGAGATGGTGGTCTGTCACAGAGATAGTGGGTAAACTGAAAATAAAACTAAAAAGGAAAATACAACTAGCTAAAGCAGTAAACTAACCTCACAACAATCTTTGTAACAGAGATGGTGGTCTGTCACAAAGATAGGTGGGTGAACAGAAAAATAAAACTGATTAAACTAACCTCACTTCAATCTCTGTGACAGAGATGGTGGTCTATCACAAAGATAGGTGGGTAAACAGAAAAACTTGCAAATAAAACTAACTCTAAGCAACTACTTATACAAATTTACAGCAGAGAATTATCCCAAAGAGAACTTCTCATTTGGGGTTTACAATGTAATAGAAGAGAGAGAAGAAGTGTAGTTTAGGGCCTCTTTTGGACCAAATTTTTGTTGGGTTTTTCTGGGCAATTTAGGGCAGCATCACCCCCTCTTTCTGTGCATAAAACCTGCAAACAAATCAGCAACTTACTTGCTGGAAATTACTGCAGAAAACTGAAACAGAAAGTTAGAACAATTTAGTGTACAACCCAGAAATTTTACAGAAAAATCTGAACTTTAAAAAAAATGGAAAAACAGAAATTTTAGTGGCTGAAAATGAATGTTTCTAGGCTGGAAATGACATATAAACAACAGAATTAAAAGCTTATACTAATATATAATGGATGGGGGCCCTAAAACAAGGGTTATATTCACTATACAGTGAATAAAACCCAGTTTCAGAAAGGAAAAAAGAAAATGGCCGAATTGAAAATTTGAAAAGACGAAACCCTTGGAGAGATATCCTTGCTTGGAAAACCTGCAAACAAATCTAGATCTGCAAAAATATGTAAGCCTAGTGATGAATGTCTAACAATCCCTGCAAAATACTTTGAAGAAAAATTGCTAAACCATTCACAAAAGAGGGTAAAAATACTTTTACTCTCTAATCTCTCCACAAAATACTTTGTGGAGAGCTAACTAGACTAATACAAATATGCAAAACTAAAAAAAGATACAAGTTACCTCACAAAAAATGGATCATGAAGAATGTAGAATGTAGCACAATGTCCCTCCAAAGAATTCTTCTATTACAGCCCAACTAGGGCAAGATTCAATACAAAAAATGGCAAGAGGCTTGGGCCAAATGCTTGAGAGAATAAAAAAAGAGAGTAGGGAAAGATTCCGGCAGCATAACAATAGCATGAATGAAGTTGTGAAATGAGGGAGTGAGACCCTCATTATATAGTTGAGGAAGACCCCAACCCCTTGAAGATCAATGGCCGAGATTAGATCTAGATCTAGGTTAGATCTCCACCACTAGATCTAGGTACTTGACTTCAATCCATGGCTTGAGTGCTTGATCCATGCCAACAATGCATCCACACCCTTAGATCTAGGGTTTTGACTAAAGATCCTCCCTTAGATCATTTTGAGATTTAACTGTGGGCCCAAGCTAGGCGCCCCTCCAAATGTGGCGCCTTCTCCTCTAAATATGACGTCCTCTATCTTTATGTGGCGGCCTTCTAAATGGCTAGACGCCCTCTATATTGTAGTGCCCTTTCTCCAAGTTTGACGCCCCACTAAATTTGGTGGCGCCTCCATAATCATATAGCGCCCCACTATAGCATGACGCCTTCTTTATAGTGTTGACGCCCTTCCTTTATGTGGTAGCGCCCTCTATAAAATGGGGGGTCCTCCTCTAATTTGGTGGCGTCTTCCTTTAGCTAGCGCCCCCCCCTTTAATGTGTGACGTCCTCTTATTTGGAGGAGCTTCTAGGGTTGGCGCCCTATTTGGAGGAGTTTTTCCATTTAAAATAAGCTTTACCACACTAGTGCCCACCTTTAGTGAGGGTTTAGACCCTTTTATGGCCTCCAAACTTGTCTTTGACTTAGCCTTTTGGTCCAAAATGAAGATTTAACCTTTAGACTTGGGCTAAAAATAACATTTCACCTTAGATTTAATTTTTCAATTTAATTTTTTAATTTTCCAATTTTGACTTAGGAAAACTTAAAAATAAACTTGAAAAAATAATATCTTGGCCATGGGGGGGTGGAAAAATTTGAAATAATTTTTCCTAGGCTTGGCAACCCCCAAACAAAATTACCATGGCATTATTTGATTTTTTCCTTCAAAATCAAATAATATGAATTTTTGACTTAGGGAAATTAATTAATTCCCTAGGAAAAATAGACCTTGCTTAGTAAAAAATGGTCTATCTCCTCAACCCCTTATCAGAAAGACATGGGACTCGAAGCAATGGCTTAGGGGGTTTCATAGCAATTTACCTTGCATTTATAGCCCCTATTACAAAATGCCAATGCTTGAGCAATTACATTATTACATCAAAACGTAGTTAATTAACCACCAAGGGGTGAAATTAATTAACTAGAAAAAATTAATAAAAATACAACAACATAACAAAACTCCGCAAGACTCTAAACACATGTCTAGCATGGTCATGAACAACATTTTGAACCCTTAGCCACCTCATGGACTTGACCATTAGAACGCTCGTCACCACTTTGGAGGATTTTTTGAGTGAAAAACCAAACCAATTAAAATCATTTACTCAACAAGATTAATTGGAAAGGGAAAAAACACTCGATGAGGGGACTTCCCTAACAACCAGTTCCATGGTGTGGCATCCATATCATATGACCCATACTAGCACATAAAATTACATTAATTTTCCCACGGAAGGGAGTGGACATTTCGTTTTACAAAGGGGCAATTGCCCTGCAGAAGTGAAAAATCCTTAGATTTTTCCAAGGTACAATTTGTAGAACTATGTACATCTTCATGTACATGGAGTTGCCACCTAGTCGAAATAGGTGGGCAACAATCCCCAAATGGTTCACTAGGTTCTGCTAGCATGATGGGTCCTACAATGGCATTTTCCAGAATGTGAGGCATAGTAGGTCTGGAAGGTTTATTGTATATGTGAGGAGTGTTCTACATATTAGTGTACGCATGCTTCCCGTTGCTACTAGTGGATCCACAATCTCCTCGTGAAATTGGTAGACTATTCTAATGCAGTTCTAGCTTAAGAGCCAGCCTATTTATAGCATGCAATACTTCTTTCTGCCCTTTAGCCAAATCATTTAATGAACTAACTCAGTTATGAAATGTCAACCTGTCTTCCCCTTCCCCTGTTCCTTTACCTCTGTCAAAGTGTATTCCTATTGGGTCCATGTCTAAATTTGTATCTTCTAACTAAATATCTTCAAATTCCAGATCCTTTGTCTACCTATCCTTCCTCCTTCTATAAGTCACAAAAGTAGTTCCTCATGGATTCATTTACGTTCATGCTCAAGCCCATAGCCGGCGAGGAACATGCTTTGATACCACTATAATATTCCAACTGATATTCTATTGTATTTGATAGTATGTTTGAAAGTTTGGTGCTTCAGTTAAGCAAAAATGATAAATAAAATTTGCATGCAAAACAGCGGCGTTCCAAAAAGGCCCTAAAATATAGTTGATCTGCACAAATAATAGGAAAAAGACTTTCATTGAAAGAAGGTACACATACCACTAATAATAGTGTTGATAGTTTGTCAATATATGGGAGGCATGTAAACCATGCACATAGGATGAAGAAGATGTAGTGTTGCTCTCCAACAGTTGACGCCCAACTGAGGAAAACGCCCTACTCAGTGTTATCCAGCACGTTTTGGATTCAATAAGTGGTCGATGAAGCTGAGACTTGCTAGGAAGGATAATATAGGTCTTCCAGAGAGATAGGAAGATACATGCAATAATTTTGACCCCTTTTAGTGCCCTAGTGAATTGATCTTCTCCTGGATGGGTGACGGCCTACTTCCTCACGTGTTTGTTGGTTGATGCTCTGAATGTGCCCTGAATGGAATGATAATCACCCAATACGATGGTGTACCCCTGCTGAGAAGAAAGATGGAAGCATGCATAAGCTTTACTCAATTTCTGAGTGCTAGCAAATGGTTCTGGGAATTCCAGCAGCAAAACGTGCACCTGCAATAAACTCTCTCTCCGCCTGTTGGATGATTGAACCAAGAATAAAGAAGATTATGAATAGTTGATGATAGATCTGGATGATATATCCAGAAGTGATTAGGGTAGATAGATTTCACTGCCGAAATCCATTGCTAGCTGAAGACCTTCGTCTCCAACCCCAACTTGTTGTCGCGGCACCTATTGTTGTTGCTCTAGAAACCAAACTCAATAATAATAATTATAGATGATCCTTTTGGTTCAATGACGCTTCTTATATAGCTTTAGCATGTACTTTTAGGGTTTGCACTTTACTTTTTGCATGCATGCAATTCTAATTTCTTGTTGACTTTAAGCCTGAAGAAATAAGGCTTTCTTTACCATACTGATGACTTAAATACTAAATGAATGCTCTGCTTTGCTCCTGGTATTATATGTCCTCAGTCAATTCCCTTTTCATGTAGTACCCGCTCGAACCTATGGGAATTAAATAGGTTAGTGGGTGTTTTGATGCTTAAGTAGAAGAGGACATTACAGTTCCCTTGTTACCTAACAGTTTCAAGAGCTAGCAGGCCAAACTTGCAAATCAACTAGTTGCTAAAGAATTCATCCTTAGGAAGCAATAGAGATTTAGAGTCTGGTGCTGAGTTTGATGTGTTTTTCCCTCTAGAACATGCTGGAAGAGGAAAAAATACATGAGAGAAAAAAAACTCTTTTAAGTTGCAATAATTAATGAGAAAGAATGAATGAAATAAGGTGATGCATGAGGTATTTATAATAGTCCATCCTGATGTCCTAGCTAGCCCTAATCAATAGACATTCAACGTTGGTGCCCTAATTAACAGATCTCCAAGGAAATACAATGCCCCCCTTCACCAACCTACAAATTTAATGTTGATATATTTAAAGTACCGCTATCAACTCCAATACTTTCTATGTTTATTGGGCCTTGCCATAATTTAACTATGGTCTTAGGACTTACCATAATTAAATTATGTTTTGGATCCTTTATTTTATTATACTTAATAACCAAAAACATTTAGTGCAATTACATACCATAGACTTCACATGAGCATTCTTACTAGTATTATGTATACAAGTATCCAGGATGTAACAAAACAATTTAGCCTTTATTATGAAAAAATTATAAGTTTGAAATGGTTTACAACGAAAGAAACTCGTCTATAATTGATATAATATTAGTGACCAAACAAAATCATGGTCAACTACATGCGTTTTTGCAGTCCAACTTACCATTATCATACAAGTCATCTATTGCTCACTTACATTATTATAGCATCGGGTGAAAAAATGAATATGATAATTCCATGACTCTCGTATCTTATTATATTCATTCATGAATCATGACAAACTCATTGTTCTATAAATTGGTACCATAATGGTATGCTTTGACAACACTCAGCACCCTACTATGTTGGTACCTTACTCCTTATATAGTTACAAATCCTAGATCCATAATTAGTTGGATGGAAATGCAAACTCTCTTAATTGTAAATGCCAATAATGTAACCATTAATATTCTCAAAATAGATACAATAATGCAATACATTATATAATTGTACCTGTGGTAGGTGTGGATTGTTCTGTCACGAAATGCATTAATTGAATGCTCAACACAACCAGCCTCATTCAATGTATCTGTGTGAATGGTAACCTAGAACAGGGAAAAGAAATATTATGTCCATTGAAATCATTTTTGGTAGAAATCCTGAAAGTCCAGAACATTATTTACCTGTATATCATATATATCAGCCACAGTTAGACATGTGTCAATAGCAGCAGGAGTGCTTCCCCAATCTTCATGAAGCTTAAAGCCTATAGCTCCAGCCTTGATAATTTCATCTAAACCCATTGCACTAGAAGTGTTTCCCTGAGTTTGACATTCACAAAAAATTACAATCAAGAATAGCACTCTTTGACTTTGATCCTTCTCTATTTTATACTTGTGGAAGATGATATTATTTGAGCTTTCACACACGTCAGTAACGATGAATTTTTAGATTTATAAAACATGCTACATTAGTAAAAATGTTTTGTCGATAGTAATTCCATTACATTGCTATAACAAAACCATTGGGTATGAGTAGAATATATAGCGATATTCCCATGGCACCTCTTGGCGGAGATATAATAGAGCACTAAGCTAGTAGTAATGATCCCAAGCATTAACTGAATTGGCTACCAGCTAGGAATGAGAAATGACAAGGATGGGCCTTTAGAACTGCATCTGATGATTTAAGCTATCATATAGTGTGTACTATAGAAATGGGGTATGATAAACCACCATAGGTTGCTGTATGGATTCTATAGTGGGAGCAAAAAATGGATCTGTGGTATACATATTTTTCCACTTTTGATATGTTGCACACATAACATGAAGGATGCAAAGAACATTGATGGAATCCGCTATGCAAAAATCACCTTGTTGGATCTATCCTTTTATGCATAATAACAATATGAAATTGTTGTATGTATGAATCCCATTTTAAATGACATTGCTTCTAAATTTTAGATTGAGAATTCATAAATTTAAGGATTGATGATTAGTGCGCAGAATAGTTTCCTTACCAAGGAGGTAATGCCTACCATTGCTTCAGTGTGTTGACCACCTAACCAAATTTGGTGGGCAACCATGTACCTTGAAGACGAGAAAGATGTACTTGACAATTTTTTTTCAAGCGAGGCAGTTTTCCTCTTTTCTCTTTTTCTTCTCTATGAAATTTCCGCACTGCTGCAGGGGATTTTGTGATGATATGTCGGCATAAGGGTCGTTTGTGTAAAACTCAGTTGCCTAGGACTTTATTATTAGGGAATTCCTTTCATCGAGTTTTTTAACATTTTTCCATTGGATAATTAAAATTCACTAAAATTCACTTTTAGTGATTTTAATTATCTGGGTTTTCACTCAAAAATTCGTCCGAAGTGGTTAAAGGCCTTTTAATGATCGGGTCGATGAGGTGATTAAGGTCTACCCCATTGTCCAACATATTTCAAAAATGACTTGGCATCTTTACTAATATTCTTATTCTTATTGCATCTCTTAAATACTTCATTTTGCACTGAAATATTATCATTTTTCAAGTTATTACATGCTAGTTTTGCTTAGAAAAATTTCTGATTTTTGCATGAAATTTTTTTAGTTTGTTAAAACTCATTTCTATCACTTTTGTGGTAAAATAGCTTGTTGTTTTGTGCATATTTCGGATCTCACAGGGGGAGGGAATGCTCAAGTTCAGCCACTAGCAAGCACCAACAACACCCAAGAGGGTCTACTTCAAGTCCCTTGCAAAAAAGGGTTAAAGAATCACTCTTTCTCTCTCATTTCTTAATAAATATTAGTGTTGAAATCTACATCTTTGTAACAAGACCAAGAGAGTCTCTTGGGCTTGATTTTGTTGTGCTTCATTTCCATTTTTCAGTACTTAGTGATTTTGGTTTTGGCTACATGTAAGTGAAGTGGCTCTACCCATCCTTGCATGACCTTGTATGTTGCTTTGATTTAGATCAATTTACTTCATTGTTTGTTTTCTTTTTGCCCGCACCTCACAAGTGAACTGGTTCTGCTCATCCATGTGATATCGTGTTGGCTAGCATTTTTATTTCAAGTATTTGCTTATTTCTTTTTGCCCGCATCTCATAAGTGACGTGGCTCTGCCCATGCTTATTTATTTTTCCCGCACCTCACAATTGAGTAGGCTCTACCTCCGTTGTGATATCGCGCTTGGCTTGTTTTGTTTAATTTTTGCTTGAAGGATAAAATTTACATAAGCCCCGTTTTTTCCTCGTATCCTCTCCCCTTGCTGGTTCGACCGATCTACGGTGATGAGAAATGGCAAAGATTTGTGTTGACTAGTTTAGTAGGCACTCAGATAAGTATCTTCATTAGAAAGGAGAAAAAGAGGCTTGACCTGTGGAGCTAGTGGGGTAGAGGTTGTAGGGGGCTTCATGGCACTTTGTGTCCTCCAGTTAAGCACCCAACAAATTTCTAGTTTAACCAGTGGAACGAGACGGGAACCTTGTGTTCCCTTGTTGAGCACCTCACATTCTCTCTCTAATCAAAGGAGATAGTCTCTTGGGGTAGGCATCGAGAATAGTTCATTTATTTGAAACAAACACCTTAATTCCCTAAGTCAAAGAGACATAAATTTACTAAAATTTATAGGACCACTTGCATAACACTGTTACAATAATTTACATTTCTCTACTTTGCAAGCACTTTATTTTAACTTGTTCATTTACTGGAAGTCATCATGTTCTTTTATATTTGTTAAAGTAAATGAGTTGATGCTTTAGGAAAATTATTTGAAGTTGATTATTGTGAATCCATAGCCCAAGTAGAGACGACACTGGTCATTTTGACTATTTGATTGTTTCTCTCTTGCATATATTACTGGTTGATTGTTAAAGGTTTTGCTTGACATTAAAATATTTGCATCACTGCACGCTAATTGTCATTTTTGTAATTTACAACTCCGAGAAAACATTCTTCAAAAAAAGAACTTAGTAAGTAGGGACTACCTCCCTTGGTCTTTAGGAGTTGTGGTCTAAACAGAGGAGTTTAGAACCGAGGTGACAGTGGGTTCTAAACTCATAAGTTCGCCTCAGGAACACACACAGTGGTTGGGAGACTTACCCATGTCCAAGTGTGTTTTAGACGGCAAAAATGTGGACACACTCTCAAACTATTTAAGAGAGGTAACCCCCCCATTGTATTTCATGAGCTATGGCATGGAATATTGAATAAAGAGATTTGACTGGGATTACATTTTGGGTATTTTTGATGAAATGATGATTTGGTGATTGGGCATTGTTGTTTTTTTGTAGTGAGCTTGTTTCAGTATAGATCTTGTATTTTTCCTTTACCCATTCGTCAGCAGGCTGAAGGAGGGGTGCTAGAGGAGGGCGCAGTTGTGGGGAAACTCACTCTGTCTCGGCCATCAAGTGTTCGATTCAGGGAGTAACTCTTTCTTTATGATTTTTTACTGCCTGTTCTTTCTTTATTCTGCATATCCTGTTCGTTTGTCTTACCATTTGATTTTCTCTGGTTTGGCAGGTTGAAGGGGCACTAAGGTCACTGGCTGACGCTGAACGCTATCAAAATCTTTCCCAGAATACTCATTTGATCAAGAAAACGACATTTTTCATCATCTCAGAGGTCATCTACAAAATCCAGGTACGTCTTCTAGGTAAATAGTAACTAGAGACACTTTAATACCCATCTGCTGTCCTAAAGGTAACATGGAAGTTTTCTTGGCTAGCCTCCTATTTTATGATAACTATTAAACAATGCATGTGTTTACTTCCCACATGACTGCTGTTAGCCTTAGGTTTGCACAGGTCTAGACATAACTCCGTTTGCTAAAAAATTAGCTGTACTAAGCATGACATGTTTAAACAAACCAGTGCATGTCAAAATCATTAGTTTTACTGCTGTTAACAGCACACAAACTCTGTGCAGAGAAAGCGCACTTTGTGATTTACAACGGCCATGAGAACTGGCGCGCCCATTCCTGAACTGCCACTTGCCCAGATCATATGGAAAACAGAAAAACTAAAACCTGAGATCTACGTATGCATGTGCTGTTATGTAATTTCTTCTGGGAGTCATCTCTGTAAGTACCATGTAATTTAAATCTCAAGCTCATGGTTTCTTCTAGTGCACCTTTCATCAATTGACAGTTTGCACGTATTCGTCTCATGCATGCCTTTAAGATCATAGACATATGTTTATCCTCTTGTCCACATGGTCTTTTAACTGGCCAATAAAATTCGTGGGTCAAAAGATAGTGCTGTAGTCTACGCTTACTTAATATACGTTCTGATCTGAGCATCATCTCACTTTTTTCAATGAACTCATGCTTTCTGCTTCTTTTTAACACACTCCTACAAACAACTCTGCTCTTCACATGTCTTTGCTTTTTACCATCCACAACTGAAATAAAGGCCTCTGTGTATTTTGTAAGTATGTTCAGCAGGAAAGCTCCTTGACAGGCTTTGGAAATGGTCTCATGATTATATATATTTTTAAATTTTATATTATATAATTGCCGTCCCCAACCTGCCGTCCCCTGAAAAATTGGGGGTGCGCTCTAGCCATCCCGGAAACTCGTCCCCTGCGTCCCCCCGTCCCCGAGACCAGTGCAACATAGGTATTCGCTAACCAATTACCTAAGTCAAAACTTAAATCAACATTTTCTTTTGTTTCAACTTCTTTGGGAGGACTAGGAGCTGTTACCTTAGGAATATTCTATGAAGAAGACCCCTTTCTTTGATAAGTTATCCCTTTGAGGTTCTGGGTATTGTTGATCTACTTGGTTGAAGGCATCTCTCCATAGTAGTGAGTCAGGTTGTCAACTTTCTTTTCATAACAATTGGCCTGTGGCCAATTTCCTATGGGGATGTTGGGGATGTCATCTATGTTATTGATAAATTCAGGCTCGCTTGTCAACGTATTCGAACCGCAACCTTCAGGATGACCATGCTCTTGAACATAGCATGCATAGTGGCCGCCGGATTCCTCATGGAAATCCCTGCATGCTCTGCAAAATGGTTTATACTGCTCAACCATGTTAGCGGCCTCTACCTGATGGGGAGGCCTCTGCTCATGGTTGGGAGGATTTCTTTGCCAAGTTGGCTTGGCAGGAAAGGTTCTAGGAGTGGACTGAGTTTGAGTTCTTTCCATTGTGATCACCCTATTTTGAATTTCTTTTAATTGTGCTAAGTGTTTCTGCTCTGCCTCCTCCATATTTTTCTTCATCTCAATCATTTGTTTTTCATAGGCATCCTTCATAGCTGATAAAGGATCATTGTCTTTTGGTTCACTGATTTTCAACGGAGTTGAAGACTTTGAATAACCATGGAGATTAGATTCACTAGATGACTGCATGTTCAGATCAATCTTGATTGCAATCTCCTAAGCCTGGAGCAAGTTAGCAGGCTCCTTGTCTCTGATCTGGTACTGCATTTTGCCACTAAGTGCCTCAATGTAATAGACCAGGATGGTTGGTTTAGTTGGGGCATACTCAATAGGAATAGCTTTTGATAATTCTGTGAACCTAGTATTGAACTCGTCCATTGTTTCCGTGTCCTTCTTCTTTATGTTGGTCAAGGACGCAAGTTGATGTCGAGGTTCTTTCTTTTCACCGAACTTGTTGGTGAAAGAAGATTTGAAAGCTGCTAGACTATCAAAGGCATTGTCTGGTAAATTGCTATACCAGTCGTCAGCCTTTCCATCCAGAGATAGAGCAAATAACTTCATATACACGTCATCATGTTGGTTGACCGGATCATTGACATAAGCGTTGATACACCTAGAAAAGTTCCTGAGGTGCATGGCAGAGGTAATGGCATCAGTGCCTGTATACATCGAGAGCTTCTTGACAACTTTGTTTGGAAGACGGTGGGGTTGACCTGCTATCTGAGAAAAGTCAAGCTGCGTAAAATACTCGCCCATTATGTCAGAAACAGTGGTATTAGTGTTTTCAGGAAATAAAATGTGGATGTCTGAAACAGACTCAGATCCAAGTTCTACAAGGATCCGGCGAGAAGATAGTTTGTTTAATCTCCTCCTAAAGACCTTTTCGGGGTTAGGGATGAAATCGACCAAACCTACAGAGTTTCTTCTAGTAGAATACCTTGAGGTGTTAACTGACAGTGGAGTCGCCAGGTGGACTTAAGTCTAATTCGGAGAGTGATTGGACTAAAAATCTACCAAAAAGGGAAAAAAGGTAAAAACTAAAAGAAACAAAGGTCGTCCAGGAACAAAAAGATTTGTCCCCGGCAATGGCGCCAAAAGATGTTGTCCGCCGATTGCACACCAGCAACAGAAATCTTCCGAAAGGTGTCTTCTCACTTGAAAAAGTGGGAGAGGTGTGACCTTGGGGGCAAGCACAGAGCTAGGTACTGTCACCTACTCCTAGCTCCTCCGTTTAGGCTAACTCCTAACGAAGCCAAGGGGGGTAGTCCCTAACAAAGAGTTTTCTATGGCTCAATGTTTAAGTTAAGTTTTAAGATGTTTTGGGCGGATGGGTGTTGTTTAGGAGTTACTTGTGATTAGAAATGATTAAGTTTATGAATGTGACACATAAATCGGAGCAATCCACGTTGCTAGCAAGAGACTGAAAGATAAGCAAATATTCCAAACTTGTAACTTAAGCATTCAGATATAATCAACAAAAATAGACCATAGACAGTTGATCAAGATAGAAGATTACTCAATTATAACGAAGGACCAGTGCCTTATGGAGCCAAATAAATGCGTGAAATAAAGTCTGGGAATTAAGCTAGTGAATATTAGGTTTTGCAATTGCTCTTGGTAGATTTTAAGAATTTTAAAAAATGCTCTTGATTAGGGTATCAACGAAGGTTTGTCAAAGCCGAGAGACTCTTCTAAGTTTCCTCCGCTTAAGACATGTCGAGCCTGCCCAGTATCCCAGGCTGATATTGTCAAGTGACCAGCTAGCCAGGAATCTAAGACAGCGGGAGGTTCCGGCGCCTTTAATAGGAAGTACTTTGGAAGGATCCCTACAACGCCGGTGTGTTGGTTAAGGGTGTTTAAGGGTTATTAAATTACTCTTGTAGGGTTTAAAGATCCAATGCCGTTTCTGGGTATTCCAATCTAGGATCGGTCAGAGCATACTCCAGCAAGGAAGGAAGGGAGTTAATTAATTACAGGGGTATGTGTGTTGAAGATTTTATTAAAACAATTAATTAGACTCTTCGACAAAGAGCACTCTTGACCCCATCTTATGACAGTGGTTCAAGAGACTTCGCTAATCTATATGCAGCTAATGTAGGGATTGTGCAAACCTAGGATGCTCTCCGATAGAGAGTGCTCTTGACTTGTGTTTTTGCAAGTTCAAGAGTCTTAAATAATTAATTGATTAAACAAGCACAACAATTAAGATGAAAGTGGTTGATTAAACCAGTGTTGCAAACATCGGCGCGACGAAAAAATCGGCAGGGTCCAGGAAACATCGTTTCGGGATATCTCGGCAACACATCGGCAAACATCGGCAATAAATCGGCAAACTTAAAAAAATACAAAAATATTCAATTTCAGCTTTAGAAAAAATCGGGAATATCTCGGGATAAATTGAGAAAAAATCGGCAATATATCGAGAAAAGATTGCCTCGAAAAAATCGGCAATATCTCGGGATAAATCGGGCAAAAATTGGCAAAAAATCGGGAAAAAATCGCCCAAATTTTTTCGACGATTTTTTGAGAAATAATCGCCGAGCTGAAAAACTCGCAATTTCTCGGCCGATGTTGGTAACACTGGATTAAACTCTCCGACAGAGAGCACTCTTGATCCACCTTACGGTGAGATTCAAGAGATTTTGGTTCTTTTTATGATTTGACAATTATATAACAAGATACCAAAATGCAATAATAAATCTAGCAATTAGTGTTTATGCTAAGGAACAACTAGCAATTAGCAAAAAATGGAAACTAAGACTAAGCAAAGAACTAAACTAATTGCTTAAAGGAAATTACACTAAAAATTCATGAAAAATGACACAACACCCTTCCCCCAACTAGGGAAAGTATAAAAGAAAGGAGACCTGCTCCCAATAGCCCTTTTAATTAGTTTTTTACAATGATGTGTTCTTTGCTTCTTGGAAGAACAGGTAAAGAAGGGGATTGAGAGAAGAGGGAGAGAGTCTTTTTGTTCTTTTGCACTCCTTGCTTGCTTGTGGCCTTTGGGCTCTCCTTCACCTGCCTGAAACTAAGAGCTCTAGACATACACTTGTTATAGGATTAGTTGATAAAAAATAACTTGAAAATAAATCTACAAACTAGATAAAAACAACTACCCAAACTTACCGAAAAGAAGGGAGAGAAGAGGAAAGAGAAAGGCAAGGAAAGAGAGAGGGAAAGAGGGTGAAAAGAGGACAAAAGGCAAGTAAAAAAAGGCTGGAAACTAAGGGAGAAAGAGGGCGGCAAATCAGAGAAATAACGCTGCAACTGAGGGTGAAAAAGGCTGAAAGTACAGCCCAAAAGATGGCCCAAAAAGAGGATGGAAAGGGGTTGCAAAAAGTGGAGAAATGAGGCAAAAGAGGGCTGTCCAAAAGGGTAAAAAGTGGGGAAAAGTGGACAGCGAACTAAGGGAAGGAATGGCTGCAAAAAGAAGGCCTAAAAGGCTGCAAAAAGTAAACAGGGCAGCCAACTGGGGCAAAGGCTAAGTGAATGAATGTTCACTTTAGCCAAAACGTGCCCTAATCCCAAGGAAATAAAGATTTTATAAAAATTTGAGAGATGAATAATATGAAAGAAACACTCAAACCTGTGGTACTTTGATGGCGTTTGGATTCTTTTGGATCTTGAAAATTTGGAAGTTTCCTTGGCTTCAAGAGGAGAGGATGCACCTGAGCTCAAACTCCTACTCGCTTCAATGAGATGACTTGCACAATTTCAACTCAATACTTGTAAACAATGGATTAGATCATGTATGTTTGGTAAATAAAAATATAAAGAGCATGTCATACAACTGAATAATCGATGCTACTTTAATTCATAGAAACAAAACCATAAAAGATCAAATTGTAACATCAAATGATCAATCTTACGTGCTTATAGAAGCCTTCTAAAGCATGAGCTATTATCCAATCCTAAGCAATAAAAGACAAAAATTGAAACATTCCACCTCATTCACCAATTGTTCATCCACATTCACACACCATGTATGCCTCCAAAGCCTTAAAATTTATTATACGGTTGCAAAAGCAACAAGCATTACAGTAAATCACCAAAGGTTCTTTGCATAAAGATCCATCCTGATAGAGCTGAAAGAGCCTCTATTTATACAATGAGAGAGTGCTAAAACCCTAAAACCAAACCTCATAACCTAACCAGCCTGGCCACCTAACAGAGAAGCCAGACCTAAATCGGAGAACCGAGAGTGAGGGGAGGCCTCCACCCAGGCAAGGCGCCCCCACTCCAACCCTTATCACTGAAATCAACCATCAGATGAAGCCACACGTGTGGAAGGCGCAACCAGGAGAGAGAGGGGCGTGAGCTGTTGAAGGAGGCACTGTAATGTTGGTAAACCCACCTTTTAGGTCTGGAAGCAGCCTCTGCTAGGTATGGGAAGCCTACTGATGGTGTAAGCTTCAGTCTTCACCTCGATCAAATCATCGGACCAATGAGTGCTCTCCATCTCATTCTTTAGCTGGAGATGACATGTCTGCTAACTGACAATAAATTAATTGCTCTCTTAACGATGACTGAAACAGAGTTATGATAACTCCAATCATCATAAGTGCTCCATGAGATGTCATTTAGCCTTTTATTTTACTAAATTTGGATTAATTTGGAGAGTTTTAATTTTCTCCAAAATAATCATTTTTTAATAAAAATTCATTTTTTAACTCAAAACTGACTTTTTTGAGAAAAAAGGCATTATGTGTCCGATTGTTGATCTAAAAGTTGGTTCTGACTAGCTGGCTGATCAAGAATGATTTTTGGCTTAAGGTTAGAGCTTTCAATCACTGAATTCGGAGTCCAGATGACTGACTTACCACGAATGGTTTTTTTTTCCATTTAATTTATGGAAAAATTAACCCAAAAAACTTAGGAAAAGTAAATAAAAATTAAAAAATAATTTTTTCCCCGTACGAAAAAAAATAATTTCGAAATTTTTTTGTGTCCAGATGACTTAGGACATGACCATGATCTACCTAAATAATGTCTAGTAGGTTTATAACACTCAGTTGGGCTCTAATAACCCCCCAAGGCCCAGAATTCAACATCGGGCATTCCAGCTTTGGAGGAAGCAGGAGAAAACCTCGTCAATTATACTCGGCTGAAGGCAAAGCATAATTGTCAGGGGCAAAAAACTCTCTAGAATACCTTATTTGAGATTCTACGTCTCAGGAGACCGAACCACTCAAAAGATACCCTACTAGCACATTTATTACAAACCTTGCGGGGCCATGGTCAAAATTATTAAAATAAAAAAGCGGCTAGCCAATATTGGCTAGACATGCAGACGGATCAACTGATACATTGGAATCGGACTTTGAACAAGTTTGTCAACCGGCGGCTCCTCAGGTAACCCAACTATGGTACAAAAAAGTTGGTAACACAGCAATCAAGTGAACATGTCTCGGATCTATCAGGAACTGGCTCAATGTGTTAACAACAAAGCAAATATTTGGTCTTGTATTCGTCAGGTACATCAAAGATCCAATCATCTGACGATACATCGTGGCATCAACCGACTCTAATAAAGCATCACTCAATAGCTTCAGGTTCGATGCCATAGGTGTGGCCATGGCCTTGCAGTCCATCATCTCAAACATCTTCAGGATCTCCACTGCATACCTCTCTTGTCCAAGGGAGATTCCATCCGCACTCTGCCACACCTCCATGCCTAGAAAGTAGTGCATCATACCCAAGTCCTTCATCTCGAACTCGGCAGCAAGCTTCCTCTTCATGTCAGTCAACCCATCCTCACCTATCACAAACAGGTCATCTACATAGAGCAGGAGTATCACTGGGTTCCCTTCCTCAACCTTGTAGTAAAGGTTGGAATCCGCTTTACTCTTGGTAAAGACCAAACTAGTCAGGAAGTTGTCAATCCTGTCATACCACGTCCTGGGTGCCTGTTTCAAACCGTATAAGGCCTTATTCAATTTGCACACATGAGTCTCCCTATCATGTGTCTCAAATCCGAGTGGTTGCTCCACATACACTTCCTCTTCCACTACACCATTCAAAAATGCGGTCTTGACATCCATCTGGTGTATCTTCCATTTCACCACTGTGGCCAGAGCAAGTACTGATCTAATGGAATTGTATCTAGCTACATGTACAAAAGTTTCTTCATAATCTATCCCTTCCTTCTGAGATAAGCCACGTGCCACAAATCTTGCTTTATATTTCTCTATGCTGACATCTGCAGCATGCTCGATCTTGTAGATCTACTTGGAAGTCACAACAAACTTCCCTACTGGTCTCGAGATGACATCCTAGACATCATTCTTCATGATCAATTGGTACTCCTCGATCATCGCATCCTTCCATTCTTTCTTTCCTGCCGCTTCTTCATAGTTGGAAGGTTCTTTATCAATGATGTCACACAGTGGGGCTACATAACTGGAGTATGGCCTAGGTCACTTCCTTTCTCTGTGTATTCCTTCTGGAGCACCATATCTTTCTGCACCTAAGATAGCCCCCCATACCCATGTTGGTTTCCTCTTGTAAGAATTCTTCTCACGGGGTAGATCTATAGGTTCCTAAGGTTCTTCCATTTCTCGATCTTCTTTTGGGGTTGCTTCATTCATCGTTGTATCTCGGATCCTGGGTACTTCTGTTTCTTCAAGGTCTTCAATAGGTATCTTTCTGGATTTGTTGTAAGCTGAGTCTTCGTCAAATGTCACGTCCCTGCTGATGTCGATCTTCTTGAATCCTGGGAAATATATTCTGTAAGCCTTCGAGCTTTCACTATATCCCACAAATATACCCTTCTTTCCTAAAGGATCTAACTTCGTCCTCTTTTCTTTTCGAATGTGTATGTACACTAGGCAAGCAAATATTCTGAGATGGTTGACTTCTAGTTTCTTGCCAAAGAAGGCTTCTTCTGGTGTCTTGTTCTCAAGTACTCTATGCGCAGTATGACTCTGTACATACACAGCTGTCCTAGCAGCTTCTGCCCATATATGCATAGGAAGATCCTGATCATGAAGCATTTCTTTTGTTGCTTCCATAATCGTTTTATTCTTTCTTTCTGCAAGTCCATTCTGTTGTGGATTATATGGAGTGGTCAACTCCCTCTTAGTCCCTGACTCTCTGCATAATTCCTTGAGTTCATCTAATGTGAATTCTCTGCCATTGTCTGATCGAAAGGTATTGATTTTCTTCTCTGTGTGGTTCTCGATCAAGGCTTTGAATTCCTTGAACTTACCGAATACTTCATCCTTGCTTTTCAAGAATATATCCAAGTCTTCCTAGAAAAATCATCAATGAAAGAAACATAATACACATACCCACTCAATGAACTGGATGATATCGGAGTGAATAATTTCCAAGATTCCTTTTGCCTTGCTCTCGCTACTTGGAAATGTCTTCTTTGTGTTCTTTCCCTTTGCACATCCTTTGCAAACGCCTTCATGCTTTACCTGTATTTTTGGAAGACCTTCAACAACTTTGCTTGCAAGTGGTAGTGCCCTATAGTGCACATGCGCAAGCCTTCTATGCCAAAATTCACTTGGCTCTACTAACTCATGGACCAAAGCTTGTTTTGGTTGGCCCTTTAATTTGTATAAGCCTTCCTCTTGCTCTCCAATCACTACTGCATGATCTATGGTCTTTCCTTTTGGCCACATAAGAACTTGGCCATCTACAAATGAAACCCGCATACCTTTTGCATCCAATGCAAATATGGAGAGGAGACTCTTCTTTAGTCCTAGTACAAACAAGACATCTTTCATCTTCACAAACTTTCTTGAGTCTAGCTTATAGGAAGCTTCGCCACTTCCTTTTATAGGATACTGGTAGTCATCCCCAAGTTTCACTTTGTGGGCTGACTCATGTTTGGATAGATTCACAAAGGATTCTTTAAATTCCGTCATATGCTTGGAAGCCCCACTATCTATGAGCCAATCATTGCTTCCATTTATAATAGTTCCTGTGAGGGAAGAAATCAAAACATACTCTTCATCGCTTGAAGAATCTTCAATTTCCTCTTTAACTCTCTTCCTGGGAGGTTCATCATCCTCTGCAGTGTGAGCATGATGTCTTCTTTTGTTGTTCTTCTTCTTGTGAGAGACATCTTTATTTCTAGTACAATCTCTAGAGAAGTGTTCCTTTTCATCACATGTATAGCATCTGACATTAGATAGATCTCTGCTAGATCTTCTAGTGTTATCTTTCTGATTTTGGTGTGGATGCTTACCTTTCTTGAGATGATAGTGCTCCCTTTTGATTTTCTTGGTGTGTGCTATGAGAGCTTGATCTTCATTTCCCATCTTTTCTTCTCGTGCTACTATTCGAGCTTCTTCTTGTGAACATTCCTCCCACAACCTACTGAAGGTGATTAACTTTCTTCTAGCACAAATCCCTTGAATAAAGGAGTCCCATGACCTAGGGAGACCATTCAAGGTGGTCATCACAATTTCTCCATTCTCTACTTCTTCTTCCAGAGCTTCAAGTTGTTCTTTGATTTGAGAAACCCTTGTAAAGTATGACTGCATGGTATCTGCATTCTGGATCTTTACATTCTTCAATTGATTTCGCAGTTATCTTCCAATTTATATTCTTCCCTTCAAATAGCTTGGTCAAGGAATCAAACATCTCTTTAGGTGTCTTTAAGGAAGACACATGTGGTATAAGATGATCCTTGATAGAGTCAGAAATAATCCTCTTGGCCTTGACCAAGTTCTTCTTGTGTAAGGCTTTAGCCTCATCTCCCTCTGGAACTAGAACGTCTCCACTTATGTAGGTGTCCAATTCATTTTCTTCAAGAACAAGTGAAATCCTATACTTCCATGCTCGGGAGTTATCAACTCCTTCAAGCTTTTCATCAAACTTGGTGTGATGAGACATCTTTAATGAGAACCTCAAATGGAAATACAAAAGATTTAGATCTTACCAATTTGAGATGCTCGGACTGGATCTGGAGTTGATCTTTTGCAGTGTTGGTTTTCTGGTTCGGGGTCAAATTAGGGTTTGACTTTCCCGGAGTTTTACCCAACCGAAAATTTTGATATTGGTCTCTAAATTTCGATTTTGAGGAGAGCAATCCTATGCTGGGCTCACTCAAAAATTCCACTTCTGTGAAAAACCCTAATTTCCCACAGTAGTGACAGGCCTGTTATCACATATACATTTTCAGCCTAGCTTCCATGATGCAGCATGCAAACTGGTCTCCTTTTGTATTTCGGGCTATTTTTACATGGGGTATCGGCATGGATCTCTACAACTTTATTCCACTTCAAAGCCTTGTTCTTGATATTTTCCTTGTTAGGACTGAGACTTAGGAGTCCATAGAGATAATTTTGGTGATGATCTAGTTAATTTCAGTAGAGCAGCAGATCAAGAGTTGGTACACACATTCAGGGGCTTATCAGTTGGAGACAGGTATACATGGTGAGATCAGGTATATTTCCTTGGTTTAGTTGTTGTTCTGTGATGTATCTCAGATACCTGTGCTTTTCATGTTAGGATGATGATGGTGACCTATGTTATATGTTCTGTATTGCTCTAATCTGTGTTATGAT
Organism: Pseudotsuga menziesii; assembly: GCA_001517045.1. Classification (NCBI taxonomy): domain Eukaryota; kingdom Viridiplantae; phylum Streptophyta; class Pinopsida; order Pinales; family Pinaceae; genus Pseudotsuga; species Pseudotsuga menziesii. The sequence continues at coordinate 70,689 of LPNX010801218.1, read as the reverse complement.
TGATCAAGGAATCCAATGTGAAGACTGTTGCCCATGCCATGCTCAAACAAAATGTAACCCTTAGTGCTAGGTTGGTTCCATTACATTTGTACCCGTCCATCCAGTTCATCCACCTTTGTTTCTACCCCATGACTATGACTGATAGGGACTGGTGAGATTGAAGACCCTTTCCCCATTCTAACCACTATGTATGATAAACTCAATGTTGCTATGTGTCTCAGGCTATGAAGTATGTGTCTTGGCCAGTGTGGCTGGGTTCACAGGGTTTTTCTCCTTAAGTCCTCAAAACAAGTGTTCCACCATAATAGTGTTACTAAACACTAAAGCACCAGAATGCATAAAAGCTATATCTAAAGGATGCAAAAGCATAAAATATTGAAAAAGGTAGTCAGTGGCCAAGAGGTTGAGCACTCTTTCCTTGTATAGTGTAAGGCTCAATTAGCCCTCCACAGGGGCTCCAGGGAGAGACAAACCCGTCGGGGCTATAGATTGCTCACTGGCAGCGGGTCTAGGCCTTAGTCATTTACTGGAAGCTCAGAAAGCTTTCCAGGGCACCTGCTCTTGTAGGCTAGCTACCATCTTATGAATTGTGAAAAGTATTGAAAAGGTCAATGGTCAAAGGATGAGCACTCACTCTTTGTATAGTGTTCGGTTCAATGGTCCCCATAGGGCCACAAGATAAGACTAGTCTAGAAAGACTGGATCTTTGTCAGTACTGGAGCCCAGAAGGCTTCCAGGGCACCTGCCTTTGAAGGTTGACCTATATTTGCAATAAAGTTGCAAAGGAAAACTTGTTAGAGACTGAGGGAAGCATACCCAAGTACTTCACCCATCTGTGAGGCACCTCCATCCCCTATTGCTATCTGTCATGCATATGTCACCTTGGTAGAGTATATTGGTTATCAATCGGATAAATCACTAAGTCAAAGTCAATCAAAGTCATTTCCCATTTGCCTGAGCCCGGTTCCTCCATCATCAACCATCTATAGCACATTGATTACACTTTCTAAGTATGGCATGAGCAAGCAGATTTACAAAAGACTCTAAGATCTTTCAGAAGCAAAGGTATATTTTATTATTATTATTGTTGTTGGTCACCATGTTTACGAATAACTGACTCAAGTTGGGTTTTGATATACACCATTGGAGCATGTCTTACCTTGGAATGTAACATGATCATATTGGCAATCCTATGTTGGGCTCACTCAAAAATTCCACTTCTGTGAAAAACCCTAATTTCTCGTAGCAGTTACATGCCTGTTATCACATATACATTTTCAGAGATGGTCATTATGCATGACAAGGTTTGGCACCCACATATGGTGGTATGATGGCTCTTGGACATTATATGATCATGATAGAGCTTGAATGTACCTTTGTACTTGATAATGGAGTCCTATGTGATGGACTTGAAATCCATGGATAGCATCTTGTTTAAATATAACATGATATCTTTGAAAGAGTCCTTGAAACCCTTGCATGTGGTGCCTTGGGTCTTGAACCCACACAGTTGGTAGCTTGTTGATGATGATGTATGGTCCTCTTTGTGGTTATATGGCTATTGGGATGTTGATGGAGGTGGAGCCCATGGACATGCCTTGATATGTTGAATAAGACTTTGAAACTCTTGTAGTTGGTGGTGCAGTCTTTGACGTCCTGTACAAATTGAAGAATTTAAGAGTAATGGACAAACAACTTGCAAATAAGCCCCATCATAGGGAGATAATCCTCGTTAAGCCCTTTCTGGTGAAATGTGGTGCATCTCCTAACGCCTTACGGTTGAAGAGATATGAATTTTTGAAGTTGGTGTACCCCACCTTTTTGGGTCAGCCGACCAAACAAAAGAGAATTTAATTATTTATTGCATGTCGGACCAGTTATTCATTTTTGGGAAAATGTGTATAAATAACAGCCCAACGCCCTCATTTTAAAGTGTGGCAAGTGTGGAAACTTACTTCTGAAATTCGGACAGCCTCTTGAGGCAAATTCCTGGAGCAGTTGTTGGGTTGAAGAAGGATGATCTCTCTCTGCTTTCGGACTGTTCCTCAGGTACAATTTCGCAGCATCTGTCGAAGTATTTTTGTGATATTATCTCTCTAATCTTGGCAGCTTACTGAGGAGAAATTCGTGGATAGCAGTGATCTTTCTCTCTGAGATTTAAAGGGACAGTATTCTTTACAGATCTATCTTTCCTTTTATTCATTGTTATTCTCTGAGTTTGAAAGGCTGAATATGTTTTCTAAAAGCTAAGTGGAACAAATTTTGACCATGTCTGGAACTATATCATTGAAGGACTGTATATTGACTGTTTTGAGATTATGAAGATTAGTTATAAGGGCAGTTTGTTAAGCATGTGAAGGTTGTTTGTAAATGCTGCTTGTGGTCAATATTCATAGAGTGATTTGCCTGAGATAAAGGGCTATAACAGAGTTTATCTTTCTGTTATAGTTTGCAGCACTTACGTGATTGTTTGAAAAACATTTTGAAAAATCAAAACAGGACTGAAACAAGGTTACTTGGTTGTGCAAGAGTTGATGGTTTATTACTGCTCAATGGCAGTTGTTTGGAAGTCTATTGGATAGACAAGACATGGCCAAGATGTAGCACAAGTTGATGTGCTTATTGAAGGATAGAAGTTGTATTTATTGACTAGGCTAAGACTGTGTTTTGGACAGTCAAGTTGGCACTGAGAAGGGAGGTCAATATGGTGAAGCAAAGGAAGACTTGTTTGAGGTCCTAAGGGATGATTTGAAGAGGACAATGACTTAACAGTGCAATGGCAGTTCCTTTCCATGTGACAGCCATTATTTGACATGTAATAGCACTTTGACTTGACAATGATAGCAAGATTACTTTACAGCCTTTGTTGAAGTAATTTGATGACAGTGACCACAACAGCATGTGATATATATTGACTCAACAGTAACCACCTTGATTTGACAAGTGACAGTCTGACTCTGTAGCAGAGATCAGCTTTGATGTGACATGGTAATGACAGTTGACAATGGCAGCCTAAACAAGTGACAGCATTGACATATGATGATTGTGAATTGTGATTGATATATGACAACGATTACAGTTGACCTGACAGAGGCAGGAGTTGTGATGTGATAGTATCTTATGGCAAGCTGAGTCTTGCACCTGAGGGTTGGATACCTCACCCATTCTTAGTTGGAGCTAAGAAAACCACGTTGGGTCCTGGCTTGAGAGGTGGTGCTCTTTGTATCAGTTGTTGCTGATTGTAATCGCCAAGATTGGTGTCTTCCATTGTATATCATATCAAAAACATAAATAAATCTTTCATACAATTCTAGTGTTTCTCCTGTGATGTGTTTGCTACTACGATTCATTGATTTATGCTTATATTACAGTATGACATGTGATGACTATTTAATGAATGTAGTGATGCACTTGTAGCATAATTGTTTGATAGACTCTGTTTAACTTGTAGAAGTAAAAAGGGTTAATTGCCTACACACCAATTCACCACCCTCTCAGTGCGACCATTGTGTCCAACAAAGAATCTAGGTTACCCTGAGTACCATCCTCGGAATGATGGGAAGAACCCGGTGGGTTTCTCCTAAAAACGCATTACATGACATAATTCCATAAGAATTATATTCAATAACCATACTTCGCAACGAGCAGTGGCATAGGAAAAAATAATTTAGCAAACCTTCACCATACATCCATACTTAGCAATGGGTTGTAGCAATGGAAAAAATATTTAATATAATGGGATGACCCACAAGGAAGAATCAGGATAGCTCAGTTGGTAGAGAAGAGGATTGAAAATATATAATAGCTTCACAAGGTGCTTCTTCGGGAACAAGAGGGGGCACATCATCCTCAATAAAAACTTCACCATGAATACTCATGTCTTCTTCTTGAGATGAAATGAGTTCTTCAATCTCTTCATCTTGATCTAGAATCTTAAGTTGAATTGGCACATATGATGAAAGAGGAAGTTAATCATCCAAGCAATCTTCAAAAAGCTCATTTTCATGCTCCTCATGGTTCGGTTCACCATATTTGTCTTTAATAAGCTCAGTCAAGTACATCATTCCTCATATTTAGCATTGATTTCAACCAAAAGAGCATCTAAGGGGTCAATTTGACATGCCAGCATTAGGTTTTGCATCTCCCTTTCTTTCCCATGGTGAATATGAAATATATTGTTGATTTCTTGTTCACCCCATCTCTTTCTAAATACTTATTCAAACTCATCCCAAGAGGAAATGTTCTTTTCAGGTAAATCATTAAATCATTGTCTTACTTCTCGTTCAAATGTGCACACAAAAAGCCTCATGGTAACACCATCATGTAATACATGGTCTTTGCACAAATAATCATAAAATGCATCATGCCTCTCCACAAAGTTGCGAATGTATCCATGATTTATTAAGCTATATTTCAAGCTCTTTTGGTTTCCATTTGTAGATGTACCAGATTCGATCCGTCTAATGCAAGTGTGAATAAGCTTTTTCAGGTTACTCTTTTGGAGCAAGAGGTGGAGCTAGGTTGCATCTCCCTCTTCTTCAAATCTTGGAGAAATAGCATTTCCTGTTTCCATTGGCATCAACAAGTCTCGAAAAGATTCAAGCTTGAGCAAGCTTTCCTTCTTCATCTTCTCAAACTTAAAACTTCTATCTTTGGTTACTTGGTTCCCGTTCATTGCTTAACAAGATTTAAGATTTACATAGCTTCATTTTACATCTTATTTGTTATGCAAAGTTGATAGATCTAAGGTACTTTAAAGTTTTACTTCAAGCTTAGATCTAGGATTAGATTGTTAATACTTGAAGTCTTAAAATCGTCCATTTTTTTGCAAGTATTAGCTTATTCTATTTTTGTGTGATTAAAATCTAATCCACTAATATAATAATATTTTTTTTTAGTGTGTTTGCTTGTTTTTTTAGATTAGAAGGAAAAAGAAGGAAAAAAGTTGGAGAATTTCCATTAGAATGAACCATCCAAGGCACCAAATTTCCCTCTTCTATTCTTCTTCTTCTTCTAAACATTCTCTAAGACATTGTAAGCCTTGTGATCCTATTTTTAAAGGATCAAAGACATTCCTTTCTAAAAAGCACTTTGAAATAAAAAATTTATAAAAATCAAGTGGGATTCAAAGCTCCCACACCCCTCTTCCTCCATTTGGGGGAAACCTATATTGCTCTTGTTTGCATTTTCTTTGCTTTTTACCACAAGTTGATTCCAGTTTAGTTGCCATTTTTAATAAAGTTAGATCAATTAAATTTTACTTTCTTTCATTCTTATTTGGAAAATGAATACTAACCCACTATGTTCTACCGAAGTTCCTGAAAGAGCTTGATCGAGTGGGAAAAGATACTCATAGTGTAGTAATTAGAACACATTTTACTGCTTTCTAGTTTTTTCTTAAACAATTGGAATAAATATTTAGCACACTCCATGTATGCTCTATCCATTGCAAGCTTGCCTGATCTTTGGAATATCCAAAAGAGGAAGTGTTGCATTCAATATATTTTCCACAATTAAACAGCTCACCGTTAATAAAATCAATTAGCCCTTTAACAAACGAAAATCTGACATTTTCCGAAGTTTGTCATTTGTGGAGGTTGACCACCTAACCAACTAGCTGGCCAACCATGTACCACGTGCATTGAAGATGAGAAAGAAGTACCTAATAAAGTTTTTTCAAGCGAGGAAACTCTTCTTCTTATCGTTTCTCCATGAAATTTCCGCACCTCTGTAGGGGAAATTGTAATGATATGTCAACATAAAGGTCTAGTTTCTTTCATTAGGTAAGTCCTTTCATCGAGTGTTATTTCTCTTGGATAATTAAAATTCATTTTTAGTGATTTTAATTATCTGAGTTTTTCACTCAAAAATACCTCCAAAGTAGTGAAAAGCGTTCTAATGATTGATTCCACAGGGCAACTAAGGCCTAGGAATGTTCTATATAACCATGCTAGACACTATTCAAAGTCTTGCGAAATTTTGTTAAGTTTTACCTAGGAGTTTTTTATTTTTGGTGATTAAAAAATGTCCATTAGCATGAAAATGTTGTAATAAAAAGAGGGTCAAATGGCATCTAATTCCTACAAATTGGGGTACGGGTACTCAAAATTAATGGCATGAGTCTCCCTACACCCTTGGGCAAAGTTTGAAGTCATTCAGACAGGTCTTGCTAAGGTTCTATTCATGTTTGCCAAAGTTGGTCAAGGAAATCAGGAAAATTGGCAACTAATTAGCTAGCCAAATTTTGAAAAAGTGCCTAAAGTCACTTAGAAGGGGAAAATTAAGTTTCAAGTGTTATATTATGTTCCTAAGGTGACTTTAGAAGAAAAAAGCCCCCCCCCCATGCAAGTGTTTCACATGAATGAAGACATCACCAAAGGGGGGGAGGGCCTCTCTACCATGGAATTTGAGATAATTAAAAATAAGCCAAAGTAAGGGGTTCGACTTTGGTGGTCCCCCACTTTAGGCCTATAATGAAGATTAAAAATATTAGAGGGGGGTTCCCCCCCCCCAATTTCTATTTGATTTCTCACCCTAGGAGATGCCCCCAAGTGAAGCGGTTCCCCTCTTTGAGCTCCCAGTCTTTCATTTTGACAAGTGGCTTGCATGCACTTGGGTTCTCTCCTCACTCATTTCCTATTTAAGGAGGCTTACCCTCCTCATTATGGTGACACACACACACTCTTTCATGCTCTTGCTCTAATTCTTTTTCTCTTGCTCTCTTGCTCTTGCTCTTGCTTGGGCCATTGTAATTTCTAGCCATTTGACTTTGTTAATCAAAATATTTAAAGGAATCTTGCGTCAATTGTTGCCATTGATAATTTGTTTCCATGCTTAAAGAGCTACACAAGTTTGGTTGGTCAAGGAAGCATACTTATATGCTTTGGGCCATTGTAATTTCTAGCAATTTGGCTTTATTAATCAAAATATTTGAAGGAATCTTGTGTCCATTATTGCCATTGATGATTTGTTTCCATGCTTAAGGAGCTACACAAGTTTGGTTGGTCAAGGAAGCATACTTATCTGCTTTGGTAAGATTTATGGTATTTGTATTCCATAAATTTTGTGAGTTTTCATTCTTGTAGCAAAAGAAGTTCATATATTTTCTAGTTTGAAGTTTATGATTTCTTTGCTCATTATTTTATTCTCACTTTCTAGTAGTTGTGTAGTGAAAATCTTAAAAGTTGCAGGTTATTTGGATTGAAGAGTGAGATTCCTCGGTTGGATGCCCCATTGCTTCACTTCTTGAAGAACAAATGACCAATTTTCTCTTTCCTTATGTACAAATTTTTGCATTTTAGTTTTAGTTTTAGTTTGTGGAGTGTTTCAAATCTGATTTTAACTCTTATATACTAAATTTCTTTTAAAATTATTCATTTGGCAACTTTGTGTAAATTTTGTATATATATTGCACTAACATGCTAACGTCCCCAAAGTGATTGTTGACCACCAAAACCAACTAGGTGGACAACGATGTACCATGCACATGTTGGATGTGCCTTGAAGATAAGAATGAAGTACTTTATAATTATATTAAGCGAGACAGTTCTTCTTCTCTTCTTCTCTCTATGATTTTTCACACCCCCGCGGGGGATTTTGTAAGGATATGTTAGCATGAAGGTCTAGTTTTTTGTAACTTAATCACCTAAGACTTAGTCATTAGGGAAGTCCTTTCATCGAGTTTTTTTTCACTTGGATCATTAAAAAAAAATTTAGAGATTTTAATTATTTGAGTTTTTCACTCAAAATTACCTCCAAAGTGGTGAAAGGTGTTCTAGTGACCGATTCTATGGGGTGATTGGGGCCTAAGAATGTTATATATTACCATGCTAGACATTATCCAGAGTCTTACAAAATTTCATTAAGTTCTGCATAGGTTTTTATAATTTTTGGTCATTAAAAATTGTCACTCGACAATTTGTTGTAATGTAAAAGAGGGTTACTTGGTCATTTTTAATGATGTATAGCAGTATGGATACTCAAGACAAATGGCATGAGGCCCTCTACACCCTTGGGCCAAGTTTGAAGTCATTCCGACAAGTATTACTATGGTTTTGGTCACATTTGCCCAGGTCAATCATGGAAACCAGGAAATTGGGCATTTAATTAGAGAGCCAAATTTTGGAAAAGTGACTATAGTCACTTGGGGTGGCCAAGTAAAAGTTCTAATGTTTATATTAGGCTCCTAAGACAATTTTAAGACCCAAAGGAGGCTCCCCAAGCAATCATGTAACAAGTTTTAAGTTGTCGAATGTAGAGGGGTGCCCCCTTCTCTCTTTGATTGGTTGGGTAAGTTAAAGTCAATGGAAGGGGCCCCACTATGGTGGTTTCATCCCTATTTGACATAGCAATAAGGTTAAAAGCATTAAATTCGGGGTTTGTCTCCCCATATTTGAGATCCCAAACCATGGTTTTTCTCTCCTTGAGCAAATTCGATCCCCCTCTCTTGGGTCCCCCTTTCTCCCTTGTGACACTTGTCTAGCATGCAAAGAGTCTCTCTCTTTCATTTTTCTTATTTAAGGAGGCTTCCCCTCCTCAATTGGGTTACAAACACACATTCACCCACTCTCTTGCTCATGCTCTCATTCTTTCTCTTTCTCTCATTCCATAACTCTTGCTTTGGCCATTGTAATTTTCAGCTATTTGGCTTTGTTAATCAAAAATATTTGGAGGAATCTTGTGTCCATTATTCCCATTGATGATTTGCTTCCATGCTTGAGGAGCTACAGAAATTTGGTTGGCCAAGGAAGCATACTTATTTGCTTTGGTAAAATTTATGGTATTTGCATTCCATAAATTTTGTGAGTTTTCATTCTTGTAGCAAAAGAAGTTCATATATTTTCTAATTTGAAGTTTATGATTTCTTTGCTCATTATTTGATTCTCAACTTCTAGTAGTTGTGTAGTGAAAATCTTATAAGTTGGAGGTTATTTGGATTGAAGAGTGGGACTCCTCGGTTGAATGCCCCATTGCTTCACTTCTTGAAGAACAAAGGACCAATTTTCTCTTACTTTACATACAAATTTGTGCATTTTAATTTTAGTTTGTTGAGTGTTTCAAATCTGATTTTAACTCTTATATACTCAAGTTCTTTCAAGACTATTAATTTGGCAACTTCGTGAAAATTTTGTATATATATTGCACTAACATACTAACTTCCCCAAAGTGATTTTGGGCACATTTTATCATTTTTTGTTTGCTGGCTTTTACCAGGTTGGTGACAAAACAAGGCAAAGCTCTGTCAAATTTCAGCCATAGAAGAGTTTTAAGGCCACCCCAAAAGAAGAACTTCAAGACCACCTCAAGAAAGGAAAAAAAATGATTTTTCTCACTCTTTTTACCAAGGGCAGAGGACAGATTTCAGAGAGGAGCTATGAAGCATTAGTATATTTCCACAAATGAGTAGGTTGCAAATATTCTCACCAAGGCTTTAATGAGTGGCAAGTTTGTTTACTTTAAGAACAACCTGGGAGTGGTGCGGAACACCTTCCTCGCTAGGAGGGGGTGTTGATTTTTATAGGTCACACAGGTTCTTCTGCATAGGCTAGCTTTCAAGCATGTAGAAGTTGTATATCACCTCTCTAGGTACTTGCCCAGTTTATTAAGTGACTTTTATATCTCTTTCCTAACTTAGGAAAAGCACATTAATTAACTTAATGTTGGCTAATGACTAAAAGTGAACTTAAGATGGAGTCACAGTCGTTGACCTTAAGTGACGCTCAAGATCTAATCTTGGCCATCCATCACTTTGTATATTGGGGATTAGCGTTTTGGCCATTGAGATGCTATAAAAGAAACCCTAAGGAGAGGAGAAAGACACAAGAGATCACAAGATCATTTAAGAGAGATATTTTTCTAAAGAGAAGAGTGAAGGAATCAGTGGCTTAGATGAAGAGAGAAGAGAATTACAACTAGCAAAGACTTGGAGAAGGGGGGAGAGAGAGAGAGAGAGAGATCCTAGGAGAGTCGATCTGTATGAGTGATTCAGAGGTCCATACGGCTAACGTAGGGGTCATACGACTAACACAGAGGGTTGTACGAGTAATGTAGAGGGATGATTGAGTGGCGTATGGTGTGTACGAGCTAACGTAGGGGCTGATTTGGTGACACAAGGGTCGTAAGAGCTGACACAAGGTCGATCTATACTGGGTGACGTAGAGGGTGCCACAGGGGATCGATTTGTCTTGATGGCCAATTTCTCTAATGTGTTGATTTTCTTTTGGTACTGAGTTACAAATCCATGATTGTAAATTTCTTATTTTCTCGGTGATCCAAGATAATAAAGGAAACACTGATTGTTTATTTTTCCCCTTTAGGGTTTTCCAAGGTAAATACTTGTGTCAAATGTGTGATTGATTTCCTCTTTATTCTGCTACATTATTGGTTAAAGATATAAATTATTTATGTTTATAATGTTGGAAGATGATAACTTTGAAGGCCCTTTCTCATATTTTTGGTGTGGGTGTGATGAGGACTTGTAAAGGATTTGTCCTTTGTATATATGTAAAAAAATGTCTTTTATATAAATAAAGTGATTTTTGCCTTATACTTTATAAAGCGGGTCACTTTAAATGATGTATTTAATTATTAAAAATGTATGTTCAATAATTATTAAAAGTGAGTTTTAATGATGACCCTTAATCTTGTAATTAATTCTCAACAATAGATTAGGGTAGTTAGAGAAGGTAGTTGCAAAATTGAAACATAAGACAAAGTGAAAGGACATTGATGAGGACACTCACCATCAAAAAGAGAAGAAGAAGAATGTGAAGAAGAAAGAAGACATACCCTAGCAGCAGTGGCATAATTTCCAAGAAGAGGAGAAACAACACATTTTCCAAGGCAACCAGAAGTTGACCGTACAGCAACAGATTAACAGGTCGTACAACAACACGTGTGGGAACATTTCCCAAGGCAGCGTTGTAGCATTTATTACAGATTGACAGGATCATACAACAGCATTAATTCTAGCACGCGGCACAAAATCACGGCAAAAAGTACAGCTGAAAGTACAGATCGTACAGTAAGTGTGAGCAGATCGTATAGCTGTTAGTTGGCACGTTTTTCGAGGTAGTTGTTTGTTGTTCCATTTTAGTGAAATTTTGTCAGTGAGGGTTGAAGAAATAATTTCTTGTGTTGTAGAAAAATTTATGAGTACTCTTTTTTAATGAAAAAATCTTCTTTAGGGTTTTCCCCAAGTTGGGGTTTTGCTCGATCACTTAACCAAAACATATGTGTACAATGTGTTTGCTTCATCTTCAGTAGTTGAGAAGTGTCTTTGGATTTGTGGTTTTAATTTCAAAGTTTACGAGCAAATTTTGATTAAAACCCTAGACATTCCAAGTGCTCGACATAATGCATATGTGAGAAATTATTCTGTTCATGCCAGTTTTTCTTCATGGTATCAGAGCGATACTGAAGTATTAAGCAAGCTTGTGTTTCACAGTAAAGAAGTGCAGAGGAAGTGTTGTGCTAGTCTTTATGTTATTGTTGTTGTAAGTTATTTTCCAAATGAAGAGCATACGGTTTGAGAATAGATTGCATAGGATATCCAACTATATCCCATGGAAAGTAGGAATTACTACTGTATTGAAAGAGTGGAAAATTTGGAGTTTTGAAAACTCTAAGATGACCAAACCAACAGATAGGGATGAACTTGAAGAGTTTGAAGTCCTTGAAGCTAGGTCCCAGAGAGTGATCCTAGATGGAGTGAAAGGTCATCTCATTCCCCATTTAAATCAATTGTTTGAAGCCAAGAATGAGAACCGCAAGATGGCACTGAAAGACAAGCTACACAATGCCAAAATGAACAACGATGAGGGTGTAGCCTCCTACTTTACTCGTGTGGCACAAGTCAAGGACGCGTTAGCAGCTGTAGGAGAGATTGTTCCCGATTCAGAGTTGGTGAGAATAGCCCTGAAGGGCTTCACCAAGAAGTGGGACATTTGTGACGTGCATTGTAGGTAGAGAAAAGCTTCCCAATTGGTCCAAATTGTGGGATGACTTTACTCAAGAGGAGATCCGGGAGGGGTGTCAAGGTGGTCGGGTCAATCAAGAAGTGGAGCAGAACGTGGCACTTGCAGCAAAAGTAAATAAAAAGAAGAAAGACATGAGTCAAGTGTTATCAGTGTGGTCAAATGGGACACTACGCCTCTAAGTGTTCTGAGAAGAAGAAAGGGAATACAAAGAAATATTCAGCAGAGACTGCAGTAGTAGAAGAATTTGCTGCCAAATTCGAGCAGGAATTCTCTCTGGTCTCTATTGACTCTAGTATAGGAGGTTCCTCCTTTGAGCATGTTTGGGTTGTTGACAGTGGGTCAATCAGACACATGACTAGAGTCTATGGTGCATTTTAGATTGTCACGGAGCTAGGACCAGGACACTATGTTCAGACGGATATCGACAGTCCATAGGTGGCAATATGAGGGGTTGGAATAGTCAGGTTCCAACTAGACCTTGGTGAGGTCTTCGAGATACATGAGGTTCTCTTTGTTCCTGGGATGAGAGTTAGCAAACTCTCGGTGTCACCCTTTGAGGATGAAGGTTATGGGATGGTGGTGAGATCTAGTCATGTTTTCCTGTATCAAAGAGATGAGACAATTGGTACTACCCTAAGTTGCCAAGAAACTTGGGTACAGGGACAGGGACGGGGACAGGTACGGGGATGCCACTTTTTGAAAAAGGATACTTGGGTACGTCAAGGGTACTGTGTGTCTATATATATATATATATACATATCATAGTCACATCATACATGCATATAGATTTCTTCATAAATTATGAATCATGATTCATAATTATAAATTCGCTAATTATTTGAACAGTGAACATTCAAATTGAAAATTGAAACATAAATTTTGATAAATCATTGTACTAGGCAGCTGTAACAGAGAATCAAACTCAGACATGAAAGTACACTTGAAATCTTATTTTAAACACATATTTGCACAGCTATTACAGGCAATAAAAAATTGAAACTTGTCAAATATATTCCCGCATTAATGTGAGTGTATTTCTCAATATTAAATGCATATGTATATTTTTTAAGTGCACATTTGGTAGTCAAATTATGTTCCATGAGTGCTGAACACAAAACCATAAAAACATTCATTGTAAATCAATGTAAAATCAAACTACTAGATTTGGACAATATTCAGTGGAATTTGAACAGTGTTGCAAAGTGTTTGACATAAGTCTTGAATCAAACTCCATACATAGTTAGCAAAACATTAGTTCAGATTTGGTGGGGGGTCATTACATTTTCCCCAATGAATTGCATTTTATTGAGTCAGTCGTACCCCTAGAGTACCTAAACATGGGGTACGAAGTACCCAAACACAGGGTACGGCGTACCATTTCGCCTATAAGTACCCCTTTTTTTATAACGGAGTCTCGGGTACGTGGACCCAGTATGGGGTACATCATGGTATGGCAAGAGACGGTACCCTATGAGTACCCAAGTACCCAGTACATGTACCTGGTACGGGTACGGGTACCCTAGCAACATAGATACTACCATTCTATTAGGACATTGTAGGGAGAGGTTATATGTTTTGAGAGGGCAGATTGTACATCCAGGCACAGGGGGGGTGGTTGTCACAGTCAGAGGGTGGGGCAGGAGATGCACCTGATCGACATGTGATCTACATTTCTTCTTATGAGGAGAGTGGTTCTCTCCAGAACACTGGCAGGAGACTCAGCCAGAACAGTGATGGTGATGATGAGCAGGTGGATGAGGCTCAGGTCGAGTCTCAAGCTTCAAGGTTCCAATATCGAGTTGAGCACTTGTATCTGAGAGGGATTCCAGAGCAGGAGGGAGCTACATCAGGAGTCAAAGGTTGAGATACAAATAGTGTTGTGGACCTTCCTCGTTAGGAGGGAGTGTTGGAAGATGATAACTCTAAAGGTCCTTTCTCATATTTTTGGTGTGAGTGTGATGAGAAGGACTTGTAAAGGCTTTGTCCTTTGTATTTATGTAAAAAGTGTCTCTTATATAAATAAAGTGATTTTTTACTTATACTTTATAAAGTGGTCCCTTTAAGTGATGCATTTAATAATTAATGAATTTAAATATTAAAAATGTATGTTCATTAATTATTAAAAGTGAGTTTTAATGATGACCCTTGATTTTGTAATTTATTCTCAACCATAGATTAGGATAGTTAGAGAAAGTAGTTGCAAAATTGAAGTATAAGACAAAGTGAAAGGACATTGATGAGGACACTCACCATCAGAAAGGGAAGAAGAAGAATGTGAAGAAGAAAGAATAGATACCCTAGCAGCAGTGGAACGATTTCCAAGAAGAGGAGTAGCAACACATTTTCCAAGGCAGCCAGAAGTTGACCATACAGCAGTAGACTGACAAGTCGTACAGCAGCACCTGTGGGCACACTTCCCAAGGCAGCGCTGTAGCATTTATTGCAGATTGATAGGGTCATACAACAGCATTAATTCTGGCACTTGCAGCATGAAAATCGAGGCAAAAAGTACAGGTTGTACAACACATGTGAGCAAGCCATACAGGTTTATGTGAGGAATTATTCCTCTTTTCTCCCTTTGGTGTTCTATTAATGAATGTTTGAGCTTGCTTCTATCAAATTGTTGTGGTTATTCTAAAGCCTCATTATAGAACACACCATTACAACCTTGTTTGAGTGTGGCACCTTTAGGGCCCCTCCATGTTATTTCTTCATTGTTTAACAGCACATTAAGGCATATTGTAGCATAGCTCTTTTGTCTTAATCATTTACAAATTGCTCTCTTAGTGTAGCCCCTTGACTCCATTTACCCTATATTCGATAGGATCTAGTCCTTTATCTTCCATCACATTACTTTCTATGATTCAAAAAGACAACATTTTGCTAAGCTCTCTTCACATCACCTTGAGCCTCCTTGTCATAGTCTTAGTGCAGGTTCGGGAGATAACAATACCCTCTGCTTCTTGAATTACATGTTATTTATGGTTGTACAGCACCAACAAGATGGACAGAGACTTTGATAATTTTTTGGCTGTAGCCTTGTATATGATCATTGAGCCTTAAACAAAACTTTGTACTTGACTTTAAACTATTATGTTTGCTAGCTTCCAAGTGCTACTAGTTTGTGGAGGTTGCTTATGCAGCCCACTTTTTGGTAGAAAATGCCCTGTATTACATATTTTGATCATCTTAATACTTGGGGGAGGCATTTTAGTGAAAGGAAAAAAAAATGTATTCAATCAATGGAGTTACGAGTGGGATGGTAGGTGAAGTGTTGGAGTAGTTTGAACTTTGAGTAATTAGTAGAATGATGTCTACAATTTATGTCCCTAAATTAAAAGTTACAAATAGCGATGTACAATTATGATACAAGGACACTTGTCACCTACTAAATCTCATCCTTGCCTACTTGCTAAGAGAAGATTATCCCCAATTTCTGTTGTAGGCAAGGAAAAGTATAGACAAAGGCATATTGGGATGGCACTTAGCTTGCATTGGTAAATTGCCTTTTCTTCCAACCAAGAAATGGATGTTTTCCTTTGATGAGTAGTGCAAGTGCAGACAAGAAGCGAATCTCCTCAATGAAAAGAGGTTGAAAATCTAAAATTGTGGCCTCCAAAGGAGTGACAACAATTTTTTACTCCAAGTGAGATGGCTTATTGAGTATACTCTCACTAACATTTACAACATCATGTATACCAAGCTAAGGTGGGAGATCTAGCGGGAAAGCACTAGGATCCACTGATTGCAAAATGGTATAAAGCGTATACTAAATTGGTTTGATCTTGTGAAGTTACTTGCTCTTCATCCTCTATTTGCCCAAGTGCAACCAAAAACAATCACCAATGTGGGATTGTGGAAGTACTTGATGTCGATTATGGAGTACCTTGTACTTGGCTTGAGTTTGTTGAAATATATCATCTACTCAAGCAAGTTCTACAGAAATAAAGAAGCCTTGTCTTGATGTGTCTGCAGATGTGAAGTAGCTGGGGATGATAGAACAACTAGAATCTCATAGGGTGCTAAGGTCTGGAAGCCATAGCAAACTTCAAAAGGTGAGTACCTTATGGATACATGAGTAGCTCTATTGTAACTATGCTACAAATGTATAGATAGTTATTACATTGCTGGTTTTGTTGATGATGTATGCAAAGAGTGTGGACTAAGGATTGATTGACATCCTTAGTCTAACCATCATCTTTTAGGTGGAATGAGGTAACGAACCTCAATTGACAACCCAAAAGCTTCCATGAAGACTGCCAAAAGTGACTTAAGAATCTAGAATCTCACCCTTCAATGATAGTGAGCAGAAAACCAAACCAACTCCATACATGCTTAAGAAAAAGCACTACAGTGTGCACAACATCTATGAATTTGCTGCAAGAAATAAAAATTTCCATCTTAGAAAATATGCTGATTATGACAATGATTAAATCATGCTTCCTTTGTTTAGTGGACAGGCTTCTGATGAAATCTGTTGAGGTGGATTCCCAAGGTCGAGATGGTATAGACAATGGCAGGGGCAGTCAAAGATTTCAGTTTGAAGGTTTGGATTGGCTGCAAACTGGGCACCATATTATGTAGCCTTCTACCTGCTTCTGCATGGGACCAATAGAAGTACCGTTGGAGGTGCCACAACATCTAATGGATGCCAAAATGTCCACTATAGGAAGAAAATTTCCTGGAGAAGTTGTCATATGCCCAATATGCCCATGGGGCAAAATTCATAATATGCACAAGTGGCAAAACTCTTCAGATATAAGATGGTTTTGGGGATAGAAATATTGTAATATGCCCATGGGGCTAAATTTAAAAACCAGACATTCTTAAATATCCCTCTCTGTTGATCGGAATGACAGATGGGGACATGACAATTGTGAGGTAGAGCTAATCTCTACCAGAGTTGTTGGCTTCTACTATTTAGGAGGCTGTTAGATCTAGTTGTATCTTGAGATATCTTCAACTAATTATCTCCTAGATTTGGTGTGTGGTTAAGGTATTCTCTCAATAAGTAAGTTAGTGTGGCTAAACTGATCTTGTCTAGATCTGCAAGTACACCAAACTTAGTGAAAAATCCAGGTACTTGACAGATTTCTACCCAAAGAAAGATTTCTTCCACTTAAACTGAAGCTTGTGCTGCCCAAGCAGGTCCATGACAGCACAAACGTTGCAAGCATTCCTCCCAAGTGTTTCTATGGATGATGATATCATCCAGATATACAAGGAAACTTCCCAAGGTGGGTCCAAAAGATGTCATTGATAAGTGCATGAATATTGTTGAGGCATTGGTGAGGCCAAAGGGCATGACCAACAATTCATACAACCCGAATTTGGTTTTGAAGGTTGTCTTTCACACCCCCTAGGATAGCTAGAATCCAAGTCAAGCACAGTACCATACTTGGTGCCTTTGAGTTGATTGGGAAAATCATTGATGATGTATTAATAGATTAAATTTTGAATATTTCTGAAACTTCATCAGCGATATGGATTATTACAAAAGCAATTTTCAAATAATAAATCAATAATGCACAATGCATATACAAGTTTTTAGCATCTCTATGTCAACATGCTGAAGAAAAGCAATATAATGGCATGAGAATAAACTACATAAGCAGAGTGCCCATCTCCTGTATATGTATTTGTTTTTATGTGCAAACGATGAGAAAGAGAGAGGACCTGAATAGGGCGATCTGCTTTGTTAGTGACTGTAATTTTAACAGCTCTCTGACCTGGATTTAAAACGATATCTCTTTGTACTGAAATTTTTTTGCCTGGGAAGCATTGGTCTTCCATAACAGTAAATTGATCCAAACTAGGGACTGCATACATAAACACAATTACAGGGTAAAATATTGGAAACGTGTTTCCAAAAAATTGAATTCCTACTCTTTGATAAGAATATATAGCTACTCCAGCTAACAAGATCTAATATTATTAAACGCAAGATACTATTCTCTCATGTCCTGGTAAGGCCCTTAGAAATCCAACAATAAAAAATGATACAAGACAATGTATATCCCAACAATATAGCTCTACAGGATGAGTGAGAAAATAAACAATAAAACACACTCCATTCTAGTGGCAAAGAGTGGAGGGATAACAACTAGTTATGCATTGTCCATATGGATTCTCATAGATAAACCAGTGACGTCTTTGAGGCATCTAAAGGCCCAACAAAACTCCTCAAGAACTGGCAACAACATACTAATTTTGTTAGTGTATAATCTTGACTTAGGTTACTATTATCATTATTATTATTGTTATTAAATAATATATATTTGGGGTGTTGCCAAATACTGATGACCCTTCCCTAAGTTGCATGCATATGAAATGGGAATGGATACGAGTGTGATATCCAAAATAGATAGGAATAAGGTATTCGAAAACAGATACAATAGATTTTTAGAAAATATGGGTACGATATGGCTAGGATACAGAAAATAATGCATGCATATATATGAAAAGAAACATGGCATGAAAATTTTGGAATTCCATTCACAAATTTCAAATTTGGAAAAATCCCAAAAAGATTTATAACTTTTAAAAATTACAGTGAGCATTCTTTTAAATTTTTTATTCCACTGTAGTGGCTCATACACCGGCTAGAACTGCAGATATGTCAGCCAAAGTGAAAGAAATGCTATTTGAGGCAACCAATAGGATGCTTAAAAAAACTGAAACATTTCAGTGGTGTTGCAAATGTGTTTCATCCAAAGAAATGTTTCTAAAATGTGGAAACATGTTTCCAGCACTTGGGGGAGTGTCCAGGTACATAGTTTTTTTGTATTTCACTATATATTTGGTTATTACCCTTTGTACTGAGATACTATCATACCACATGGATGAACAACAAAGTTATTGATGTATAGCTTCTATTGAGAGCATTTTAGTCTGTCATTCATTGTGTTGTGAAGGTTAACGTTTTAATTACAGATCCTAACACTAAAACCCAATATAGTATCAGAGCCAGATAATTAAGTTATTAACTACCCAACCATGTGGTGCTAATAAAACCAAGTTTGCAATGAATTAAGAAATCTTAACACAGGCTTCTCACATGTCTATGATGTCACAGGTTCAACATTCTGCAAGTGTTGCCAAAGCATTGATAGTTTTGGTCACCACATGTTAGCTCAAGCACGTACAAATAGGGTTAATTTACTCACCACCATAATTCATTGGCCAAAGACAATGATTAGTTCAATTGTTGGAAAGTTGTGAAGATTTAATAATGTCAAAGTTTTTGAGGGTTTCTTTTCCTGCACGACATGACCCAGTCAGAATATCCTCCGCTAAAATTGTCAAATGATAGTTTTAAAATTAATCATTCTTTTGAACCTCAGAGTTATGAATAACCTAAAGGGTGCTTGGTTGGAGGTTTGTCAATTGATAAAAAACTTGTTACCACCTAAGTTGTACTTGGTGGATTTTTCAAGCGAGCCGGCAAAGTGGAACAAGTATACTTGTTCATTCTTCAAAGTTCAGAAGTCCGCCAGGCTTTTTCTAGGAATCTATTCAAAATTTCTTGTAACACATGTTCATACCCCCCTTGGGGAAATTGTAAAGAATGTGCCAGCATGGTCAATTTTTATAAGAGGCTCGGCTTCCTAGACTTAGGCATCAAGCCGACTAACCCAGAGTGTTTTTTCCCTCGGTAATTATTGGTTGTTGAACAAATGACTAATAATTTCTAAGTTTTTCCCTCACACCTCCAAAGTTGGGGTAGTCATCTTGGTGGTTAGGCCTTAGGAGGTTATTAGGGCCTCTGTGTCAATGTTTATCAACATGTTAGGCATTTGAATTGAGTCATATCGACATGTGCTACGTCCCCCAAAAGTTTCTTCTGATTCCGATAAAATTATTTTTTCTGTTTTTAAGCTATTTTTTAATGGTTTAATTGAAAAACTTCAAAATGTAATAATTGATGGGTCTGGAGTCCAAATTTGGCATGGGGATGCTCGGAGCATACTCTTTAACCCGGGACCCACTTTTCATGTGTTTCATGAAGCTAAAACATCCCGTGGAGCATTATTCAGCTAACGGAGCATTCAAAGTGGCATTTTAATGCTAAAAGTGCATCATTTTGGCATAAGTCAAAAAGTGATTATTTTAATGGCTAAAGGTGACTTGGCATGGTGGTCCCTATGAAGGCAAGTTCTTCTTAAGAAAGTAGAATCATTTTTAAAACATGTTGCATTACCTTTTAACCAAAGTTTAAAAGCTCACGAATGTTCAAAGCTCAAGTGTGGCCCACACTTTTGTATTAGCAAAGGGATGGTGATATGACTCATCATATGTTATTACTATTATATACCATATGTTATTTACCATGATTGGATCTCACATCATCATCCGTACGATTTAGAGTGAGGTTGGTTGAAGCATGCGAATGGGATTATAATGGCTTGTCTTGGTAGGTGAAGGAGGTCGCCTACGTCAAGGGAGGTGGCGCCTCCTCTGCAATATCACTACAGTGAAACTCTCGATCAATCCCTTAAATCACTGTTTTCTCTGGAGTTCTTCTACCAGTGTTGGTGGTGCCCCCCCGGGGTCCGCTCTGGTTATAAATAAAGTTGTGCTCTACCCATTCAAACTAGTTGGAATGTACTGGGAAGAGCTTGCTTGTTGTAACCTTTGTTTATCTGAGAAATAAAAGAAACTTTGGAGATCTATTTGTGTGGTGCTTTGGTGAGTGGATGAATTGTCATTGGGCTTTGTGGAGATAATCTTTGTTGGATCCATCTTGTTTCTAAGTACTAAATCTATCTTGCTTGAAGGACCGGTATCAGTTTTGCAAGGTGAATTAAGTCGTTTGTTTACTGCTTTAATTTATTTAGTATGGATGCCTAGAGATTCAATCGAAAATTTTCATTTGTTTATGAACATCTTCATATTGATTTCTAAGAATATATGCTGCTGGATTTGATCTTGGTTGTTAAGTTGTGTGATCTATAGGTCATCTTAGCTGGAGATATAGAATATCTTGTTTGATCTATCTTATTTCTAACATTCTTGTTTACAGATAAAGTCCCTCGATGCCCCACAATCAAAGCCTCAAGGATCATTTTGTTCTCCAAACTTCCCTTCTCTCCTTCTCAATAGTGTTTATAATTATCTTGTTCTTTTTGTTCAAAAGCAGTTGCAGACCTAAAATCAAAAGTTCATTTGCATAAGTAGATCGTAATTTCTTTGCAAAAGAATTATTATTTTCTAGTATAGATCTACATAACCAAGTTTTTCTTGCTTCAAGTTATCTGCAATATAAAATTAAAAGTCTTGATTAGTAAGATTACTGTCGAGTTTGAGTTTCCGATCTAGCATCTAAGTGCTCTAATTTGTTTTTTTCCCTTATGAAACAAACAAAGACCCTGAAAAAATAGCTTTCTAGCACATTTTTTCAGTTTCTTTTACTTAGTTCATTACAGCTTTTTACTTAGAAATTTTTCGGCAAACTTTAGTAGTTTTTCCAAAGTACTCTTAAAGTGTTTTTGGGCATATTCTAATAATATTTGTTGGATTTTTTTTGCAGGTTTATGATAAAAGAGGAGGAAACTCTAGCAAATTTTCGCAAAATCGAGGAAAAATAAGACAAACGAAGCTTCCCCTCGCATAAAAATCAAAATTTTCAATAAGTTGTAAGCCTTTGGATCCAAAGTATAAGGACCAAAGTGCATTTCACTCATTTTGTAAGATTGTAATAAAGTCTTGAATAGGCTCCTAAGAACCCACTCCTCATCCCCCCTGCGGGGGTTTCACATCGGTGTTCATTTTTCATGATGTTTTAGTTTTAGTTAGTTTAGCTGCAAATTTCAATTTATTTTGTTTTGTTTTATGAAAGGTGTAAAAGAACTACTTACCCCATGCTCTCCCGAGTATGGTTCTGTAAATTTTTCTTCAAAGCACAACTAGGGCCAAAACAGTATATTTAAATTTAACTGAAATAACCACACATGAACTTCTTTACAGTATGCAACGGAATATAAAACTGAGAACCATTTACAACATCAATCACATCAATAGAAATGACACAATCTTTTTGGGTAGAAACCCTCGGACAAACCCAAGATGGGAAAACTAGTGCAGCAGTATGAGAGGATATTTTTATTACGAAAATACAGAGCTTTTACAATATCAGAAAATCGAATTATGCCCTGGATGGCAAAATCGAAACACCCAACAAATCATTGAGAAAAACTTGTGAGATGGCACGGTTCCCAAGGAAGCTTGCTACTAAACGATGTTGCTGATCTACGGTGTACCTCCGCCAAAGTCTCCTGTCTCTCTCCTCTGCAATTTAGGGTTGTCTTTCTGAGTTAGTGCTCCTCCGTCTTCTTTGCCAAAATTCTCCCTCACACAATTCTTCCTCCGTCTCTATTGGAATGCAACTGTGTCCTCTCAATCAATTGACCTTTCTTTTATAACTTTAGGTAAAGCAAAAACCCTAATTTCACTCACTTTAACTAGTGTTTCACAAAAATTAATTTAGATCACTTTAATTTATTTTCCAAAGTAAACTTAGAAAAAGTAAATTAAATACAATTGGTTTCCTAATTTAAATCTTATGCATGTACGAACACATGCATGCAGGAAGACCTTCTTTGTTGCTACTATTTTAACAATCCCTCTCAACGAGGAAGGGATATGGTAGACACGCCAACTTATCCCTGAACTTTACAGAACTGCCTCTGCAAAGTGCCTTGGTCACAATGTCTGCCACTTGTTCATATATCTGTATGTACTCCAACCGAATGGTTCCTCTGTGAACACAATCTCTCAAAAAGTGGTACCTGATCTCTATGTGTTTGCTTCGATCATGGAACATTGGATTTTCAGATAGCTTGATGCCACTTTGATTATCACAGTGAACTACTGTAGCCTCTAGCTCACACTTGAACAACCCAGAAAGTAACTTCCTCACCCACATACCCTCACAAGCAACCATGCTGGCTGCCATGTACTCAGCCTTTGTCGAGTTCAATGCAACTGACTTCTACTTCCTGTTGAACCAAGACACAACCCCTAATCCAATGCTAAAACAGCAACCTGAAGTACTCTTCCTGTCCTCTACACATACTGCCCAGTCAGCATCTATGAAACCTATTAACTTCACACTCCCCCTACACTCATAAACCAATCCATACTCCACTATACCTCTGATGTAGTGAAGTATGTGCTTCGCAGCCGTCCAATGCACTCTTCAAGGGTCCACCATGAACTAGCTCAAAGAGTTGACTGTAAAGTTGATGTCTGGTCGTGTGTTGACTAGATACATAAGTGATCCGATAAGCTAACGATACAAGGTAGGATCAAATCCGTCTGACCCTGATGCATCAATCATCCTCCAGTTGGAAACTAGAGGTATGGCCATAGGCTTGCAGTCCTCCATCCTAAATCTCTTCAAGATCTCTACTGCATACTTCCCATGTCCAATGAAGAAACATCCATCTCTTTGTCAAACCTCCAACCCCAGAAAGTAATGCATCATCCCAAGGTCTTTCATCTCAAACTCTACTGCAAGGTTCGACTTGCAGTCTCCAATCATCCTCTCATCTCCTGTCAAAAAGAGATCATCCACATATAGGACCAGTATGAGAGGCACCTCACCTACCAAGAAGTATAGGTTGTGATTAGCATCACTCCGTTGAAATCCCATCTCCCGTAGATAGTTGTCAATCCTCGAGTACCATGCTCGAGGTGCTTGCTTAAGCCCATAAAGAGCTCAATGAAGTCTACATACATGCATCTCCCTCTTCACCACATCAAACCCCTCTGGCTACTCAATATATAACTCCTTCTCTATCACTCCGTTGAGGAAGGCAGTCTTGACGTCCATTTGATGGACTCACCAACCCATCTCTGTTGCTAAAGAGATAATGGTCCGAATAGAAGAATACTTGGGTACAGGGGCGAAGGTCTCCTCATAGTCAGTAGCCTCCTTCTGTGAAAACCCATTTGCCATGAAGCATGCCTTATACTTTTCCACACTTTCGTCTGCTGCATGCTTCACTTTATAGATCCATCTGGATCCCACCACCTTTTTTCCTTGAGGCCTCGGCACAACCTCCCATACTTGGTTCTTCATGATTGAGTCATACTCCTCAACCATGGCCTCCTGCCACACATCATGTTATCTAGCATACTCAAAACTAGAAGGTTCAGAGTTAATCAACTCTATCATCAGTTCCATATAACTGAGTCTCACTAGTGATTTGCTCTGTCTCATGGAGCTTTGTGGAGGATCTACCTGCCTGGAATACTATACTGTGGACCTGAACCACTTAGGCCTTGGCCTAGTGTCTACCTGCTGCGGCTGCTAGATATCCGTCTCTTGCTGCAGCTCATCCTCCAAGTCAATGACGTTAGGATCATGTCCACCTGACTCCCTCTGACTACCAGAACCTGTGCCATATGTCTGTACCTGTACCTATACATCTGGCTCCTCCAACTTGATCCCTGTGTCCTGTTCTAGTTGCTGCTCTGCTGGTAAGTCCATAGATCTCCGCAAGGCCCTGTCCTCATCGAAATGGACCTCCCTGCTCACAATGATCCTCTTGCGAGCAGGAATGTAAACTCTATATGCCTTCGAAGTCTCGCTATAACCAACAAGTAACCCCTTCTCTCCAAAAGCGTCCAACTTCTTCCTATTGTCAGCATGAGCATGACAATAGCAAACACTGTCAAATATGCAAATGTGACTCACATCTGGCCTAGTTCCTATGAAGGACTCCTCTAGTGTCTTCCTCCCCAAAAGTTGTGTGGGGACACCTGTTCTGAATGTAAACCGCAATCCTATATGCCTCGGCCCAAAGGAATAGTGGTAATCCTTGATCAAATAACATGGCCTTGGCTGCTCCTACCATAGTCTTGTTCTTCTGCTCTGCAACTACATTCTGTTATGGGGTATCGGGCACAGTGTGCTCCTTCTTGATCCCCTCTACCGAACAATACTCCATGAACTCATTGGAGGTGTACTCACCCCCGTTGTTTGTCCTCAACACCCGAATCTTCTTTCTTGTTTGGTTCTCCACGAGAGTCTTAACTCTCAGAACCTCTCAAAGACCATTGACTTGGCCTTTAGGAAATAGATCCATATTTTCCTGGAATAGTCATCTATGAAGGTTATGTAGTAACTGTAACCACTGAAAGAATGGACACTCATAGGTCCACATACATCAAAATGCACTAAGTCCAAGGGCTCCTTAGACTTGTGCTCACTCTGTGGGAAAGGTTTCCTGATGTTCTTCCCCAAAGAACAACCCTTGCAGTGGTTATGCCTCTCCTCCTATACCCGAGGAACTCCAATGACAACCTGTCTCAAGTGTCGGAGTGCTCCATGCTGTAAGTGTGCCATCCTCCTATGCCACAACTCACCCTAACTGTTGTCACTGCTGGCTAGAGCCTTTGCAGGCTCAAAGTGTAGTCTATACACTTTCCCGCTCCTTCTGCCAATCACCCGATCTAAGCTCCTATCTTACCTCTTGGGCCAGATATATACTTTATCGTCGCAAAACTTCACCTGATATCCCTTGTCCTCCAGAGTGGAGACTGATATGGGGTTCTTGGTCAATCCTGGGACATATAACACAGCAGCAAAACTAAGGGGTTTGCCAGACTCCCTCTAAAATGAAACAGTGCCAAGTCCCTACACCTGATCCCGCGCAACATCACCCATCTCAACGTGGATCCCTGTTCCACCCTCTTGGAATTCTGTGAAGAATCTCTTATATCTAATCATGTGACTAGATGCTCCATTGTTGATGTACCATATACTGCTCCCTATGGTGCTTTCCATGTAATCTATCAAGCAAAACACCTCATCGAAGTTCCTGCTGAACTCATCCACCTTTGCAGATCCAGCCATCTGAGTGTTACTCTTCTTCCTGTCTGAGCACTGGGAGGCAAAGTGTCCCTGCTTGTGGCAGATAAAACACTTGACTTTTGAAGCGTCAAGATTCTTCTTACTATCCTCCTTCCTCTTTGCCTTACCCTTGCTCTTCCCTATAAGGGCTAGAACCTCCTCATCCACAATCTGTGGGGCACTGCTGGATAAGCCTGATCCTTGACACATGCGGGTCTCCTACTGCACAAAGTCATCCCATAGTCTTTGTCAATCAAGGAAATTCTCCCTAGCCACAACACCTTTGACAAAGGTGTCCCATGGCTTAAAGAATCCATTGAGGACTATCCAAACTAGCTCCTCATCCACTGTCTTAGAGCGAACGGCTCCAAGCTCATCCCTAATCTATGTGAGCCTCGTGACATAAGGCACCACTCCTTCTCCCTTGGCCATCTTGGTGTTGCGCATCCTCTCTTGCAGCACCATCTTCCGGTTCTCATTCTTGCTTTGGTACAGCCTCTCCAAAGTCGTCCACATCTCTACTGCGGTCTTCTTACCAGAAAGGTGAGGGACTATATGGTCCTTCACTCCATCCATGATAATAAACATGGCTCTGAAATCAATCTTCTTCCAAGCTATCAAATCTGCTGAATTTGTGGGTGCACATTTTCTGGAGTCAATCTACTCCTCTGCATCACTGGCATCCAAGATCCTTGTGATCCTTTCTTTCCATGTAGGAAAGTTTTGTGCCCCCTGGACTCTATCCTCAACTCTCAATTGCACGACCATACTAAAGTGTACCTGTCCAACCCTAGATCTCAAATCTAGGTTTGTGTCTTCAATAGATATGCCCCTGATCTATCACTGTTGCTGCAAATATCTCAGGTTTAGCTCACCAGAGCTCTGATACCATGTAATTTTTTCTTCAAAGCACAACTAGGGCTAAAACAATATATTTAATTTAACTAAAATAACCACACATGAACTTCTTTACAGTATGTAGCGAAATATAAAACTGAGAACCATTTACAACATCAATCACATCAATAGAAATGACACAATCTTTTTGGGTAGAAACCCCCATACAAAACCCAAGATGGGAAAAACGGTGCAGCAGTATGAGAGGATATTTTTATTAAGAAAATACATAGCTTTTACAATATCAGAAAATCAATTTATGCCCTAGATGAAAAAGCCGAAACACCCAAAAATCACTGAGAAAAACCTGTGAGATGGCACGATTCTCAAGGCATCTTGATGTTGTACGGTGTTGTTAGTGTACGGTGTACCTCTGCCAAAGTCTCTTGTCTCTCTCCTCTGCAATTTAGGGTTTCCTTCCTGAGTTAATGCCCTCTGTCTTCTTTGCCAAAATTCTCTCTCACACTTCTTCCTCTGTCTCTATCGAAATGCAACTATGTCCTCACCACCAATTGACCTTTCTTTTATAACTCCAGGTAAAGCAAAAACCCTAATTTCACTTTCACTTTAACTATTGTTTCACTAAAGTTAATTTAGATCACTTTAATTTATTTTCCAAAGTAAACTTAGAAAAAGTAAATTAAATACAATTGGTTTCCTAATTTAAGTCTCGTGCATGCAAGAACACATGCATGCAGGGAGACCTTCTGTGTTGCTGCTAGTTTAACACTCCCTCTCAACGAGGAAGGGATTCGGTATCAACGCCAACTTATCCCTGAACTTCACAAAACTGTGTCTGCAAAGTGCCTTGGTGAAAATGTCTGCCACCTTCTCATCTGTCTGTATGTACTCCAAGCGAATGGTTTTTCTCTGAACACTGTTGAAATATTGTAACTTCGAAGATATTCTATATGTATCTTTTTGTGGTCCCCGATGGTCCTATCGGGAGAACCACTTGTATTACTTTGTACCCCGATGCTTCTAATCGGAAGAACTAATAAGAGTCATGAGGTAGTCCCCTCTAATTGTAAAGGTGGGCCATTAGCACCCCAGTGTGGTTACTTGAGCCTACATGTGTAACTCGAGCCTACATGATTAACTCAAGCCTACATGTCGGATTTAATTATTAAAGTGAACGGATGAATATAAATAGAGGTGTGGCACTCCTCATTTGGAACACACGCTCTCACTTGTGTAGCGCATTAGTGGAGGAGAGAGAAGTAGCTAGAGAAGGAGGAGGATCAGTCTTTGATCTCCCTTTTGGTTTTACCTTTTATCTTTTTAGGGCATCTATATTGAGGAAGCTTTTGCTGGGTTTTTCCCAGAATAAATCTTTGTGTTCTTTTTGTATGGTTGTGCTTGTCTATCTTTCAGTGATCTTTTGGCTTATGGTTATGCTGTTATGATGCTAAATGTTTTAAGATCTGATATAACCATTAAAAATTCAACATAGTATCAGAGCCACCCTGAAAGAAGACATTGTGCAGCTACAAAAGCTAGGGCTTCTTACTTTTTTGGTCTCTCTCCACAATCGATCAGCAAAAGAAGGCTAGGTTGACTCTCCATTGAAGGGCGCATCTTTCTGTCGAAGCAGAATTCGATTCCGAGCATTTTCAATTTTCGGTGCGGGAAATTAGGGCTTTCTACAGAAGAGGAATTTTTGAGTGAGCCCGGCATCGGATTGCTCTCCTTATCAAAATCGAAGTTTAGAGACCTGGTTCAATATTTTTGGTTGGGTGAAACTCCGAGAAAGTCAAACCCTAGTTTGATCCCGAGCTGGGAAAACCGTAAATACTAAAACTGATAAGTTTTGGTGCATTCGCTATATCTCGGGATTGGAGAAGTCTCAGGAGCTAAAAATTACAGAGGTCGCAGATAAAATCCTGATGTACACTGTGTCCAAAATTCAGCCTCAGATTCGCTATATTCTG
The DNA here is from genome assembly GCA_001517045.1 of Pseudotsuga menziesii. Taxonomy (NCBI): domain Eukaryota; kingdom Viridiplantae; phylum Streptophyta; class Pinopsida; order Pinales; family Pinaceae; genus Pseudotsuga; species Pseudotsuga menziesii. The sequence continues at coordinate 42,025 of LPNX010801218.1, read as the reverse complement.
GGATATATGATCCCTCCAAGTTAAGGTTCCAACCTCTTCCAGGATTCATCCCTAAACAGGACACCTAGGGAGAATTGCTATATCTTGGGCTACAAAGGTCCAAATGAAATTTCGGAAGATGTTCCAAAAAGGGCACGGAATGTGCTTTCTGTGGTCCGAGTTTCAGACTCAGAAGATGAAACAGTGACACGTGTCAGTCCGTACAACTTCGCTCTTCTGAACAGTCCTGTAACAGGTCACCTTGGGAAAATGATCATAAGTCCCAATTGGTGAAACCAATTCTGATGAAACATGTGGTGTTGGAACAAGGACATGCGAGGCTACCTCAATGCGAAGTTTTAGACATAGAGGAGCAGTAATTTCGAAGATAGCGTAGAAACAGTATCAGGCATTTATGCAGGAGAAATTGGAAAACTAGGGCTTCCTATTCCGGGAGCTTCCCTCCACAGTTTTCAGAAAAGGAGTACATTGGACAGCTCACCTTGAAGAGGTCTATCTTTCTATCCAATCAGATCTGAAAGATTCCAAGTTCTGAAAATTAGGGTTTCTCTGACAAACCCTAGATCAGCCAGTTCCGAAACGAGGACGAACACCTCAAATCGGTAAGATCTAATCTTTTGCTATTTTCATTTGAGGTTCTTATTTCAAAGTGATCTATCACATCAGCTTGATGACAAGCTTGGTGAAGTTGACAACTTCCAAGCCTAGAAATATATGATCTCTCTGAAGAAATGAATTGGACACCTACATAAGTAGAGAGGTTCCAATTCCAGAGGGAAATGAGGCTCAAAGCCTTACACAAGAAGAACTTGATCAAGGCCAAGAAGATCAATGTTGATTCAATCACGGATCAACTTGTACCACAAGTGTCTTCCCTAAAGACACCAAAGATGTTTGATTCCTTGATCAAGCTATTTGAAGATAAGAACATAAATCAGAAGATGGCTTTGAGAAAATAATTGAAGAATGTGAAGATCCAAATGCAGAACAACTTGAAGCGGTAGAAGAAGAAGTAGAGAATGCAAAAGTGGTGATAGCCACCTTGAATGGTCTCCCAGGATAATGGGATTCATTCATTCAAGGAATGTGTGCCAGAAGGACGTGATTACTTTCAACAGACTCAGGGAAGAAGAAGAAGAAGCTCGACTCATAAGAAGAGAAGAAGAGGATGGGAGCAATTGAGGATCAAGCTCTCACCATTCAAAGAAGATCCCTCAAGCGATGAGGAATATGAAGAACTCAATTCTTGAAGAACCTCTTATCCATCTTATCTTTTGGATAAGAAATGATGATTTCATGAATGAAGAAGATGATGAAGCAGAATGATCAAGAAGGATTCTACCCACGAAACAAATAAAAGATAAGTATTCAATTGTCATTTCATGATTTTGTTTTGTATTCAGTTGATGTGTTATGCATGATAGAATGTTTGCATTAATAACAGTATGCATGTGATGAGTAAGTAGCTCATGGTGCTATACACCTCTCCACTGCTGCTTATCTAGAATGAAACCTCTTTGCTGACATATTGGATTAGTGCACAATCTCAATGATGTCATGGTAGAGATGGAAGGCATCTAGAAAGTTTCCGTGAGATATGGATGAATGTTGTATTGGCTAAACAGTTGCATGATGCATAAGAATTTGTCGTTATGCATATGTTTTAAGAAATAGTTCTAACCATGCAACTTGTGCATCTGAATTGTAGGAAAGGTCTTGTACAACCTCCTACAAGAAAAGAAGGATGAGACTTGTTCCGAAGAACAAGTGATGACAATTCAAGATTCACTCCAATAAACATGAATCTGAAGCCCCCAGGGTCAGAGACACCATGACGGAAGATAGAGCTTCAGAGAGTAGTAGATCTACCTCGAAGGATGAAGACCACCATGGGTACGAGATATAACTCAAGATGAAGAAAAGAATGGCGAGACTTCCAAACCAAATTAAGAGGCCTCGGACACACTCTAGTTGTGTAACATAGTTAGGTGACATCATTGATGCTAACCTTTCCAGCTATGAAAGAAGCTATGATCAAAGATTATCTTCCATATGGATCTACAAGAACAAGTGTGCAAAGCAAGGTTCGTGATTTGCCTCAGAAAGAATAGACTATGACATGACATACTCTATTGACCAGACCTACTAGAAGTATATATCAAGCATAGAACCACCTGTACAGAATGAAGAGGGAAGATGATACTCCACTTCAGGGGGAGTGACTACAGAAGATATCTGAGTTCGAAATGGTAAGACATGATGGACAGCTTCCTGATGGATTGAGACTTTACCAAGAGTAAATTGGGTTCCAACCTTCAAGGTTGAATGCAGAAGACTAGGATATGTTGATGACTTGACAAGACGAACTCATGGAAGATGTTATGATGAAAGAATACTAGAATGATGTTTGGGATATAGTACTCAAACCAGAAAGCAAGAATGTGGTATCTTACAAATAGATTTGCAAGATAAAATATGTTGCTGATAGAAGTAAGGAAAGACTTGTGGCTAGAGGTTTCTATAAGAAAGAGGGAATTAATTCTAAAAAAACACTTACTCCAGGAAGCAAGGTACACTTCCTTCAGAACTATCATGGTAGTTTCTTCCATGATGAAGTAAAGACAAGCCTTCCTTAATGGTATGATTGAGGAAGAGTTTTACATCGAATAGTCATAAGGATTTGAAGTTGAAGACAGATGGACTCACGTATGCAAGTTGATGAAGGCCCTCTATGGCCTGAAGCAAGCTCCCAGTGCTTGGTATGGAAGAATAGATAGTTTCCTGACGAGAATGGGCTTTGCAAAAAGTAAAGCCGATACTAACCTTTACTTCAAGGTTATAGAAGATGAACCTGTCATACTATTACTATATGTAGATGATCTATTTCTCACAGGGAATGAGAAACAGATTGTAGAATGCAAGAAGAAGTTCGTTGAAGATTTAGACGTTGGTCTAATACTTTATTTCCTAGGTCTGGAAGTATGAAGGAATCTTTCTCAATCAGGGAAAGTATGCAGTGCAAGTTTTGAAAAGATTTGATATGTTTGAATGAAAAGCCATGGCCACACCCATGGATTCCAACCTGAAGTTGTTCACTGATGACTCATCAAAGTTAGTGGATGTGACTCAATACAGACAGATTATTGGGTCATTGATGTACTTAACAAATACCAGACCAAACATTTGTTTTGCTGTGAACACCTTGAGTCAATATCTAGTTCAACCTAGACGTGTTCACCTGAAAGATGCAAAGCATGTGATGCGATATCTGAAAGGGACTATAGACTTTGATTTATACTATGATGGAAACCATGATTACAGATTGTATGGCTATACAGATGCAGATTGGGCTGGAAGTGTCTCAGACAGAAAAAAGCACATCAAGTGGATGTTATAGTCTGGGATCTGCTGTGATTTCATGGTTTAGCAGAAAGCAGTCCAGTGTTGCTCTAAGCACAGTCTAAGCAGAATATATAGAAGCTTGCTCTGCTAGTTGTGAAGCCATATGGCTTCGAAAGCTGATGTCAGGATTATTCAACCTAGACTTGGACACTACCGTGATTCTATGTGACAACCAAAGTTGTATAAAGATGACAGAGAACCCTGTGTTCCACGATAGATCAAAGCACATAGAAATCAGGTATTTCTACATTCAAGATATGATGCAGAAAGGAGCCATAAAGCTCCAGTATGTGAGTACTGATGAACAAGTTGTTGATGTGTTGACAAAGCCTCTGTCTCGAGTAAAGTTTGAACACTTTCGAGACAAGCTTGGTGTGGTTCGGAAAGACCTTCCCCGAAAGGGGGAGTAGTGATGTTGCAATGGAATTGTATCATCCCTAGGCACTTGCCCTAAAGTGATCCAGGGACCTCGATCCTCGAGAATGAAGAGGGATTGTATCATCCCGAGACATATGTCCAGAAGTGATCCGATGACCTCGGTCATCAAGAATGTGGCAGGATTGTATCATCCTTGAACTTCGGTTCAGAACGGATCCGGTGAACTTCGGTCATCGAGAAGGTGGTAGGATTGTATCATCCTTGAACTTCGGTTCAGAACGGATCCGGTGACTTCAGTACTCGAGAACGTGGTAGGATTAATCATTCTTAGACTTGATCCCGTAATTCCGAAAGGAAGGATCGTCTTAAATGTTGATGTAAGTGGACTTGATCCCGTAATTTTGAAAGGAAGGATCGTCTGAGTACCACAGATGTGTTGTCCATGATCCCGTAATTCCGAAAGGAAGGATCGTCTGAGTACCACAGATGTGTTGTCCATGATCCCGTAATTCCGAAAGGAAGGATCATGTTGGTTGTTGTTATACCTGCTATAGATGATGTTAGTCCAGCCTTGAGCTATTAATGATGATGTTGTTGATCGAAAGGTCAAAGTGCTGCTGATGATGTTGCTAATCAAAAGGTCAAAGTACTGATGATGATGTTTCTGATCGAAAGATCAGAGTGTGATGATGATGATGTTTTGACGATGATGTTGCTGATCAAAAGGTCAAAGTACTGATGATGATGTTTCTGATCGAAAGATCAGAGTGTGATGATGATGATGTTTCTGATCGAAAGATCAGAGTGTGATGATGATGTTTTGATGATGATGTTTCTGATCGAAAGATCAAAGTGTGATGATGATGATGTTTCTGATCGAAAGATCAGAGTATGATGATGATCATGTTGCTGCTGATTGAAAGGTCAAAGTGCTGAAGAAGTTGTTGATGATCGAAAGGTCAAAGTGCTAAAGATGTTGTTTCTGATCGAAAGGTCAAAGTGTTGTAGATGTTGATGCTGATTGAAAGGTCAAAGTGCTGAAGATGTTGATGCTGATCGAAAGGTCAAAAGGTTGCTATCATTGAAGATTGAAGATGAAGACTATATGATGTTGAAAAGCTTCCAATGATTCATAGATGTGTTACCCTGATGATGTTGATGATGTCCTCTATCTCTCTCCTACTATTGTTGTTGTTGATGTTGCTGTAGAATACCCTTCTCGTTAAGGGGGAGTGTTGAAATATTGTAACTTCGAAGAATATTCTATATGTATCTTTTTGTGGTCCCCGATGGTCCTACCGGGAGAACCACTTGTATTACTTTGTACCCCGATGCTTCTAATCGAAAGAACTAATAAGAGTCATGAGGTAGTCCCCTCTAATTGTAAAGGTGGGTCATTAGCACCCCAGTGTGGTTACTTGAGCCTACATGTTTAACTCGAGCCTACATGATTAACTCGAGCCTACACGTCGGATTTAATTATTAAAGTGAACGGATGAATATAAATAGAGGTGTGGAACTCCTCATTTGGAACACACACTCACTTGTGTAGCACATTAGTGGAGGAGAGAGAAGTAGCTGGAGAAGGAGGAGGATCAGTCTTTGATCTCCCTTTTGGTTTACCTTTTATCTTTTTGGGGCATCTATATTGAGGAAGCTTTTGCTGGGTTTTTCCCTTTAGGGTTTTCCCAGGATAAATCTTTGTGTTCTTTTCGTATGGTTGTGCTTGTCTATCTTTCAGTGATCTTTTGGCTTATGGTTATGCTGTTATGATGCTAAATGTTTTAAGATCTGATATAACCATTAAAAATTCAACAAACACAACCTCTCAAGAAGTGGTACATGATGTTTGTGTGTTTGCTTCGGTCATGACACTGGATTTTCAGATAGCCTGATGCCACTTTGATTGTCACAGTGAACTACAATAGCCTCTAGCTCACACTCGAACAACCTGGAAAGTAACTTCCTCAACCACATACCCTCACAAGCAACCATGTTGGCTGCCATGTACTCAGCCTCTGTCGAGCTCAATGCAACTGACTTCTGGTTCCTGCTGAACCAAGACACAACCCCTGATCCAATGCTAAAACAACAACCTGAAGTACTCTTCCTGTCCTCTACACATATTTCCCAGTCAGCATCTGTGAAACCAGCTAATTGCACACTCCCCCTACGCTCATAAACCAATCCATACTCAATTGTACCTCTAATGTAGCGAAGTATGTGCTTCATAGCCGTCCAATGCACTCTCCAAGGGTCCACCATGAACTGACTCAAATAGTTGACTACAAAGTTGATGTCTGGTTGTGTGTTGACCAGATACATAAGTGATCTGATAAGCTGACAATACAAGGTAGATCAAATCCGTCTGACCCTGATCCATCAATCTTCCTCTGGTTGAAAACTAGAGGTATGGCCATATGCTTGCAGACCTCCATCCTGAATTTCTTTAAGATCTCTACTGCTTACTTCCCCTGTCCAATGAAGAAGCATCTATCTCTTTGCCAAACCTCCAAGCCCATAAAGTAACGCATTAGCCCAAGGTCTTTCATCTCAAACTCCCATGCAATGTTGGACTTGCAGTCTCCAATCAGCCTCTCATCTCCTGTCAAAAAGAGATCATCCACATATAGGACCAGTATGAGAGGCACCTCACCTGCCAAGAAGTACAGGTTGTGATCAACATCACTCCGTTGAAATCCCATCTCTCGTAGATAGTTGTCAATCCTTGAGTACCATGCTCGTGGTGCTTGCTTAAGCCCATAAAGAGCTCGAAACAGTCTGCATACATGTGTCTCCCTCTTGAACACATCAAACCCCTTTGGCTGCTTAATATATACCTCCTCCTCTATCACTCTGTTGAGTAAGGCAGTCTTGACGTCCATTTGGTGGACTCGCCAACCCATATCTGCTGCTAAAGAGATAATGGTCCAAATAGAAGAATACCTAGCTACAAGGGCAAAGGTCTCCTCATAGTCAATACCCTCCTTCTATGAAAACCCCTTTGCCATGAAGTGTTCCTTGTACTTTTCCACACTTTCGTCTGTTGCATGCTTCACCTTGTAGATCCATCTGGATCCCACCGCCTTTTTTCCTTCAGGCCTCGGCACAACCTCCCATACCTAGTTCTTCATGATTGAGTCATACTCCTCAACCATGGCCTCCTGCCACACATCATGTTGTGCAGCCTCCTCAAAACTGGAAGGTTCAGAGTTATTCAACTCTGTCATCAGTGCCATATAACTAAGTCTCACTGGCGGTTTTCTACGTCTCATGGAGCTCTGTGGAGGATCTACCTTCCTGGAATCATGTACTGTCGACCTGAACCACTTAGGTCTTGGCCTAGTGTCTACCTGTTGCGGCTGCTGGATATCTGTCTCCTGTTGCAGCTCATCCTCCAAGTCAATGACTGAAGGATCATGTCCACCTGACTCCCTTCGACTACCAGAACGTGTGCCCTGTGTCTGTACCTATACCTATACATCTAGCTCCTCCAACTTGATCCCTGTGTCCTGTGCTAGTTGTTGCTCTGTTGGTAAGTCCATAGATCTTCGCAAGGCACTATCCTCATCAAACTGGACATCCCTGCTCACAATCATCCTCTTGCGAGCAGGAATGTAAACTCTATATGCCTTCGAAGTCTCGCTATAACCAACAAGTAACCCCTTCTCTCTAGAAGGGTCCAACTTCTTCCTATTGTCAACATGAACATGACAATAGCCGACACTGCCGAATATGCGAATGTGACTCACATCTGGCCTAGTGCCTATGAAGACCTCCTCTAGTGTCTTCCTCCCCAAAGTTGTGTGGGGACATATGTTCGGAAAGTAAACTGCAGTCCTATATGCCTCGGCCCACTGGAATAGTGGTAATCCATGATCAAATAGCATGGCCTTGGCTGCTCCTACCATACTCATGTTCTTCTGCTCTACAACTCCATTCTGTTGTGGGATATGGGGCATAGTGTGCTCCTTCTTGATTCCCTCTGCCGAACAATACTCCATGAACTCATTGGAGGTGTACTCACCCCCATTGTCTATCCTCAACACCCGAATCTTCTTTCCTGTTTGGTTCTCAACGAGAGTCTTGAACTCTCGAAACCTCTCAAAGACCTCTGACTTGGCCTTCAGGAAAAAGATCCAGATTTTCGTGGAATAGTCATCAATGAAGGTTATGCAGTAACTGTAACCACTGAAAGAATGGACACTCATAGGTCCACATACATCAGAATGCACTAAGTGAGTAGATCCATGCATGAGAAATTGTTAGGATCCAAGTTGAGTAGATCATTTTCAAGTTGATGAGCTCGAATGTCATTTTTAATTACAAATATGGTATTGAATCTGCTCCAAGCATCATTAAGCACAACACTACCTTGAAGGTGAAACTGCAAGTCGAGAGAAACAAACATGCCTATCAAACCACGAGTTGAATCATTTCTATTTTTCCCTTTTACCAACTTATCGACATCAATAGGAGCATTTTCAATTCCCAAAGCACTTCTATAAAGCCACTTAATTCTAAGGATATCTTCTGCAATGCCTCATAGTTGACCTTTTGGTAATTAAAACCCTAATATGAATCAGTTTAGCATTTTAAATTCTTATTATTTGAATGGACTCAGTTAGATTGTTTAAAATTGTTGTTACGTGAACAAATGGACTCTGTATTTATGAATGGTAATGGAATTTATCATTTTGATTTATTAATGGCAATAAATATGTTATTTAATTCGAACATGCAAATTGAATATGGAATATCAATATGTGGAATACTAATTTAGTCTATACTTTGGATATAGAACAAGTACAATATATGCTACAAATGAACTTACATGATTATATTTAAATATCGTTTTAGTGATATGGATTAACACTTGAAAGAGTTGGGTATGTTTATAAATGATATTTATGTTAATGATGAAATAACCCACATGTTGAATGGCTATGAGATAGTCGGATTCCTATAATGTGAAGGGACATGAGATGTCATGGACATCAAGAAGATAATGATGTTATATCAGTTTTCATATTATTTAATTATGAATTCCAATATTTCTATGACTTGTGGGTGAGTGTGATTTTTTACAGAAACAGTGACTTGCCCAAAGTGGTTGTTCAATGACGAGACCTGTTAGAACAGTGATGGAACAATATAGTTGATGTAGCGTGTTGACCCTAGTACTACTAAGGGGGATGGAAGCATTTCCCACCGTTTATCCCTTGAAATCCGAAGTCATGGGAGGGTTGCGCTGAGCACACTCCCCTAGATGTGTGATGACGACTAGTGGGTGCCTGCTGTGGAAGCTTGGTCGATGTAGGACTCTACGCTTCCGCTTACGGGTTTTATACATGGTTAGGTTGATATAGACGATGCCACAATATATTGCAGCAAAGGACGAGATGGTGAGGTCAGGAGATGGAAGTAGTGGTGATACCATCATGAATATATGATTGATTTACTTTATTATGCGTATCTAATTCAGTTTTATTTCTTTTGTATGAATGAGTAAGAATGATGAATGATGCATTATTTAAGTTGTTCTTTTGTGTGTTGTTTGCAAGTATATAATAATGATGCATTAGGGGCATTAAAAGTGATTATTAGTACCCACACTTAAGATGTGTGCGTTGGCCACGTATATACCAATTCGTGAGTACATTACTATGATTGGTCTATAGATGAATAAATTAGTATAAGTACATTAGAAATTAGTAACTTGGTTGATGAATTATTGAAGTATTACTTATGTATTGAAAGTATAAATAATTGTTATATATATATATGGTACTATGAGTTTGTTGACTTGTTTAATATATTTTAGATTTAAATAAATTGATTGGATTATTGAACTATATATTTTATTATGTACATATAATATAATATAAAACATCCTCTTTTGAAAGATATATATATGTATATATATATATATATATATATATATATATATATCTTATTTGTTTATGTGTGAGGAAAATATAAATAAATGGATAGATAGGGTTGCACCTTTTAGAAAAGAGTTGTCATAGTTGCATTTAAGTGGTAGCATGAAAAGTGAGACTTTGCAACCATGTTTATTATTATTTGTAATTATTTAAAATCAAATTTTTATTTTTAAAGAAAATAAATGTACTGATTGTTGAATATTATTCTATTGGCATTTAACATAAAGAAAACCTGCGTGAGGAAGAGGACTTTTGATATAAATAGGAAACTTGAGATTGGATAGGGGGGGTTCTTTTTCTTTAAGGATATTTTAGGGAAGAGTTTTGAAGGGATGGAGAATTTTGGATATTTTGGGGAGAAGAAGCTTGGAAGAGTTAGAAGAGTTTGAGAACTCTTGGAAGAATTGATACATAGATTACTGGTGCATCATTGTTCTATTTTTTGAGGGTCTTGGGAACAGAGGGCCAGGAGGCCATTTGGATGGTAGATGGCTTCCTGAGGCTAAGGAGCCGGCTAGGCCCTTAGTTCACTGGGAGGTAAAATTGTGGTTCTGCTTTGGGAAATGAAGAGGAAAGCAACTCGAGGGGAAGATGGAGGCTTGCTTTTGTTTGGACTTCCTCACCATTCTTATATTGAGGTATTCTTGTAATGAGATGCACTTTTACAATAAAGAAACTTAAAAGAAGTTACATGCACTTTTTAAAAAAAATAACTACCAAAAATAAGACTTGAACCCAAGACCTCTAATTTAATAAAGCAACTTTCAATCAAGTGAGTTAATACAAAGGATATGTAAAAGTCGGAAGGGAGGAAGGGGATCTTTTTACTCTTGTGCCTTAAAGTGCATGCTTACCCCAAAAACCCAACTTCTTTCCTACGAAATGGATTCAACCCCACAACATATAAAAAACAAGGGAAAATGTGGAGGTGGACCTTAAACCACAAGGTTAGATTTTTTGTTATCCCAGTGAAAAATGTATCAGTTTACCCCCGTATTCCACAATCACACTAGGTGCACGGCAAAGAGCATACACAAGTAAGGAGATACTTTCCTTCTGTTTCTGATTTGTTGAGATCGCACAGAGGCATCAAGCAAAGAGCATACATAGAGGGAAAGGGTATAAACCAATGTTCCACAAAATTTCCGGGGCGGTGAGTGGTGGAGCGGGGAAACGCACAAGGGCAACGTGTGGAAACTACCCCAAATTTTAGGGAAATTTCGGGAAAACGAGGGGACGTCCGAGTCATAAAAATTAATTTAAAATATAAAAATGATAAATCCCAACAGTAACTATGACCATATAAAACGTAAAACTAAAAACTAAATTCATCGCTATGGGGTGTACATCTATTAGTTATTAGCATATAAAATTTCAAATTTGTAAATGATACTGAACTATGTTACTATACCCATGCAAAAACTAAAAACTAAATATCATAATTATCATTATGCAATCTATATCTAAATTCAAATTTCAAATTTGTAAATGATAATGCAAGAAACACTGAAGTCTGAAATAGTCAAATAGATACCGAACAATGAACACAGAGAAGTTAGAACTTAGAATAGTGACGGTTGCTCCAAGTTTAGTTGCAATATGATTATGAAATGAAATCGTGAGAGGATAGCGTTTAGGAAGATATTAGACTCTTAGGTTAGTCTAGGATTTAATTTAATTTTCATTTCATTATGTTTTAATTTTTAAACATTTTTTTAATATTTTTATTTGCATTTATTTTTATTGTGAAAGATGAAAATTTGGGGGGGAGGGGGCGAGGTCGCTTACAAGCCTCCCCTAGGGGGATACGCGTTCCGCACTTGGGAAAACGTGGGGAAACATTTCTCTAGGAGTTTCCCCGTCCCAGAAGCATGGGGGAGCGAGGGGGCGCGTTCCCCACCCTAGGGGACGCATTCTCGTGGAACACTGGTCTAAACCTAGTAATAAAATAACAATAAATAAACTAGACCAAAATAAATGATAGAGAGTAAAGAGATAATGATAAACAAAATTGTGTAACTATACAATTTACCTTTGGCTCCTAAAGAAAAGACTATATCTAGGGAAAACCGAAACCTTTTCAAACGAAATGAAAAGTGTTCCTTACTGAAAAACAACACTTCGGATGCAACAAAACATTCCTTCTGGCCCTGAAATGATCAAACAAAACCAGAGAGTAGTAGTCACATGCAGTAACACCCACCGGCTTCTAATCTTGAATGAAAAACAAATCATCCCTCAACAACGTTTAGATACCAAGTACGAATCGCAGGGTATATCCCACAGAGGTTAAACACGGAAGGACACCACTCACACACAAAGATCAAAGATCAATACACCAATGTTTTTACGTAGTTAAAACTCTCGGAGAGGGAAACAGTCCACGACCCCATCCAACGCAACAACTTGAGGCAATATATTAATGTAAATAAAAATAATTTACAAGAGTTTTTCACAATAATCAATCATAAATAAATGACCCTCCATGCTCTTTAAATAGAGATCATTGACCAATAGGGTGTTAAGCCATGGATCAAGTGTCGTCAAGATCAAAGAGAAGAAGGACTATCAGATCACTTAATGTCTAAAACATAACTGTGGCCGTGAGATTAGATAGTTACAAAAGTACATAAAGATATACACTAAAGAAACATAATTTAACCTGAAGACACATTAAACCAAGTTGAACTTAACTCACTGCTATGTGTCAAAATATCCTAAGACATTCATAAAGAGGATTAACTAAAATAGTATCTAGCCCTCTATAAGAAGGCATTCACTTCTCATTTAATAGTATCTTATCCTATTAAGAGGGCTAGATATTGTTACCTTATAACAGTATCTTAAATATAGCATCCTATATAGTATCTCTTATAAAAGATCTCTTATAAAGGACTAGATAGTATCTTAAATATTATCTTGGTTTTATCTTAGATAGTATCACACTTAACTAAAATAGTATCTTGGTTTTATGTATTCGTTCAATTTATGTTATTGTGACATTTTATTTGTAAATTAACTTAAAACCCAATCTTGAGTTACCCAGTATATAATTTTTGTTTTTAATTACTGATAACCACAAATGAGTTTCTTCACAAATATTGCAGCGAAAAAAAAATACTGAGAAAAATAGAACAACAATCACATCAATCAAGACACCAATATTTTTGGGTATGAAAACACCCAGAAAAACCCAAGATCGGAAAACCAGGGCAGCAATCTGAGAAGATATTTTTATTAGCAAGATATAGACCAATACATATTAGAAAAATATTGGTGTCTCTAATATAAATAATATTTGACTTAATGGATATTTTTCTATTTTTACCCAACCTAGCAAAATCGTACAACCGAAACTCACTAAAAAACCCCAGCAAGATCGTACGACCCCTGCGTCAACATGTATGACCATCTGCGTCAACGTACAACCTCTCTATGTCAGCATGTACGATCTCCTGCATCAGTGATGTACGGCCCCTTCGTAAGATCGTACGGCCTCCTGCGTCCGCTTATACGACCCCTCTGCGATTTTCCTAAGTTTCTCTGTCGATCTCCAAAAAATGTCCTTTAGTCTCACTCTCTACAAATTTCTCCTGCAAACTTTTTCTCTCTGTCCATGTTACCAACTATTTTGTACAATAGTTGAACTTCCTATTGAGCCGCTAGTTATCGAGCATGATGAATGCTCATCTCCAGAGTTCAAAAGTTCAGTGTGCTCTAGAGTTAGCCAGTTTTGGCTTAACCTTTTTATTTTTTGTAAAATACATGTTCATACTCCCTTGGGGAAATTGTAAAAAATGTCCTAGCATTTAATTTTTTATAAAAGGCTTGGCTTCCCAAACTTAAGCATCAAACCAACTAGCCCAGAGTGTTTTTCCCTTGGTTATTATTGGTTGTTGAACAAACGACTAATAATTTCCGAGTTTTTCACTCGCACCTCCAAAGCTGAGGTAGTTGTCTTGGTGTTTCGGCCTTAGGAGGTTATTAGAGCCTTCGTGTCAGTGTTTTTCAACATGCTAAGAATTCTGATTGAGTCGTATGAACATGTACTAGGTCCCCCTAGAGTTTCGTTTGATTCCGAGAAAAAATAATTTTTCCGTTTTTTAAGCCATTTTTTAATGGTTTAATTGGAAAAATTCAAAATGTAAAAAAAGAATGATTCGGAGTCCGTTTTCGGCATGGTTGGGCTCATTTTCAAGCCCGGAGCAGCATCTTTACCCCAGGAGCCACTTTCACCATCAGTCGAGCAATCGGAGCACCCATGAGGCAATATTTGGCTAAAAATGCATCATAGTAGCATTTAAATGCTAAATTTGGATAAAATGCACCTTAAGTCAAAATACTCAAAAAAGTCAAAATTAATAAAAAAAATGATGGGGATGACTTGGCATGGGTCCCCCATTGAGTTACGACTCCCTTCAAGTGAGTTGGCATCCAAACTTTGGAAAAAAAGCAATCACAATTTAATTTCATGAAAAGAGAAATCGTGAGCATGGTGCATGGGGTTCACGCTAGCATGGAGTATGTGGTAGTGATGAGTGGGATTGGTGGGGGACCCATCCACTAAGAATTATAATAAGTTATAAACCATCATCACCACACCATGCGAATTGTTTGAAGCTTGTTTTATTTTGTGAGGGGTGATGTGAAGGATGAGTATGACGTCAAATCCCACGGCTAGCTAGATCAACCCTCGCATGCATGTGTAATGGTTTGAGAGAATAGTGGAGACAGAGTTTAGCGTCAACATTAAGATGGAGCTCACGTGGGAGACTTCCTTGTTTTAGGGCCACCTCACGGCTTCGATCCCTTCAAAGCATGAGTTAGTAATAACTTCAACCCAGATGTCACCTCCCACAAAGGTTCACACATATCTCTCTTGGCAGCTTCATATTTGATGGTTGATGGTTCCAAGGAAGGGTGGGGTGCGCCTTGCCAAGGTGGAGGCCACCTCCCCATCCACTTCAATGCATACTCGAGTCTAAAGAAGGGATGTGCACTCCAAGCCAGGAATTAACAGGGATTTGATTGGGAAGTCGATTATGTCTATTGTGCTATTGGCTCTCTTCAAGTGCCGAGTCTGTTTTAGGTTTTAGGTGGTAGAGTTTTTGTATAAAGAGAGGTGCATTGCACTCTCTTCAAGGATGGAGAGTTTGGCATAGAAACTCTGGTGGAATTTGTAAGCTTCTTTTTGTTAATAAAATATTGAGACTTTGGAGGTCATTTGATGGGCTGTTGGCATTGTGTCTTCATCCTATGTGAAGTAATATCTCTTTCACCCTACCCTTGTATTGCAATTTGATTATTATGTTTATTGAAGACTAACAATCTAGTACTTAGGATTCTAATCAATTTGCATTGAGTGTTTGTGACTTCAGGGATTGCATCTGGTAGGAGCTCTCCGCATCTAATACCTTCACCATACAAATGTTCCATTATTAACATATTTTGTTTGCAGGGTTGCAAGCGGTTCCGGATCTCTCTTTCCTTCTCCAACAAACTTCTAAAAAACTCTTTTTGGTTACTTGTTACTAGTCCTACCCATCTCTAAGCTGTGGAGGATCCAAGTCATACCTTTCTCCAAGCCTAGAATCTCCCACCAAGCTTGCCATCTTGCTTTTCTGGCTTGTCTTGGTCTCATGCTTTCGTCTTCCTTCCTTGCTCTCATCTTCTTCCCCTTCTGCTAGTCTTCTTACCTTGCCTTCCCTTCATTTTCTCTTTGCTTCATTGTCCTCTCCTCCTCTCATCCATCTTCTCTCTTTGGCTTCCTTTTTGTTTGCTCCCCGTTCTTATGGTTAGTTTAGGGCTTGCATTTTTCTTTGTTAGTTTAGTTTGTTGGTATTGTTAGTGTAGCTTTGCATTAGATCTCATTTCTGTAGTTTTAGATCCATAAAGTTTGTGCATTGTTACATTTCATTCTAGTTTCATTTCCTAGCTTGCATCTTAGATTTAAGTTTGTAGATCTTAATCTTAGATTAGTTTCAAGTTTGATTTATTTTGCTAATGACTAATGGGTGCATGAGTTGTTTGGATTTTTGTTTGTTGTAGGTATTGAGAGGAAAATAAAGCGCAAAGGTGAAGCAAAGAGACACTTGAACCTAAAAACACTTGGAGATTACCCAAAGAAGAAGAGAAACACATCAAGAAACCATAAGAAAAATCCAAAACCCAATGAAGATGGTGCTAAACAAGAAGATCTAAAGCTTCTCACTCTCCTTTTTGTAAAAGAAGTCATAAGACTTCTTGTTCTACGTTTTTGCTTACTTTCAGTTCCCAAAAGGTTGAAAATCCTCAATATTGTACTTGATTAATAAAAAGGCTAAGTGGGATAAGGCCTCCCACACTTTGTGTTTTCCTTCCCCCATTTTGGGAAGAGCCTTGGGTTGTACTTTTGTTTGGTCATTAGCATGCTTAGAGTAGTTTCATTTTATGCTTAGAACACTAGTTGCTAGTTCAGTTTATTTTTGCTAAGTTAGTTTCTTTCAAGTCATTGTTTATTAATCTTTTTGAGCTATCACTTGGTTTCCACATTTACAATCTGCTTGTCTCTTAAAAAGAAACCAAAGTCTCTTAAACTTGCCATAACCCAAGTCAAGAGCACTCTCTGTCGAAGAGCATAGTTACATTGCATTTTCCTTGCATTAGGTATATAGATTAGCCAAAGTCTCTTGAACTTCTGTCATAAGACAAAGTCAAGAGCACTCCCTGTCGGAGAGGTTCATCTGTGTGCTCATAATTAATAAAATATTTCCAACACACATTCCCCATAAAATTTACTTCGTTGCTTTCCATCACTTAGTATGCTCTGTCGACCTTAAAAAGTTGGATTCGTACTCAGAACGGTGATTAGAAATTGATTAATCTTACAAGTGACAACCATAAGTAAAACTTTCAACCCCACAACCAACCAACCGGCGTTGTCGATGAATACTGAGGTAGTGGGCGAATTCTTGCTAGTGACGGCGGAACAAACCATTGTCTCAGAGTTCAAACAGGTTGGTTAAGTTCCTTGGACACCTAGCCTGGAATACTGGATGGTTCAACATGTCATTGAGGAGCCACCAAAGGTATATCTTCTGGTTGATACCTTGTGTTCTTAGCCATAATAATCAAGATCACTAAAAATTTATAAAATTTACAAAGAAGACTTGCAAAATGATCTCACAAACACACTAAACGCTTGTATCTTTGCATCCAAAGCACTACAATCTTGACTCTGTTACCCATCGAATAAGGCACTGAGCTTGTGCTCATTTCATTTATATATCTAAAGTGCATATTTTATTTCATTCTGGATGTCTTTGCTTAAATCAATCAGTTCTGTTGTCCTTAAATTATTGCAAGTATACCTTTGTGTTATTTAAATTTTAGATCTGTGATCTTTTCACCATAATAAAGTCCTAAACAACACCCATCCGCATCACCATACACCAAAAACACTTAAAATACATTGAGCCATAGAAACTCTTTGTTAGGGACTACCCCCCTTGGCTTCGTTAGGAGTTAGCCTAAACGGAGGAGCTAGGAGTAGGTGATGTTGATGTATTTGTAACTTCGGAATGTATTCATCTATGTATCTTATGTATTGTAACCCGATGTTTATTCCGGGATGTATCTATAATGTAATTGAGTCATGTTGTCATGCCTCGATGTTCCGATCGGGAGAATCAATAATGTAAATAAGTCATAGTGGGTAACCCTCCGATTGTCTAAGGGTTAAAGTCCCCGCAATTCCGGGCCACTAGGGTTATTAGACTCTCCTAGTAGAGGTCGGCCCTGGTAGGGTTTTAGTCATGTCAGGATTAGTATAAATCGAGAGTTGGACTCTCTATTTAGCACACAACTCATACACACTCAAGTGTAGCGCATAGTTGAGGAAGAGAAAGACACTGGGGCTAGAGGAAAGGTCTTGCTGCTGTCGGGAGATTGTCTTACTGTTTTTGGGTTTCACTTTGGTGCTAATTCTATCTCAGAGGAAGTTGCGGGGTTTTCTCCATTTATGGTTTCCCCGAGGAAAAACACTTTGTTCATTGTCTCGTGTTTAATTATTGTGCTTGTTGTTCTCTCAGTTAAAGATCCTAATGATATGCTAGCTAAATGTTGAAAAACTAACATGGTATCAGAGCTAACCTGAGAAGAAGACACTATGCAGCTGCGGGAACTAGGGCTTCCTAGTTTGTGGATCTCTCTCCACAGATTTTCAGCAAAAGTAAGGTGGAATAACTCTCCTCGTTAGGGCGCATTTTTCTGTCGAAGCATAATCCAATTCTAAGGTTTTTCAGTTTTGGACCTGTCACTACTGCCGAAAATTAGGGCTTTGCACAGAAGAGGAATTTTTCAGTGAGCCCAGGCTTGGATTGATCTCCTCCCCAAAATCAAAGTTAGGGACAAATTTCAAGGCATTTGGGTGGACAGAACTCCGGAAAAGCAAAACCCTAATTCGCTCCTGAACCAGCTCTGCAGGATTTCAGCTCAAGTTTCAGATCCAACATCTTGACCTGGTAAGATCTAAAATATTTTGTATTTCCATTTGAGGTTCTTAGTTTAAGATGTCTCATCATACCAAGCTTGAGAGAGGTGATAACTTCCGAGCCTGGAAGTATAGGATCTCCCTGGTCCTCGAAGAAAATGAGTTGGACTCCTATATCCAAGAGGAGGTTCCAGTTCCAGAGGAAGATGAGGCCAAGGCCTTACATAAGAAGAAGTTGGTTATGGAAAAGAGGATCATTGCTGATTCTATCAAGGATCACCTTATCCCACAGGTGTCCTCTCTCAAGACACCTAAAGCTATGTTTGATGCCCTAACCAAACTGTTTGAAGGAAATAACATCAATCGGAAGATGACTCTAAGGAACCAGTTGAAGAATGTCAAGATCCAGAATGAGGAGACCATCCAGTCATGCTTTACAAGGGTCTCCCAGATCAAAGAACAACTAGAAGCTGTAGATGAAGAAGTGGAGAATGCAGAGATTGTGATGACAACATTGAATGGCCTTCCTAGGTCATGGGATTCTTTCATCCAAGGAATTTGTGCTAGGAAGAAGTTGGTCAAGTTCAGCAGACTGTGGGAAAAATGTTCTCAAGAAGAAGCTCGGATAGCAGCTCGAGAAGAAAAGATGGGAAATGAAGATCAAGCTCTCACAGTACACTCAAAGAAAGGAAGAAGGGAAAAGCATCATCACCAAGGTAAGCATTCTCATCAAAAAGGTTCATCTAAACTCAGATGTTATACATGTGATGAAATAGCGCACTTTGCTAGACACTGTCCTATGAATAAGAATAGGTCCAAGAAGAAGAACTCCAAAAGAAAACATCATGCTCACACTACTGAGAATGATGATCCTCCAAGGAAGAGAGTAAAGCAAGAAAGTGAAGATGAATATGTTCTAATTTCCGCTCTCACAGGAACTGTCACACATGGGAACAAAGATTGGCTTATTGACAGTGGGGCTTCCAAGCATATGACAGGCTTCAAGGAATCCTTTGAGAAACTATCCGAACATAACTCACCCCATAAGGTGAAGCTAGGAGATGACAACCAATATCCAATAAAAGGTAGTGGTGAATCCTCCTACAAGCAGGATTAAAGAAGAATCTTCTATCCATATCGGCACTGGATGCAAAAGGCATGAGAGTTGCATTCATAGATGGTCAAGTCATTATGTGGCCAAGAGGAAAGACTATTGACGATGCAATAGTGATTGGAGAACAAGAAGGAGGTTTATACAAACTAAAGGGCCATTCAAAACAAGCTATGGTCCATGACACAGTATAGCCAAATGAACTATGGCATAGAAAGCTTGCACATGTGCATTACAGAGCACTACCACTTGCAAGCAAAGCTGTTGAAGGTCTTCCAGAAATCCAAGCAAAACATGAAGAGGTCTGCAAAGGATGTGCGAAAGGGAAGAATACAAAGAAGACATTTCCAAGTAGTGAAAGCAAAGCAAAAGGAATCTTGGAAATCATCCACTTCGATGTATGCGGTCCAATGTCATCAAGTTCACTAAGTAGGTATGTATACTATGTTTCTTTTATTGATGACTTTTCTAGGAAGACATTGATTTACTTCATGAAGAACAAAGATGAAGTGTTCAGCAAGTTCAAGGAATTCAAATCCTTGATCGAGA
>LPNX010801218.1:0-13199 GCA_001517045.1 Pseudotsuga menziesii | reverse complement strand
CTAGATCTAGGGTTTAATCTCCACCTCTAGATCTAGGTATTTGACATTCTATTCTTCTCAATTAATCTCCACCATTAGATTAATTTTTAATCAAAGGCTTAGAAGTTTAATCCATGTCCAAGTAGTATTAACCTTTGGATCTAAGCTTTTGATTTAAAATCCACCATTATATTAGCTTTTAATTAAAATGGAAAAATCATGGGCCAAGGTGGACGCCCCCCTCTAAACTTGGCGGCTCCTCCAAAAATGGCGTCTCCAATAATGATGTAAAACGTGGGCAAAAGATAGATGGCGCCCTCACTAAAGTAACCTTGACGTCTCCATAAATGGGTAGCGCACCTCTATCTTGGGGCGCTTCCATAATTGGTAGCTCTTCTAAATATGTTAGCGCTACCTTTATTTGGCTTAGCGCCCCCTCCATTGTGCCAGTGCTACCTCTATCTTGGCGGCCTCCTCTAAAATATAACGCTCCACCATATATGGCCAACGCCCTCATTTAAAATGACGCCTCCTCTAATTTAAAACGCGCCTCCAAATATAGCGTGGGCACTTTTAATACATGGGCGTCCTCCTTTACATGGTTAGCGCCCCACTAAAATGGCATTGACTTTTATGTGTAGCGCCTACCTCCATCTTAGCGTGGGTCCTCTTCATGACAGCGTGGGTCCTCTTCAATGCAGCGTGGGTCCCCTTCATGACAGCGCCTCCATAGATAGCGCCCACCTCCATATTTAGCATTGACTTTTATGTGGCGCCTCTCCAAATTGTAGTAGCGCCCCTTCTATTGCATCTAGCACCTTCATTATACTTGGGGGTTTTACCTTTAGAGCTAGCGCCCTCCATACTTGGTGGAACCTCTATATTATGGTAGCGCTTTACCATATTTAATATTTACCATCAATAGAGTGGGTCCTTCCTTTTATGAGCGCCTCCTCTAATTTGATGAGGTTTTTTTAATATGGACATTGCTCCTTTAACCTTAGCCAATGCTCCAGAATTTTATCCAGCCTTTAGACTTAGGCTTAAAATAAACTTCACCTTAGATTTTTAAAATTTCAATTTAAATTTTTAAATTTTCCTAGAATTGACTTAGGAAAAATTAAAAATAAAATTAAAAAATTAATATCTAGGCCATGGGGGGTGTAAAAAACTTTGGAATAATTTTTCCTAGGCTTAGGAATCCCCAAACTAACTTACCATGGCATTTCTTGATTTTTTACTTCAAAATCACAAAATGTGAATTTTGACTTAGGGAATTTAATTAATTCCCTAGGAAAAATAGACCTTGCTTAGACAAAAATGGTCTATCTCTTCAACCACTCATCAGAATGACATGGGACTCGAAGCAGTGGCTTAGGGGGTTTCATAGCAATTAACTTTGCATTCATAGCCCCTATTACAAAATGCCATGCTTGAGCAATTACATTATTACATCACGACTGAGTTAATTAATCACCAAGGGGTGAAATTAATTAACTAGAAAAATGATTAAAAATACAACAACACAACAAAACTCCGCAAGACTCTAGACAAGTGCCTAGCATGGTCATGAATTACACTTTGAAGCCTTAGCCACCTCATGGAATTGACTGGTAGAACGCCCGTCACCACCAACTTCTGCCTTAAATTTCTTCCTGGTTGAACATGTCTGCAGCACTGCAGATGCAGGTGGATTGCTCATAAGGTTCTACAGACCTCTCTCCCTGAACTCTCGTAACAATTCTTGGACTTCGCGATCATTTGACATGGTCTTAACTGCAAAACTCAAAACAATGAGAAATACGAAATGCGCAGAGCTGGATGCATTCTTAAAGAATTCAATGATCAAATCTGTCATAATTATGCATCAAAGATACCAATTCTGACCGAACGGCGGTAAATCTTGTTCACACGGTGCTAGATTTTCCCTAAATCTCATCATTACAGGTAGCTAAGGCAGCTCACGTGTTGGCGCCGCCAAATCGAGTTTGTCCCATCGGTCACATTTTAGGCTGCGACACACCTTTCTTCTTCGACACAACCACTAACTTCAACTTCGCCACAGTGAGGACCTTCGACCCATCTTGTCCCAATCGCCAACCGAACTTCGACCTTCGAACTTTGATAGCCTTCAAAGCTTTGAGAACAACTTCATTATAGTCTAGTACCCAATTTCAACTGTTCTTGGTACTTAGACTCTCTTTCTTGCTGTTACTTTTGATTAGGGGGTCCCGGCTTATCCCTGTACTTCTTTAATCTGCTTCCATTCACCATGGAGGGCAAAATTTCTCCATTCAATTTAACTAACTGAACTGCACCACTATCATTAACTTTCTGAACTATGTATGGTCATTTCCAATGTGTCCTGAACTTACCTGGGAACTTCATGAATTTACTGTCGTACAAGAGCACAAGATCACCAATCCGGAAATGTTTCTTCTTGATGTGTCTATCATGCCATGCTTTTTCTCTAGCTTTCTGTACTTGCTGCTGAAAACCTGCAATGAACCTGTCTTCTTCGAGTTCCAGTATCTTTGCCAGCCTTTCATTCAGCACGGCTGGATCATCCATCTTTGTGAAGGCAGATATTCTGAGGCTAGGGACAATGTACTCCATGGGCATAACTGCTTCTTGTCCATATACCAGCCGAAAAGGTGTGTGGCCTGTCAACTTCTTACACGTGGTTCTATAAGCCCGTAATACTGCTGGAATTCTAAGATCCCAGTCATTCCTTTTAACATTACAAACCTTCGTCAGAGCGTGCTCAAGAATCTTGTTAAAGGCTTCGATAGTTCCATTTGCTTGAGGGTGGTAGGCAGTACTCTTCTGATGATATACTTGAAATTCTTCAATCAATGCTTCAATGGTCTTATTCAGAAAATGTGATCCTTGGTCACTCATAAGAATTCTAGGACACCCAAATCTTGTCAAGATATTATCAAAGATGAACTTCGCAGTTGTAGCAGCGCTACAGTTCTTGACCGGTTGAGCCTTAGCCCAACGAGTGAGGTAATCAGTTGCTGTAATAATGTATCTTGCTCCAGATTTCTTTGCAGGGGGATTGATTGGTCCAACAAAATCAATAGCCCATTTGTCAAATGCTTGTAAAGTTACCTGTGGAACCAGAGGCATCTCGTCCCTCCTGGATGGTTTGCCTGTCCTTTGACAGATATCGCAGTTGTGGCAATATTCTCTTGCATCCTTATGAATTGTAGGCCACCACAATCCAGCTGTCAGAATCTTCTGAGTTGTAGCTTTCCTAGCAAAATGACCTCCTGCTGCTCCAGAATGTGCCTCAGCCAAAATCAATGGCTTTTCATGCTCCAAGACGCATCTACGCAGTATTTCATCTGGTCCCATCTTATATAGTTGTCCTGCTATCAAGGTAAAGTCGGCTGCTCTAACTACCAGCTGCTTCTTCTGCTTTGTTGTCATCTCAGGGGGTGCAAACCCTGTAGACAAGTACTGCACAATATCCTGAAAATAGTCATCAACCATCTGAATGGCAAACAACTGGGCATCAGGAAGACCTTCGTCCAAACTAGTGAGCTCTTCTCCTGACTCGAACCTCGACAAGTGGTCAGGCCCCAGGTTAAATCTTCTTGGCTTAACTATGATCTCAAAGTCATACTCCTGAAACAAAATCAACCATCTGCATATCCTTCCACCCAACACAGGCTTGTTAACTAAATACTTCAAAGCAGAATGGTCGGTCAACATCTTAAAATGAGATCCTAACAAATAATGTCGAAACTTCTGCAATGCATATACCATAGCTAGACCTTCTCGTTCTGTCGTAGTATAATTATTTTCTGCTATGGACAACTTTCTACTTGCGAAAGCAATAGGGTGATCAATATTACCTTCACCTGACTGAGCCAGTACCACACCTAAAGCAATGCAAGATGCATCGACATGAACATGAAACTCCTTATTCCAGTCAGGGAATACTAGGATAGGGGCAGTTACCATCTTTTCCTTCAAAATATCCAAGCTTTCCTGACACTCGGGTGTCCATTCAAATTTAATATCTTTCTTCAACTTCTTTTCCATAGGGGCTGTAATCTGAGCATATCCCTTAATGAATTTCCTGTAATATCCAGTATGACCAAGCGTAGTGCGAAGTTGCTTGACAGACTTCGGAGGTGGCAAGTTCACAATAATGGCTATCTTCGCAGAATCCACCATCAATCCTTGCTTGCATACAATGTGACCTAGCAGAATTCCAAAAGGTGCACAAAAAATACACTTCTTTAGGTTCAAAGAAATCTGATGCTGCCTACACTTGTCCAGCATAAGTCTTAAACTAGCTATATGATCTTTCAATAAGCCAAAGATAGTCCAATCATCAAAGTAAACTTCCAAGAACTTATGAATGAATTCCTTGAATGCAGATATGACTACTCTGGAAAACATAGCAGGTGCATTCTTCAATCCAAAGGGCATAACTGTATACTGAAAAGATCCCATTTCTGTAGCAAAGGTTGTTTTATGTCGGTCCTCTGGAGCAATTCTGATGGTAGCCTGAAAATCCATCAGTGAAAGAATACACTTCTTGACCTCCGACATTGTCTAAAACTTCATCCGTAAAGGGAGTAGGGGAAGGATCATGTAAACAGGCATCATTCAGCTTCCTCAAGTCAACACAGATTCTGATTTCCCCCTTGGTCTTCTTTTCTTGTACCACCATAGGACTGACCCATTCGGACTCTTCGACAGGCTCAATGATTCCTGCAGCGAGCATCTTATCTAGCTCTATCCTGACTTTTTCCTTATACTTAGGGTTCAGCCTATAGGGTCGCTGCTTCACAGGCTTCGAATCAGGTTTCAAGGGTATTTTTATCACTCCTATATCACCAAGAATACCTTTCATTTCTGAGAACTTCGTCGGAAATAAGTCCTGATATTCATGGAGAAGTTCAGTCATTTTACTTACCATTTCTTCATCCCGATAGTCTCCAATAATAGCGTACTTAGGCATTTCTTCTGATCCAATATTTACTTTCCTTGTCTTCAGGGGCTGAGTTACTTCAGGTGCTTCAACTGTCGGTCCATGTACTTCGCAGTGTCCTTCTGACTCAGGAATATTGATGTTGCGAGGGTCATCATCTTCATCAATGGCGAGGTTATAGCATTCTACTGCATTAGCTTCTTGTTCCTTCCAATCAGGTTGGTACTCGGCTATGTCTTTATCATCAAACACTTTAGTATGGAACAGCCTAATAGCTGCGTCCAAAGCAGGGCAAACCTTGGTAATAGAAAATGTAAGCACAAAACTATCAACAAGAGTATTCCAACTTACAGTACCATGGCGAAGCTCTACCTCTGCATACCAATTCTTTGCTACAGGTTCCAGAGTGTGTACAAACCTATGTACCCATTCTTCAGAAGGTACATGCTTCCATGCTTCACAACACTGTTCCAAGTGTTCTTGAGGGTTGGTCTGACCATCAAATCTGCTGCGCACCTCTTGAGGTTGATCTATGATTCTCAGGCCAAGAAACTTTTGACAAGCTTCCCAACTATGAATATGCTTCTTATGGCCATTCCACCATCTGGCAGCTGCGGAATACTGAATCTAGAGTCTCCATTTTCTGTGAATCTGGTACCTGCTCTGAGAATTGTACAATAAACTCTTCGGGTCTGTCGAGCCATCAAAAATAGGGAAGGCTCTTGTCTGTGAGCTAAGCCATCTGGGAGACTTGGTAATTCTTGCACATCGATGTCCATGTAGCTCATACAGTCTATTCTGCCAATTCTCTAGGCCATCATCTGAGTCAGTCATACAAGAACTGTCACACTGCCAATCCATTATACCTTCAGTGGTCGAGTTAACATAGTCTTCTTCTTTAGCGGTGATGTTGTAAATATGATCTAAAACATCTTATTCTTCATCTCTTACTGGCTCTGTGTACCTTTCTCCTTAAGAAGGGTCCAATGGTACTATGACTCTCACTCATTTTCCTTCAAAAGTCATCTGTCTCTTCTTAAGGTTGATTACTGCATCATTATCTATTGCCCATTCAATTCCTAGTAGTGTTGGATAGGGGTTGCTGTCATCAATTATTTCAATTACCTCAAAGTCTACTAAGGTACTGACTCCATCAATATCTACTGGTACACTAGGGAGTCTACCCAAAGGCACAATCTTCTGCCGATTGGCTAATCTCAACTGTATAGGGGACCATTCAAGGGTAGGGTTTCCCATTTATTCCCAAGTCTGCCTAGTTAGGACATTTACTTCTGATCCTAGATCTAAAATGATGTCAGTCATATCATACTCTCCTATCTGAGCATGCAACCTCATTTCTCTTCCAGTCCTTCTAACTCTATTAACATTTTTTCCTTTATCAGGGTTTCGCTGAGATTCACAAGACTGGAGAACCTTCTGTAACTCATTCAAAGCAGTCTTGTTTTGTAATAACTTCATACAACTCTGTAAAAAAGATGTTAATGCACTTACTTGATCTGGCGAAGCTTCTTGTAACTGCGACGGCTGGTGGTGCTATTGCATCGTTGCTACAGGTGGATCAACAAAGTCTTTCCTAGCTTCCATGAATGTTTCTTTTTCTCTGTTAACATCGAAGGTTGGGACTTTCTCTAGGGTCTTGCGAACCCGAGCCTCATCAAGTTGTTTCTCTGTATTCTGCACTTGCGTCGTAGCTCCACTCCTTGTAACAACATTAATAGCTGGGATAGATATTTTTTCTACAGCAATCATCTGAACATTCTGAGTAGGGGGGCCATTCCTTTCTTGTATTTTTGCTATCAACTGTGGACATTGCTCAATAACATGATCAACTGCTCTGCAATATCGGCATGTCGTAGTTGGATTCTGACAGTCTCTAACTACATGTCCTACTTGATTGCAGTTATAGCAAATAACCTGGCTTTGACCTCTTCCAGGCATACCACCACGACCTCTGAAGTAACCTCGACCTGGGTTACCACCACGGTAGCCATATCCATCATTGCCTTGTGCATCATTTTGTACGTGATAAGCATCATATGTGCGCTCTCTCATGAGGTCAAAGCTGCAACACTCATCTGCATTGTGTCCGACTGACTTGCAGAACTTACAGTAGGGATTCTTAGGGACTTGAACATACCTCTGTAGCAGATAACAATCTTCAGGTCGATGTTGGCCAGTTGTTCGACAGATCTCACGATAGAGGACAGCAGGGTTAAACAGATTTGGTGCACCGGTACTCAGGTAGTTTCTTAGTGCAGGGCACTGGTCCTTGTCATGTCCTTCTGTTTTGCAGCGGGTACACCAAACCTCTTCTCGAACAGCTTTTCCTTTCTTCATGTCGCGCAGCTCCAAGGCCATTTCTGTTAACTGCGTCTGTATCTAGGCTATGCCAGAATTATCTCCGACAGGAGCTGTTTCAAGCTTCATGGCAATTTCTAATGCCTCTTGCTGGTCGGCAACCTTCTATTGCATAAGTGGGGTCCTGATATGAGGTAACAGTGCTGCAATGAACCATTCCTTGTGTAATATCCCAAATCTCGATATTTTCTATTTCTAAACAATTATGCTGATACAACTGTGCATGCAAACTGCCATGCAAAAATCCCTATTTTATAGGAAAAATTAGGGTTAGGGTTTGTGAGATAGAATGCACACTTACCACTGATAACTGGCTAGACTGCTTCAGATAAAGTCTGCAAGTACTGAGAACTGGATCGGAGAGGAACAGATCTCTCCTGCCTCCTGTGAATGCCCCAGCAGCAAGACGCCTAATCAGAGAAAAAGGTGACGCCCTCAAGGAAGGAGGTGTCCGATGGATCCGCCGTTTTGCAGGGCTGATAGCCTTGCTGTGCCGGAGAGATTGGCTGGAGTATGCTGAAATTCTAACACCTCTAAGCAAGATAGCGTCTAGGTTCAGTGAGGCAGCTGCTCACGCCCCTGGGAGTCCGTAAATGCTGATAACGGCTTCGGATGAGCTCAGATGGAGCTGATAATCACGGAGTACCGGAGTATGTAGCTGGTGATAAGACCGGTGCCTGAGTTTCGGAAGGAAACTGAGATCTGGAGGCCCCACAGCTGATTAGGGATTTCTGGCTGAAAACCCCCCCTTACGGCTGCACCGTGCCCCTGCAACAATCTATACCCTGTGCTATATAACTGATGAATGAATGAAGAACAAGTGGTGAACCAGTATGGCTTACCCGGAGTAAGACTAGGACAGATGTTTCACTGCCGAAATCCTGTTAGCTGAAGACTCCGTCTCCAACCCCAACTGCTGTGCTGCACGCTGTGCTGCTATCCAAAAGCTTCCCAAAATAATAATAATCATAAGTGAGGTCTCCTCTTGCTTTCTCCTCTATTTATAAAGTTCAACTGCGCAAAACCCTAATCTTTGACCTAATTAGGTCACTTTATCTTCTAATTTGTCGTTGACTTGCATGCATGTCACTTTATCTTCCTATTTGCCGTTGACTTGCATGCATGCGGAGGGAGACTTTAAATAGTGCATGCATCATTAAAATAATGCTTGGGATGGCATGCAAGAGGGTGGCCTTTGGCCCCGGTGGCCCTTCTTGACCACTTGATGATGCCCTAGATCTTCTATGGTTGGCATCAATCCTTAGCTGATTCCCTAGCTGTCAGTAACCGCTCGAACCCACAGGAATCACATAGGTTAGCGGTCTGGGCCTTAAGGCCTAACTGGAAGAGGACATTACAGTCCTCCCCGCTCGAAATTGCTTGTCCTCAACCAACTTCAAATTGGGATGCTGCAATACCTGTTCACCTTCCCAGGTGGCATCTTCTGGCGGTAGTTCCTTCCATTGAACTAAGTATTCCCTGATTACCCTGTTCCTGAGCTTCCTCTCTCTAGTCTGAATGATCCGTTCGGGAATCACTATCAGTAGTCCTTCATCATCTAAAGGAGGCAATTCTGTGGATGGAGCAATGTGTTGACCAAGGGTTTTCTTCAGGCTAGATACATGAAACACATTGTGAATTTTGCTTTCCTGAGGAAGTTCTAGTTCATAAGCTACCTCTCCCACTTTCGAGATTATCTTGTAGGGTCCATAGAAGCGGGGTTTTAACTTCTTTGCTCCTTTCTTCTTAAGTGAGGACTGTCTGTAAGGTTGGAGTCTTAAGTATACTAAATCCCCTACCTCGAAGCTCCGCTCAATCCTGTGTTTGTCGGCATACATCTTTTGTTGATTCTGTGTTGTCTGCAAATTCTCCTTTAGTATTTTCAGGATGTCCTGACTGTCCTGTATCCAATCCTTAGCCTTAGGAGCCCTACTGTCTCCAAATGCCAAATCTGCATAGTCGAATGCCTCGTAACCATATAGTGCCTTAAAAGGAGTCATCCTAACAGACATATGATAAGTAGTGTTGTAGCAATACTCCCCTAAGTGTAGCCACTTGATCTAGGTTCGCTGCTGCCCGGCTACATAGTTCCTCAGATATCTCTCGATCCACTTGTTGACTATTTCTGTTTTCCCGTCACTCTGTAGATGATAACTCGTACTGGTAGCCAGTTCGGTCCCTACCAATCTGAACAGCTCTTGCCAAAAGGCACCCGTGAATCTGCTATCTCGATCACTGACAATGGTCTTAGGTAACCCATGTAACCTGAAGACTTCCCTGAAGAATAACTCAGCTACTTGAGCTGCCGAGTAGTCTGATGGTATCGAGAAGAAATGTACAAACTTGGTCAGTCTATCAACTACTACATATAAACAATCTCGCCCTTGGACCTTGGGCAAGCCTGTAATAAAGTTCATGGAGATGCTCTCCCACTTCTGCTCTGGAATCGGCAGTGGCTGGAGTAATCCTGCTGGATGGGTGTTCTCAATCTTGTTCTGTTGACAGATGCTACATTCCCTGACATGCTGCATAATCTCCCCCTTGAGGCCCTTCCAAGAGAACCTCTCTCTGATCTGCCTGTAGGTCTTTAAGAAACCTTGATGCCCTGATAAAGGAGAATCATGGGCTGCCTGAATGATCTTCTTCCTCAATGTGGATTCTGGAACGAGGTATATTCTGTCCGTGTAGTAGATGATGTCATCCACAATCCTGTACCTGTCATCTGAATTTGCCCATCCAATAATTCGCAAGCGAATTTATTTTTGGAGTACTCCACTAAGAGAAGTGCCCTCCAATCCGTGGATATACTACTGAGAGATAATGGGGATGGACGCCTGGATAATGCATCAGCTACTACATTATTCTTACCCTTCACATACTCGATCTCGAAATCATAGGCTTGTACCTTGCTGACCCATTTCTGCTGTCGCTTATTCAGTTCCTTCTGTTCCAAGAAATACTTGAGGCTGTTATGATCGGTTTTGATTTTGAACTTACTGCCCACCAGGTACTGTCTAAATTTTGTAAGAGCATGCAAGATGGCCAGCATCTCCTTGTCATATATGGAGTAATGGCGCTCGTAGTTCTTCATTTTACGGCTCTCAAAAGCAATAGGGTGATGATTCTGCATCAACACTGCTCCTAACCCTTCCCCTGAGGCATCACATTCTACCACAAAAGTTTGTGAGAAATCTGGTAATGCCAGAACTGGACAAGAACTCATAATAACCTTCATCTCCTCGAAAGTTTTCTGTGCTAAGTCTGTCCAAGTGAACGCTCCTTTCTTGGTGAGATCTGTGAGGGGTGCTGCAAATTGGGAGAATCCCTTAACGTACCGCCAGTAATAAGTACACAAACCTAGGAACCCTCTCAACTCTGTAACTGTTTTTGGTGCAGGCCAATCTCTGATAGCCCTGATTTTCTCCATGTCAACCTGTACTCCTTCTGCATTGATTACGTGTCCTAAGTACAACATTTCCTTCATGCCAAACTCACACTTGGACATTTTTGCATATAGTGAATGCTCTTCTAAGATACTCAATGTTTCGTCCAGGTGTTTCAGATGTTCTTCCCAGGTTTTGCTGTAAATCAGGATGTCATCAAAGAATACCAGCAAAAATTTACGTAGCTGTGCTCGGAAGGTATGGTTCATGCATGACTGAAAAGTGGCCGGAGCATTGGTCAGTCCGAAGGGCATCACCAGAAACTCATAATGACCATAATGACAGCGGAAAGTTGTTTTGGAGATGTCCTGGTCCCTTACCCTGATCTGATGGTACCCCGAGCGAAGATCGATCTTGGAGAAGTATTGAGCTCCCCGAAGTTCATCCATGAGTTCGTCGATTCTGGGAATGGGATACCTGTTCTTGATGGTCTTTTTGTTAAGCGCTCGATAATCGATGCACATACACAGAGTACCATCCTTCTTCTTAACCAGAACTACTGAAGATGCAAAGGGGCTAGAACTGGGTCGTATATAACCAAGCTCCAGTAATTCTTTCATGGTTTTCTCAATCTCATCCTTGTACCTCTTGGGATGCCTGTAAGGAGTGGTGATGACTGCTTGTGTTCCCTCCTCCAGCTCGATGATGTGTTCAAAGCCCCGGTCTGGTGGTCTGCCTGATGGAAGGTCCCGAAAAACCTTTTCGTGTTTCTGTAGCAAGGCTTGAATGTCACTGGGGTGTTGTGAGCTGGTCTCTGGGGGTTTCCTGAAGGTGACAAAACATTCTGCAGCCCATTCTATATCATCCTGTCGAAGCACTGCCTCCATTCTCTGTGACGAGACCGGTTTTGGGGGATAAGTGTTCATGCCCCTCAAAACTACCCGTTTGCCATCTGGCCCCTGGAACTCCATCTCCATTGCCCTATAGTCTGTAGTGTATTTCCCTATAGAGTAAAGCCACTAAACACCCAATACCACATGAGTATCCGCTACATCCACTACATAGAAAGAGTCTGTCATCTGATAGTTACCCAAGGCAACATTCAGTTTTGGGATCCAGTAGTTGCACTCTATGCTGGAGTTCCCGGCTACTGCTACAGTGAATCCCTCGAACTTCTCGGTCTGAATACCTCTCTTGGCTACCCAAGCGGAGTCAATGAAATTGTGGGTGGCTCCCCCATCTATCAGTACTCCTACTCTGTGACCCTGCACTACTCCCCTAACCCTGAGAGTATGGAATCTCGGTACTCCAGACAATGTAGCAATGACTCCCTCTGGTGTATCACCCTGGTGTGATTCCTCTTCTGTGGCCTCCTGTTCATCGTCGTCTTCATCACTGTCTAAATACACCTCGATGTAGTGTGCCTTCGCCTTCCCTACGCACCTGTGTCCTGGTACCCATGGTTCCTGGTAGGTGAAGCACAGCTTCTTCCTTCTCAAATCTTTCCTGGTGTCCTCATCTAACCAGGTTTTCTTGGGCACGTCCTGCTGGAAAGGTTTCCTGTCCTTGTCCCTAACAGGAAAGTTGGTTTTCAGAGGGAATTTGTTTTTAGGGACTGAATCCTGAAGATCCCTTGCCCGGCTAATAGCATCCTGCGGAGTGAGGGGTTTGTAGGCTTTCACCCATCCCCGTAGTGGCTCTATGAGGGCCTCAGTGAATAACATAGTCAATCTGCTCTCTGACACATCTGTTACCATCACGGCTAGCCTCTGAAATTTTGAAATGAAAGATTCTGCGCTACCAGTCTGCTTGAGTTGAGCCAACTCCCTGAAATGGATCTCTGGATCTTTCCTGTCAAACCTCTCCATGAGTTTCTGAGTGAATTCACCGTAAGAATGTATGGTGTTGTGACCCAATGTCACCAATCCGTGGTACCACCAGTCGTGAGCTTCTCCGTCTAGGTGAAGTGTAGCCAACTTAATGGCGTCTGTCTCTGTCATGGGGTTGAGTTGGAAATAGGTATTCAACTTTTGGACCCATGTTCTCGCTGATCCTCCGCGAGTCCCATCAAATTTTGGGATGGTTAACCTGCCCAAGGTCTTCTTCAGCTCATAGTTGTGATTGAAACCCTTGTTGAAATTCCTAGGCCTATTCCTACTCTTCATGTTGCAGAAGTCTGAGAAAGACATGGCAGCATGAAACTCATCCCCTAAGTCCCTGTACTCCTGCAAATAAGCCCCATAAGGCTCGCTGGGCTCTACCTGCATGACCGGGCCCCCTACTGTATCTGCCAAGAAGTGAGGCATGGTAGGCCTGATAGTAGGTCTATTGTATATGTGGGGAGTGTTCTGGATGTTGGTGTACGCCATCTTTCCACTGCCGCTTGAAGATCCCCGCTCTACTGGTGAGGGGGGTGTACTGCTGATACCTGGTTCCGGTTTTGCTGACAGCCTGTTGATTGCATTGAGGACTTCTTTTTGTCCTTTGGCTAAGTCTTGCAATGCAGA
>LPNX010801210.1:2434-38366 GCA_001517045.1 Pseudotsuga menziesii | reverse complement strand
AAACATACAAAAACAGGAATAAAACTAATATATCACATAATTTACCAAATACTAGGCTAGAAAACTAAGTATTAAACAACTAAAAATAGAGGACCAACACTATGCTTGATTTGGAGTCACACAATCTTGATCGGGCCATCGAAACCATTCTTGCAAATGGTATACTCACTAAGGAACAGTCTGCTCACCTCTCACACCTTAGTGCTGAAAAACAAAAGATTTTGGACCATCTTCAGCTCTCTTGGCAGCTCAAGAGCAGACTTAAATGGGCCCTTCATGGAGACTCCAACACTAAGTTCTTTCATATGTTTGCTTCTGGCAGGAGGACTCAAAATATGATCTGGTCACTTGAGGATGATGACGGTAATATCATTAATGAAGATGGCCCATTAAAGGAACTTGGAAAATCGTACTTTGAGTCTATCTTCAAGGACGAGGGACTTACCTGTCTTAACCTTCAGCTTAGAGTGATTTCCCTTTTCCCTAAGATGGTTGCCATTGAGGCCTCATCCAGTCTTACCTCCTAGGTCACTCTTAAGGAGATTGAACTCTCCCTGAAATCATTCAAAAAGGACCGTAGTCCGGGGCCAGATGGATGGCCGGTCGAATTCTATTTACACTTTTTTAATCTTTTAGGGCCCATTTTATGTCAGATGGTGGATTCGAATCGGCTTTCTGGGCACATTCCCCCCTCACTGAATTCTACCTTTATTGCTCTTATTCCAAAAAAGGACAAGCCTCGTACTTTTGTGGACTACAGACCCATTTCCTTGTGCAATCTTCTTTACAAGCTCATAGCCAAAGTCATTGCTAGCAGACTTAAGCCCTTTCTCGATCTGGGTATCTCCCAAGAGCAATTTGGTTTTCTCAAAGACCGCCAAATCACTGAGCCTATTGGTATTGTTCAGGAAGTCCTTCACTCTGTCAAACTTAAGAATTCCTGTGCATTTGTTCTCAAGCTGGATCTCACTAAGGCTTTTGACCGGGTTGACTGGTCCTATATCAGATTTATCCTCATTCAGATTGGAGTTCCCTTCCTTACGGTCAATTGGATTATGGGATGCATTTCTACTGCAAATTTTGCAGTCCTTGTCAATGGTACCCCTTCAAATTTCTTTTCGGCTTCTCGCGGTATTCTCCAAGGCTATCCCTTATCCCCCCTTCTCTTCATCTTGGTCATTGAGGGTCTCAGCCTGCTCATTAAGGATGCCAAATCTAATGGTCTCATTCGAGGTATCAAGCTATCGCCTTCCCTTGTATTATCCCATCTCCTCTTCGTGGATGATGTTATTCTTATGGGCTCGGGAACCCTATAGGACTGGCTGGCTTTTGAGGTCCTCCTTGATACATTCTGCAGAGCCTCGGGTATGAAGATTAATGCAGACAAATCTTGCTTGCTCTACCACAATTTTGAGGACAATGTTCTTAATGACTTCAGATCTTATTTGCCATATAAGATGCTTCCTATTCAGTCAGGTATCACCTACCTGGGCTTCAACTTGAAGCCATTGAGCTATAGGGTGAATGACTGGCTCTGGATTCTTCAAAAGTTCAATAAGAGGATAAATCACTGGACTTATAAATATCTATCACTCGGTGGGTGCTTGGTTCTTGTTAATTCCGTTCTCTCTAGCATCCTGGTATATTGGATGGGACTAGCCCCTCTTCCCCGCTCTATTCTCAAGCTGATTAGAAGTGCTATGTTCAATTTTCTTTGGGGATCTTCTGATATTACGTTCAAGTATCATTTGGCTAATTGGCAGGACCTGTCTCGGCACAAAGAATTTGGAGGCTGGGGTATAAAAAACCCTTACTGGTTCAATCAAGCTCTGAGACTAAATGTTTTCTGGAGAGCTCTCAATTCCAATGGTCTATGGTTCTAGGTTCTGTAGGCTAAATATTTAAAAGGACTATCAGTCATTGACTGGCTCCGGTAAAAATCCTTCAGCACACGAAATGTCTCATTATTTTGGCGGGGTTTCATATAGGTCATTCCTTGGCTGGGTAAGCACTTGGCGTGGCAGGTTGGAAATGGAGATAGTATATTACTGGGGATTGACCCAGTCGTGGGATCCCCCGCTCCTTTTACCTTCCCTGAAGATTTGCGTCTGTACCTTGAAGATTTAAACATCTGCACTTTATCACAGGCTCACAATACCCTGTCTTCTGCACAGCATTATTGGTATACTGCTGATGATTTAGATCTAGGGGGGTCTTATGCTACCAGCTGGGATACATTTATTTCGGGTCTTTCTGGTGCAGGTATACATTTAACTAACAACTCTGATCAACTAGTATGGACCTTTAATCACCGAAATAATGTTGTCACTGCCAGGGATGCCTATGATTGCATCGTTCATTCCTCGTTGTGCACTGGTACTGTGAATGATGGTCTTCACATTTGGCATAAGGCTCTGCCCAACAAGGTTACTTGCTTTATTTGGCTCATTTTGCACAACAGAATTCTTACTTGGGCGAATCTGCAGAGAAGAGGGTTCTTTGGTCCGGGTATCTGCCCTCTCTGTTGGTCAAACGAGGAAACATGCGATCACTTATTCTCGTACTGCCTAGTATGGAAATCTGTGGCAGACTCTATTTGTGAACTCTTTGATCTACCAGCAAGTATTACAGGTATTCCTGTCACTGATTTTATCAATATCTAGGTTGGTAAGACTCCCAAGTGCTCGCCTCTTTATCAGCTACCATTCATTATGATGTGGACAGTGTGGAAAGCTCGCAATCTGGCAATTTTCGAAGGTAAAAAGAGGAATATATATGGCATCATCCAACAAATTTTATCATATGTGCAGTCACCAATCCATAGGACTGTTCCTAAAAAAGACAGAAGAAAACTTATTGGGAGGCCTCCTACTATGTATTTTCCCTGTGGTTTTTTTGACGGGGCATCTAGTTATAATATTGTTGGAGCTGGTTTCTGTATCTTTCTCAATGATTCTCATTTTATGTAGTTCTCGCTGGGGGTTGGATATGGTACTAACACCAAAGAAGAGCTGCTCAGTCTCCAGGCACTCCTTCACACTTCCCATATGATGGGGATTCCCCTAGTCCACGTGTTCGGTGACTCACAGGTCATCATAAATTGGGCTAAGGGAACAACTGCTCTCTCCCCGCCAGATCTAGTTCACTGGTGTCAGGAGACCAGAATGCTAGCTTCTAGCTTCCATGGGATGTCTTTCTTACACATCTATTGAGAACACAATACGACAGTTGACCGTCTTTCTAAAAAGGCCCTCTCTTCTCCTCAAGGAAAAGGATGTATGAAGGAATATATTGAGAATATTCTTGTCTCCACAGAGCATTATCAGCTCTTTTGAGCTTGTCTAGAGGTTTTTACCTCTCATTAGAATGTCTGTTATTATATGTATTGCTCCTAGTTGCTGAGGGAATCTTTCCTGTCACTTGTTGCTGTAATTTAGGAACTAGAGAGTTCCTCTTTAGAATGCTGCTCCGAGTCTGATTGGTTCTCGATAGATGTGATTGTATGGACAGTAACCATCACATGATGAGACAGTTTTCTGATGGGATCTTTTTGTGGTTGGTTTTATGTACCTTTCCCCCTGGCTGGGAACTCCGAATGGGAACCATAGATATGTAACCCGTTGAAGCGGTTGAAATGTACAAATGCCCTTTGATTCTACTATGAATAACAAGGACAGGTTTTTTCTTCTTGAAAAAAAAAACTATCATAAACTTATAAAATAACCAAACGCACCTTCAACTACACAGAGGCAGCGTTATCAGCAAAGGCCACGACAAAACATGAAAGGCCATTAAGAGAGTTGTCACCTGCATTACAACACTGCTGAAAAATAAACCATTGTCATTTAAAATTGTTGGATGATGAGGGCCGAGAGGGGCTGAGAGCCTCGTCTCCTCCATCATCGCTCACCCACTGGAAAATACCCAATAACACAAAGCAAAAGTCGAATAACACAGAGAAGAGCAAATCATTTGCAGTGAGTTAAAACCCGTAGGGTTTTACAACTTGACCGCTTTGCCTTCTAGCTAGAAGATGTAAGGACTTCACGTGGCCTCATAAATGCCAAATGCCACTCGGGGTATCTTTAACCCAAAACCTAAAACTCTATAGTTTTATATACCTCGAATCATATCTTGGCTGCCATCATATGTTTCGAGTTTGAATGCTATGACTTAGGTCAAGTGCTTAGGTTATTTTCTTTAACTAGAAATGGTGTCTTTAGTATGTTAGGGATTTGACTTACATGTGTTGATTTAGATCCCTTGGAGGATACTCTGGTAAGTTAAACCTCCTCTTCAATGTACCTGCAAGAATTAAATGGAGTGTGCCGCTAGCTACAAAGCTAAGTAAGACCTTAATCCCATCCTCCTAGCACCAGCATAAGGTTATCTTCATTCTAGAGCATAATCAACAAAATATATGAACTGTAACTGTCGTAAAATAATTATGACGTTCTTTCAAGTTTGACGAAAAGTAATATAATTCAGCATAACGATAAATCGCACATTAATTTTGTCATATTTGAATCATTTTATTGTTCATGGAAGAAACACTAAGCACAAGTTTAAGGATAGTATGGATTTATTTATCCTTATAGATGGAGTTAGACCTTTATAATTTGCAAATGTTAGAGGTGTATTGTTGTATCAATAAACTTAAACTTTGTATGAATATATATTTTTTATTGAAATTTTATTTTATTATCAAAATATTGATAAAGAATTGTGATGTATTAGGTTGGGTAATTATAATAATGTAATTCGCTAATTTTAAGTTATAATAAAGTTAAGATACATGGCAATATCTTTGCTACAATACAAACTTTTTTAACTTTTTAACTTGTCAAAAATATGGTAATTTTGAAATGTTTTTTTTTTTTAATTTTTTTACCATACAAATAAAATTTTACAGCAATCTAAGCAATCTTCTTAAAGTCATTTGTCTCAATAAATGTCAACGACTATAATTATCATTATCACCACCATTATATATATAAAACACTTCAATAAACAATAATTCTTTTTTACACCAAAAGTTGTTGCCAACTAATAAATAATTAAAAAAGCAAAAACAAAAAAACATACTATAATTAATCAATGATCAATGATGTGAAATTATCTTCACCCCCTTACATCCACGCACATGACAAAAAAAAAAGTCAACTAAACCTATCCATTTTCTTGTCCTAACAATAAGGCTTGGAATTTGATACAGCAATCAATTTTTATAGTTATAATAATTTATTTAATTTAATTTAATTTTAATAAAAAATACACATATAAATGATTTTAAAAATAGTTAAATGATCTTAACCCATACATTTAATATGGATAACAATTAATTAGGATTGGAATTTGATCTATCCATCAATTTTCATAATTATAATAATTTTAATTTTCATAATTATAATAATTTGAAAAAATTTAATATAATTTTAATAATGATATGCTAGATTTTTATTATATAAATTATTTTAAAAATACAACTATCAATATTGTCAGATGACCATAGCCCATACTTTATTGACATAAACAACAAAACATACTTTATTGACATAAAACAATAAAATAAATAAGAAAGAAAATTTTGTCAATTCATTGGTAATTTAAAATCCAATCAATCATTCAAACTTGACCATTACAATAAATTTATTAAACTTATTAACTTGTTTGAGTGATGATGATTATTATTACTTATTAAATTTATTAATTTATTCATAAATATAAATATACAGGATTTCTCACCATATAAATGATTTCAAAAATAAATAAAAATTCACCCTCAACAAAGACGTATTAAAAGCGAAATAAACGCATCCATTTTCCACCATATAAATGATTTCAAAAATAAATAAAAATTCACCCTCAACAAAGACGTATTAAAAGCGAAATAAACGCATCCATTTTCCATATTGAATGATGGGAAAGAAGAAAAAAATCTTCACCCTGGATAAAGACACACAATAAAAGCAAAATAAACGCGTTCGTTTCAACTGTGGTATTAATTAGGACGATTATTAATGGAGTAAATTACTTAACTGATCATTTGCTTGCACCGATTCTTTAACTGATTATTTGTATTTGCATGGATGGACAACCTGGGACGTTGCCGGTCATCCTATCTGTGCAAATGGTTGGGCAAATAAGTCAATCTATTAATTAGATTTGGAATTTAAAATTCTATTCACCCATCATAATTATAATTGTTTTATGAAACTTATTATCTTTATTTTTTTTAATGTAGTTAAATCCGAACAATTAGCTCATAAAAATCCATCCCGAATCGCTGTTGCCAACGACCTATAGTCTTTCATCTACTGAGGTCAACTTCCTGTGGATAGAAAACCTGTTCAGAAGATCAGATTATATCCGGTTCTTTTCACACAGAGCAAACAGAATCTGTAAACATAAACTGGATTTATAGCTGCGCTTTGAAATATAAATGTATGATGAGGTTTCAGTCCATATTCAACAAGTTCTGTAAATATATCTATAAACAGGAGGCTGCCATGGACGGTAATGCTAATCACCATTATCTACATTCCAATGGCTACGAAGCCGAAGGAGTAGATATCTTCCGAACGGGTGTGCTATGTCTTCATTCTTTAGACTGTATTTCTGTGCTTAATGTCATTGATTAGTTTTGTAGCTTATAGTTAAGATAAGAACGAAAATATGAACTTCATATTTTTATAGTGAAACTGTATGATGTTCATACTTCATAGGGAAATAGTATGATGGACAATTTATAAAATACAAAGTTTTATCATTTCTGTTAGACTATGAGCAAGCATGAAGCATGAGGATAAAAGCTACTTTTTACACTATAAACATTTCTAATCTTTTAACTTATCAAAATTATAGCGATAACAAACTTCTTTCTAAACCTTTTGATAATAGAAATAAGTT
Organism: Pseudotsuga menziesii; assembly: GCA_001517045.1. NCBI lineage: Eukaryota > Viridiplantae > Streptophyta > Pinopsida > Pinales > Pinaceae > Pseudotsuga > Pseudotsuga menziesii. The sequence goes on along the minus strand of LPNX010801210.1, from coordinate 31,457 downwards.
TTACAACAATCTAAATAATCCTCTCTAGTTGGTTTCTCAACTGAACACATTTTCACACACCAAACTGATCCAAGTAAAAGAAATTTAATAAGATAGTTATTTTGTGCAGTTGCTGTAAGATTTCCATTACATTTTTTAGCTTGTATATGTAATTTGATTTCCAATCAATTTTGAAGTTTGTTTATGAAATTTGTGTGTATAGGCACTCTATGGACTGCAATGGCTAACATTCTCACAGCTTTGATCGGAGCAGTATTATTTTTGTCATGGGGTGTTGCGCAGTTGGGATGGATAGCAGGGCCTGTAGCCATAATTATCTTTGCTCTGGTATCATTGTATTCTGCTCAATTGCTTGTGGATTGTTATAGGTATCCAGATCCAGTCTTTGGGCCTATGAGAAATTGCTGTTACAGGGATGCAGTACAAGTAAATCTGGGTGCTATATCTATCCATGCTCAGATTGATTTATATTTTCTTCTTATATAATAATAATCTAAAAAAATCTGGGTGTTATATTTATCCATGCTCAGATTGATTTATATCTTCTTATAATCTGGGTTTTATATGTATTCTTGTTTAGATTGTCTATCTAAACACTAAATTAACATATCAGAGACTAGGAATTTTAGATATTAATATGGAATTTTCCTATCCTTCCCAGGTGAAAGAAAAGCAAGATTGAGTGCATTAGTTCAATACATGGTTTTCTACGGAATCTGCGTTGCTTTCACAATTACTACAGCAGTCAGCCTCAGGTTAGTTCCCATCACAAGAATTTCCATAACATAATGAGCCATTGAGCAGGCGCTTAGTGAGTTATACTGTATATGTAAAGTTCATTTGCTCTGCCCAATCCTCATCAATCTAGTGACTCTTTTAAAAAGTGTGTTTATATTGTGTTAAATTTTTTGGATTTTTTTATTGTATGAAGATTTAAAGATGATAGTTTTCATGTTGATATTTCAATTATCTCAGTTTATGTTTATTCAAGATGGGTGGATTATCACAAGAAACACCTCACCATTTCTAAATCTCTGTAGTGAAAATCCAAAAGATTTAATACAATATTCAAAATATTTTAATTTTTTATTTACATTTATAATTTAGATTTTATTTTTCTCAAATATATTTCAATCTATAATGTAAAACAATTTTAATTTTAAATATAAGAACATTTTTTTAATTTTAAATACAAGAATTTTTTTTTTTTACTAAAATAAATCACTCATTTAAGAACTTGTTTGTTTTTTGTTTTGTTAGTAAAACAAATTACTCAATCTCAAGGATTAGAAGAACTTGTTTGTTTTTAGTTTTGTTAGTAAAACAAATTACTCAATCTCAAGGATTAGAACATAATTTGAATTGACAAATTATCGGTATTTTGTCCATAGTTTTTCGTTTGTACTTAATGTTGTTTTTTATAACTAATATTTAACTGTACATTTTCGTAGCAAGATTTTGTCACAATTTTTTTATTACTCTCATCTGCACCAAGTTTCAAATGGTTTATATCTCAGTTACCAGAAACTGAACCTAGGCAGTAGTTTCCCTCCCAAAACGGCTAAAAAAACAGGAACCCTGACGGGAAACGGCTTTTCATACGGGCCTTCCTGTTTCTCAACCATAAATCGGTTTCTCATAGTTTTTTTTTTCGTAAATGTGCATTTAATTGACTATTATTGGAGGAGCAGAATTTTCAGAAAAAAGCATTGCAAGGTTTTTTTGAATGGCCTCCATTAATTTATTTTATGTAGAACAAACAGGGTTATCATGCCTATGACAACTCGTTCTGATATAAATTGCTTTAGAATAAGGATTACTGAGAGAATCAAGGGTCTTAAGGAGTTTTTCATATTAAATTTGAATCACAGCCAGTTCAAGGGTTGAGTAGCATCAAAAGGTGGATTGTCATAAAAGGAATAAAATGAATTTGTCATTCAGAGCATGAAGTTGCATAAAATGTATCTAGTGTTCATTTATGATGTATTTTTGACTAGCTGTAATATGCTACAACTTATATTTGTCATTTCTATTTTGTACCATTTCATTTATATGCTGGGCTGTGCTGACAAGTGAGTAACTGAATTTAGTCAATGAAATAGTAGATTGAACAGAAAGATGAAAATGACAGCTTAATCACTGGATTCTGTAGTTGTTATAGATTTTGATGTTTGTTATAAATAAATTAAGTAGTGTTTGAGTATATTTGTAAGTATTTATTTTGTTGATTGTAAAGCAGTGATTCCAAGTATAGGTTGAACTCTTCTCCATTGTATTCTTTTATTTGTTTTTTCATGTTTCCTTGGTTATGTAAGGAGGACATCCTATAGAGCAATTAAGTGAGTTAACCTGAAAGGTATAATGTAATTTATTATGAGTAATAATCTCCTAAAAATTTAATGCTCCAATTTCAAATTATTATACCTATTTTCTTCTACCTGGACCCACTCTACCTCCAAATTTTTAAAACTATTGTTGTTTTTTTTCTTTCTCCTGCTAAACCTCCAAACTCTTTTTTAGTTCCGTTCCAGTTTCACAATTTCTCATATGTTTATATTTTATACATAGGTCTTCTCTGGGCCTTGTTGTTTTTTAAGCCAACCATCCAATCTTAAGGATCTTGTCATAGTTTCTCTATTCCCTTCCTTTAATCTACCAAATCTCAAATGGCTACTAATTCATCAAAAGATTCTTATTTTTCATTTTTAAGTTCTTCACTATTTAACTCATCCTAATACCCCTTATACTGTAAATTTGCCTTTATATTATTATTGATAGGATATAAATATACAAAATACTTCTTCTAATGATAACTTACAAGTTTCTGCAAATAAAACCATGCATAACTAGCTTATACATCTATGTTTGGACTTTTGGACTTTCTATCAAAGTGGATCATGATCATTACGACGTCAATCAAGCTTGTGTCCATAATTGAGATACATCGAGATCGTGTTGTGGTAACCAAGGCTTCGATTGATATTTTGTACACCTTTCAATGTACACTCAAATAAATATTAGGGGCTTGGATGCATATGCACTGTATATGCCATTAATACAAATATGAATGCTTTTTAAACATACAAATAGATGTCTGGTTAAGGCGAATGAAATTAATGCCCGAGCTAAAAGGGGTATTAATAACACGGCGTTCAAGAGCTTCATCTCGACAAGATACTTACAGGGAAAGTATCAACCTCCTGCTCCTTGATACTAAATTGAAAAGAAAAAAATCATAGTAATTTATATATTTTACTTCATGTTAATGTATATAACTCCATTATCATATTGAAATGTTAAGATATTATCTCAATATAGAAGCCATGAACATTGCAGAGCAATCAGGCAATCCAATTGTTACCACAGAAAAGGACACGAATCTCTATGCCATTTCCCAGACCGCAATTATATGGTCCTTTATGGAGCTGTACAGGTTATCTTGTGTCAAATACCAAACTTTCATAAACTATGGGTTCTTTCAATAGTTGCAGCAACAATGTGCTCTATCTATGCAACATTAGGATTCGGGCTCAGCATTGCCAAAGTAATTGGTATTGTTTTATCCTGCTCAACCATTATTTTCAATTATTGCTAGGCTATGGAATTTCAATATCTAATCTGATTCACCATAGTAAATGCAAATACCATATTATGAGATTCAACACTGGAAAAAATTGCAGAAAACGGAAAGATTTATGGAACACTAGGTGGAATCACCACAACCACCTCTCTTACTCAAGCCCAGAAAGTTTGGCGGATGTTACAAGGTCTTGGTAACATTGCATTAGCAATTCCATATACCACACTTGTACTTGAAATTCAGGTATAGCTCAAATTCTAACACTCCTTTGTATATGTGAATCCTTTGGAAGATAAGAAGCTGCATGATAACACTGTTGCTTCCTGCAATGAATAAATATGCAGAATACTTTGAAGTCCCCACCACCTGAAAACAGAACTATGAGAAAAGCAAATTTGTTCTCTATGATGATGGTAACTGCCTTCTTTATGTTGTGTGGTTGCCTGGGCTATGCAGCCTTTGGAGAAAATGTACCTGGAAACCTATTGGCAGGATTTGGATTCTATGAGCCTTACTGGCTGATTGACTTTGCTAATATGTGCAATGTGGTTTACCTGATCGGAGCATACCAAGTAAGTACAACTTTTATCATCCTTTGTTTCTTTTCCTCTCTTTGTATGTGTGATGTCACTCTTTTTTTGTGAGGGTAAGTTTAAATAAGCATATAAGGTCCAACATACATGGAATGTTAATGGGGAAGCCACATGAAAGTGATGTTTTATGAACTGGTTGTGAAAAGTATGTTTGTTTTGTTCAACCTTCCTGTACTTCTAATATCCCTGTCACATATTCAATTACCATAACATATTGTTCACTCTTGCAGGTGTTTTGTCAACCAATTTTCGCTTGCATTGAAGGTTGGATTTTTCATAAATGGAGATGCAATAAATTAATCAATAAGGGATTTGAAATACGCGTTCCCTTATGTGGGTTATGTAGAGTCAATATCCTGAGGGTGTGTTGGAGAATTGCATATGTGGTGTCAACTACGTGCACTGCCATCTTATTTCCCCTGTTCAATGACGTGCTGGGAATTTTGGGTGCTGTGAACTTTTGGCCATTGGTTGTGTACTTTCCAGTGGAGATGCACATCGTCCGGAATAAAATTCCGCGATGGACACTCAAGTGGACTCTATTGCAAACTTTGAGCTTCATGTCATTTCTTGTATCAGTAGCAACCGCTGTTGGCTCCATAGTAGGCCTCGTGAAAGACAAGGCCACATAAAAAGGCTTAAAATATGGTTTTAAGAGTGCACAGATGTTGCAGTGCTTTGTGCCTATGACTATATTGTTACCGGGAAGCTAAATTGTTTGAAGTGACAAAACAGAGTAGACTAAACACAAATTGCATAAACATGATCTTACTAATTGTACAATTTCATTTCTGTTAGTTGAAAATTGTTCCAGCTGGATATTTAACCAAATGATTTATAATTTTTGTTTTATTTGTAATTATAGTTGGAGGATTAATATAGAACATTCAAATAGTACAATTTCATTTATGTTAGTTGAAAATTGTTCCAGCTGGACATTTAACCAAATGATATATAATTTTTGTTTTATTTGCAATTATAGTCGGAGGATTAATATAGAACATTCAAATGGTATCGACTATCCTTTATATATATATATATATATAGGAATGACTATTTGAACCAATTCAATCATCGCCTAGTAACACAGTATGTATGTATGTATACGAGAGAGAGAGTGTGTGTTTTAATAGTGAATTTTATATTTGTGAGATGAGGATGAATAATAAAGCAGTAAGTTGCAAATGTGTACATGTTCTCTTATTTCTCAATGTTCGCAATTTTTTCCTGCTTTTCTTAACCTGGTATGAAAGTTTATAATCGCATCACCTGAACTCTTTCGCCAGAAGTTTCCTTTGTTATAAGGATTTTGCAAGATAAATATTCATAGATTATAAAGTTGAAATTGGAATGTAAGTAACGTCACCTAAGAAATAGAAAAGGAAAGATTAAAAAAATGGATAGATTTTTAGTAGAAACTTGAAACGGTTAAAGCTTTATGTATCAAATGTGTTTGAAAAAGATTTAGGTTCAAGACTCGGCTTAAATATTTAATGGTAAGACTAGGCTTAAAAAGTTTATAAAATCATATAAAATGTAATTTTAAAGAGGGCTATTTAAAGAGTTTGAAAGAGTGTGTCCTTACTGCATTATTAAGTTCAACGACGTTAATACATTGGAATTTGAATGCATTTGCTTTTGTCAAAATTATATAAAATGTAATTTTAAAGAGGGCTATTTAAAGAGTTTGAAAGTGTTTCCTTACTGCATTATTAAATTCAATGACATTAATACATTGGAATTTGAATGCATTTGCTTTTGTGAGTAAATGTGAGGTCTTAATAAACTTTGAATATTAGACTAAATTTATAGAAAGAATGGAAGGAAGAAGGATCACTCTAATTGTATTTGTATGGTTACAAATAACAAAGAAAACAACATAGCATGAGACAAAACTAAAAATAAGATTGGAAAAGGTAAATTTTCATTTTGATAGTTCTTTGAAAAAGTTTATCAAAATTATATAAACTGTAATTTTAAAGAAGGCTTTTTAAAGAGTTTGAAAAAACAGTTTAATGACATGAATACATTGGAATTTGAGTACATTTGCTATCATGAGTAAAGGTGAGGTCCTAATAAACTTTGAATATTAGAGTAAATTTATAGAAATAATGGAAGGAGGAAGGATCAGTCTAATTGTGTTTTTATGGTTACAAATAACAAAGAAAACAACATGGCACGAGACAAAACTAAAAATAAGATTGGAAATTGTAGATTTTCATTGGATTTACACCAGCATATATCTATCTTAAAAGGAGATCTACCAAGCTAACCACACATACTATGAAACAAGAACTTTATGCTAAGAATGAGAACTTTATCCATAAAAACAATGATTTTTACATAAAAAAAACACCAAAAACACCCTCCAAATAAAAAAGTGTTCATACCAATATACACGGTTTTTTTTCCAGGGTAAAAAATAGAGCCATGGCCTAAAAATATCATACTGTTGTTTACAAAAACTTTGAAATCAACCTCTAAATTGTAAAAATGTGTTTTTCTTCAATAGATAAATTACAAGTTTTTAAAAACTTGCATATTAAACAAACAAACAAAATATTTCATAAATAATTTCACTACTCTAACCATAGAAAATCAAAGAAATTATGATATGATTTATAATGAAATCATATATTAGATCATACAAAAACAAATGACAGAGATGGATGGATGACAAGAGTATGTAAGAGTAAGGCAAGAGCAAGTAATGAAACCATGGATGGGCGGGGTAGCCACTATACGCCACCTTTTCACTAGTGAATTTACCAAGTGATAAGGCCACTTTCATGCCCACCTGGCGTGGCGTCATCAACCCTTGATAGATTGGCTACCTCAACTTAGAGGCACGGGGACGTAAAACTTACTGAAAGGAAAGAATGAATTCTAACACTATTTAGCTTCTCGGGACGGGCTTCCAGATAAATACTTGTTAATCCAGCATGATAATTGTGAAAAAGGGAAACCACCACCTATGGGCTAATCTACCATCCATCCATCCATCTAGCCATGTCTCTGTCTCATCAGTTCTGGCTATTTCAAATATATCCGGGGTAGTCAAACGATCTACCTCTGCTAAGGGTCAACCCTCTCGGTACCCATCCTCGCAGGAGCATACTACAGGTCCTCAGCTATACACTCTGATTTATCAGGTGTCTATTCCTTTAGCTATTGCATGGTGTTGGAATTTGCTTGTGATGGGACTTGCTAAGTGGTTGTAGGTTTTCAAATCCTCAGTGCGAGCCATAGCTCTCCCAACTACTTAAAGCTATCGTTCTGTAAAAGCTAAGCGACCTCCAAGTTGGATTAGAGCTGGCTGACAATGTCTAGAATTGGCTCTGCTGTTGAGAGGTAGGTCCCAGACTAAGGTAAATATGAAAGAGAATTTTGGCTGCTAAAGGCTCCTCCTTCACAATATCCCTAAAGCGGAAACCAAGAGCAGGTGCTAGTAAGTAAGATCGTGCATCGATTCCAAACAAAATATCCAAGAAAAGACATAGGCAGAGTCAAGGGTAAAAATTTATTTGAAATGGTTGGATATGAACCATCTCTTAACTATGTGTGTAAATATTATCTAGACATAGAAAATCAAATATTATCCCAACCAGAAGGTATTGTCCCAAAAGAGATTCCAGATCGGGAATTATTCAGTTTACTCTCTCCAACAGCTCTGGTAGAGATGGCGTATCATATATTATAACTAGTAGGGACCAACGTAGAGATGCAATCTCATATAGTAATAGGTGTTTTAGTAGTAGGCATGGTACACTCCAATTTATAGGGTATCGCTCATACGGTACAGGTACTAAATAATAGCATTTAGGGCATATAGTAGTATAAATACCACGGATGTACTAGTATGACTATCCTGTATCACCGTTAGTTCTAGTACCGTACTCAGATTACCCGGTGAATAGGGAACAAGGGGAATAGATAAGATGGAAAAATGATTCATACAATCTTAATTCAAAAACATAAAAGAATTAAATAAAACCAAAAGAAATTCTAAAAAAATTTAAGCAAATGTTATATTTTTAACTAAAAAATAAGATTAAAGATAAAAATTAAAAAAAAAATGATAAAAAACTATTTTAGAAAATAAGTAAAGACAAAAGAAATTATGTAAAAAACAAATGTCTTTAAACTTTATAAAAAACAAAGTGTAAAAGTATTTTTCTAAAAACAAATGTTTTGGGAGTAGGTAGGGGAGGTGGTGGTGGAGTGGTGGCGAGATGGTGGAGGTGGTGTGTAAAAGGGTAGGTCCAGTCCTCCCTAATCCATTTTACACTCCATCTTGGTTAACGTGTGAATATTTTTTTTAATTTTTTTTTACTTATTTGTTATTTTATTTTTTCTACTTTACTTTATTTTTGTTTAATTTATTTGTTTTTTAGTTTATTTATGTTCACTTTATTTTTATTTATTTTATTCTATTTTAGTTTAGTTTATTTAATTTTTGTTTAGATTTTTTTATTTTAAAGACATTAAAGTTTAAAAAAATCATGTGTATACTTTTGTTTTTAATTTTTTTTTAATATTAATTTTTTTATCTTACTTTTTTGTTTGTTTGTTTTGTTTTTAATATATTTTATATATTTTTGTTATAGAAAAAGTAGCCCCATTAATGATTCATTTTCAGTGATATTGAAAATATACATCTTTCAACTTGGATAAAAGATGAGACTTATAAATCTGTTTAAAATGGGGTGGTTAATATTATGAGATGTTGACTTATAATGTCTTGGTTAAGAAATTAACATATGAACAAAGGAATTTAAAATGAGTGACTGTAAACATCTATCAAAAGCCAAAAGCTTTGGTTAATTATCTTATAATGAGTAATTATCTCATAGATACCTTTTCAAGATAAGGAGATTAAGTCTTAGTTTTGTTCTTGGTTCAAGTAAATTTTCTAATATTAGATATGAAAGCATATTTCAAGTTTTATTGTTCTTTTGTTCTTCATTAATTTTCTAATATTACATATGAAAGCATATTTCAATTTTTTTTTGTTCTTCATTAATTTTTTTTAAGTATGCTTTCTTATGTTATTTGACTAAACTATTTTCTTCTGTGATTAGGTACAACAATAACATGCTCAGAAATGGAGATATTGCATATCCATTCACAATGATCCACTCAAATGCAATTACATGAAGCAAATAATTATTGTTATTCAAGTTCTTCCATATGAATTGCAAGAAGTTGGTTTGAAGAAATGAGAGTTTAGTGAAACACTTGTGGCAAAGATGTCAAAAGAGCCTCAACCCCCATTAGGAGGGATGTTTGGAAAGGAGAAATTTGGGCATCTTGCTGATATAGAAGACCCAATGGAAGAGGACATTGATGTCGCTAAATAAATCAAAGGTCCATAAAATTCCAATTTCGATAAAGAATTTGGCCTACATGATATTCTTGATTAGTTTCATGTCTTGAAAAAAATGTTAAATTTGACAATTTTTTTCTAAGATATATTAGTAATGTTTTGGCTTTCAGGCTTTATTTTAGGAATAAAATTTCTATATCTAATGTTTTTAATATGTCATTTACAAATATATGGTATAGTTTTTCTTGAATTTATATGAATCCTCACTTTTTGGAAAATAATATGAATAGTATCATTTTTATACAAAAAATCTCTAAAAATGGTTTTAAATGTCTTTATTTTCTAGACTTTTTCACAATTTTGTCAATAAAAATGTCCTATTTTGTCCATAAAATTAGGCTTATTTTAAAGAAAAAATTGCAAAATGCATATTTTGTCGTTATAAATTGCTTTTAAATGTATGTTGGTTTGTTAAATTTCTAAAAAACACATTTGAAAATATAAATTTCAAAATATTTTACGACAAAGATGATTCCAAGGCCCAAACAAATGCCTTAAAATGAAAATTTGTGATATTGGTATCAACCTTTTTTGAAACAAAACTAAAAATAGCTACTAAAATTAGGAGAGAAAAAAGCATTTTAGTTTATCTAATTTGTGTACTTTTATATATATGATGTTGTAAATGTTTTAAATTTAATTTGGTCTAACATTTTATTTTTAAAATATTAATTAAATATTTTTTAAATCATCTTCGTTCAATTTTTTTTTTTTCGAAATTAATTGACTCAAAAATTTACAAACGTTTCCGTACATCTAAAAATTTCCAAACAAAAAAATCATTTTCTCTTTTCTCTTTTCTTTCCCTAGTATTTTCACAGAGTTTCCATGTCTATTGGGTTGCCCGACGTTTCACTTTCCTTAACTCTTCGGTTCCCCATCTAAGTGTAACTTTACAAAAGTTAAAAATGAAAGAACGTTCAAAAAAAATTTAGACGTATTAAGGAGAAGTCACTTAACCATATACTTTATCATGAAATAACATTAAAATAAAAGAATCTTTCAATGTCTATGTTATAAAGTCGTTACTTAAACCAAATAAACAGGCATGTTATGTGGGGGTGGGCCGCTCTGTGCCATATACGCCCTCTAGGATTGATACTATTCTAACATGGAATTGAACTTGGGGTTTTAAAGAGTCTAGAAGGTGACAACATGATTGGCTACATCATTAGTAATTATGCATAATTCATTCTGGAGAGGTACGGTGGATTGTTTCATATAATCAAAGTTCATTTAAATTAATTTTTATGTCATCTAAGATGTATTCATTCTCTTTGTCTAGGATTGATACTATTCTAACATGGAAGTGAACTTGGGGTTTTAAAGAGTCTAGAAGGTGACAACATGATTGGCTACATCATTAGTAATTATGCATAATTCATTCTGGAGAGGTACGGTGGATTGTTTCATATAATCAAAGTTCATTTAAATTAATTTTTATGTCATCTAAGATGTATTCATTCTCTTTGATATATATGCTTAGGAATTCACTAAATTGAGAATGTTGTTCTTATAATTCTTACAAAAGATTGTACATTTTTCATGAGCTTCTTTGAACTCCTCCTGCATTGAGAATGCACAAGCGCTAAACTTTAATAAGCTCTTATTTTCCTACCTTAGTTCAACCATTTCCCTTATCAAGTCCCTTATCCTCTGTTTGCAAGTTTTTATTTTATCCTCCATCTCCTACACATTTGCTTGGTTTCCCAAGGAGAAAGATGCATTTTTTGAAGCTACATTAATAGGGTCTCGATCAATATCGATAAATAAGGGAGTCTCAATAATGATTACTAATGAATATCCTAGTAATCTTAAGTATTTTCTACATTTGTTTAAAAAATGGCTTCTTCCTTTTATTATACATGGAGGAGTAAAAGGAAGCAACAACCTCCTCTTTCGAAGCGGTAAAAATTCGCAAGCCAAGTTTTCAGAGAGGGAAATGTCATGTAACAATTATTGAAGCAGATGTGGGAGCCATAGGGGAGGGACATGCTCGTGGCTTGCTCCTAGAGTTGCATGTATCCTTATCCCAACTTGGCTTGTTCTCTCTTCCTCTACTTTTCCCCATGCTTCTTCTTCTTCCTTTTTCTTTTGTTCATAAATTTCATTTTTTCTTCTTTCTTTTGCTTCCTTTAGTTTCTTTTCTTCAATAACCTTCAGTTTAGAATATTTCTTCGTCATCCATCTTAGAGGATTCTTCTTGTTTCTATTCACTTGTACTCTCTTGAGTTTTTTCATGTGCTATGAATTTTTGCATTTTGTTTCCTAGCCACCTTGAGACCCAATCAAGGGGCTTGGATCATATATATACTTCTTTGTCTATCGAAAATTCATCTGTATATGCCAAAGTAAATTTGAAAGCATGACAGTGTTGTTCCACTACTTTCCTAGAATCATTCCTATGTAAAACTTCATTGCCAAATTGAAATACACCAATAGCCTGAGCCTACTCCTTGGATTCTTTTATATTGTATGAGCATACTCACATCCCATTCCTAGAAAGGTGTTATTGGCACGTAAAACATATTAAATATAGGAGGACATATAGAACTTAGGTTCTTGTACTGAATTTTTGTGTCTTTCATTTTTTACATCTTGCTTGATATTAGCTGAGAGAATGGCCCCCAAAAGTAGCTTTTTCATTTTCCCTCCATTTGTTTTTACAAATTTTACCCCATGGTTGGCATCATAATATTGAATCATATTTGTTCTTATAAAGTGAATTTTAGTGGTACAACTTTCCTTAGGAGTCCCATTTTAGACCTCAAATTTTCTCTAATGTCTAAGGCACCAATACTCAATGCCAAGCCCAACCACCCAAGTGTCATGGCTTCCAGACATACTTCCATTCTGGTACTTGATCCTCTTTCCACCTACAACCAATCCATTTTCCTTTACATTTTTATTCTATCTGCATGCTCGTCTTGGTCAAAAGGAAAGGAAGAGTTTCTTGCCTCGAACCAACACAAGGTCATAAGTGATAGTGGTCATTAGGACTTTCTCGATAAGCCATTTTCCACCACAACCTTTCCAACCATCCCAACCTCGCCTCTCTTAGCATCCTCTCCCTAGAGAGTCTACTTGCAAGTCTGTAGTGAGTCTGCCTCTGTGCAGCCCTCACCTCCTGCCAATATGTACTATTCATGATCGCAACTTGCAAGTCTATCCTCCTTGAGTGCATTGTCCACCTAAGCTCCACTAAGGTGCCTCTCCATGAGACTTTCCTAAGGAAAGGATGCCTCCCCAAGGTGATGGTGTGTGCCTATTACTTCACAAACGATCTGCCACGTCCTCTCTAAGAGAACAACGCCTAGAAACCTCCACGTAAAACTTTGTCAAAGAAAAGTGTGCCCTCCTCTAGGTACCACCAGAAGAGGGGTACACCCCCTTGTGTCTCGCAAAATCCTAATTATGTGTCTCATCTAAGTGAACTTGCACACCTCTTGCATCCCATCCACATGTTTACTTACACTTGAAACTCATATGAGAGTGACCCTTGGCATGCCACTCTACTCAACCGAGTTGATATTCACAAGAAATGGATGGAGTGCAAGTCATGTCAGACAACCCTCTAACTGACGCCCATGCCCATACTTGGGCATTTTTTATGTCGATGTTCCCACATTTGTCATCTATGTGTGTGGGAGTGCATTGCTGCTCATGCACGGATTCTTCCCACACACACTCATGCCAACCAGCCAACCAACGGTCCAATGAAGTGTAATGCACCCAACTCATGCCTATCACTGGTCGCACCACCAACCAATGAACCTAACCCTAAGTGGGTCAGGGAACCCCAATAATCCTCTAATTCACGATCATTAAAGTTAGGGTGAAAAATAAAAATGTCGACTCTGGGATAATGGCACTCAAGTGACATTACTATTAGTCACTCGTGACAAAAAGCGGGAGGGAAATAGACCTGATATTTTGTGGAGAATCGTATTGGACTAGCATAGAATTCATGAGGGAGATGGTCGTTGGGTGCCAAGGTAACGATTATGGGTTTTCCATTCTAGCTAGACTTTTGGTTGGGAAAAAGGTGGAAAATTGTCTTAGGGTCTAGTTGAATTTGGGGCAATGGGTTTCTTGTGCAGATGTGGTGCCAAATGGCGAACCAAAAAAAGGGGCTAAGAGCCAATATATTTTTGGAAAGATAAATGAACCGTTCTCTTCACTACCCTAGTGTGAAATTGACAAGTGGGTGAATATGCACTTACCCATTAAGCGATTGGGTCAAAGCGATGATGTGTCTTGTTCTTCATACACACCTAGGTGCCTTGGAGGCTCCATCGAATTATGGGGAAGGAGGTGTAAAGAATAACCATTGAACCAAACATTCAAACCATTTTAAGAATGATAGAACGTACAAGGGGTTAGACTCCTCCTCCCCCATGCTCCATTGTTATTTTTTTTGTTCTAGGGTTTGGTCTCGTGCTTGCACTATGTCAAGAGGGTAGAATCCTAGCTCGTGACATTATCGGCCTCGTATCTCCTTAGCCCACCAACAATAAACAAGGTCAAATTGGAGAAATAAAACCATTGGCATGATAGGAATCTATGTCACCGAAATGTTAGCACTAAACCCATACATCGCTCATGTTTTGCTAATTTAGTGGCTACAATACTGACACTTTGAGAGAGATTGATGTTTAACCTCGTGATTTTTCAAAGAGCTTGGCTCAAAATCAGTCGACATTTTGCCACATCAAATGGTTATGTAATAAAGTTTCATTGAGTCAGAAGTTAAGGCTCCCAGTCTTTGAGAAAAGTAGTGGTCTTTGAAAGTGGGTTTTCAAAAGAGGTTTTCTCCTAAAAACTAAGCGTTTTCCTTCTCCATACTATTGAAGTCTTAAAATGGTTTACGAGTGGAACAAATCGAGGACTCTTATCAGTTCAAGATGAATTCAAGCTCAAATAATTATGACTCATTAGAGTAAATTTCAACTCAAAATGAGCCTCCTAAGGAAAATAATAAAATAATAGTTAAAATAACAAAATAATATTGATTAATTTTGGAGGAAGAAAAGAAAAAACTACTCTTTTTGTTCGTATTTTCGACATATCTCCCTCTATTTTTACTCAAATTTCAATCAGGAGAGCTCGTTGGATGTAGAATTAAATTCTGCATCCAACAAGTACCCACTCGGCATACTTTTGACGGACCCCGCTACCCCCAAAACAAGAAATACCTGAAAACCATGATGATGACATCATCATCACTTTTTTTCAGGTATTTCTTATTTTTGGGGTAGAGGGGTCCATCAAAACTATGATGAGTGGGTAGTCGTTGGATGCAAAATTTAATTCTGCATCCAATGAGCTCTCTCGATTGAAAGCTGAGTAAAAACATAGGGAGATATGTAAAAAATACGAACAAAAAAGTAGTTTTTTTATGATACCTATCCCCAAATTTATATTAAAAAATTGTTTAAGACCTATATGGTATTTAAAATTTAAAGCAATTTTATTGGCTAACACATGATGACATGGAATTTGAATTAGACTTAAAAGGCCCATTTTGAGTTGAAATTTCCTCTAAGGAGTTTTCTCACTCAGATCTTTCCATATTTTTGTTAGCAAAAACCGAGACGACTAAACTTGAGTTACCGCTCAGTTATAAAATTTTCATGTGGACTTCCTTTTTCTTTTTACTTGTCGGTTAAAACTTGTCTAACTTTGATGAGACAAGTTTACCAAAATATTTTGACAAGTTTCTTTTAAAGACTAAATTTGGTCGAACTTTTCGACCTGACCCTTTTTACCTCGACGAGTTCTTACTTGTAAGTTTTACTGACTCACTTCACTTCGACAGGTTTTACTTTGACCGGTTTACTTTGACTCAACCACTTTTAGTAGAATTTCATGAAGGAATTTTCTTAGTCTAAAGACTTATGAAATCAATAATATTTTTCACCGACCAGTAACATGAAGTAAAACTCGACACAACAACAATTTGATAGAATTAAAAAATCATATAACCAAACATTAAGAAGACTCGTGTCGACCACTCTGTCGTAAAACCTAGAACTTTTACTGGGTTAAAATTTTATAGATTGTTTGATATTTCACTCAAATCGTAAATGTAAACAAACTTTACTCAAGTAATTCTGAAGAGAATGTGCGGCTAAATAAACATGCATTCAAACATAAACTATTTGATTTATATAACTTGTTGGGACATAACAAAGAAATATATGTCGTAAATGCAAACTTGAAATTTGTAGAGATATTTAACCTTTTACAGAGCTTTAGCTCTCAATATCTTTCAAACCCATAAAAGATTGAGCTTCGACACTATCATCTTCACTCTCTGCTCAGAGTTCTCTCAGAATTCTCTGTGTTGTGTCTAACTTAATTTACAATCTTCTTCTTCTATTGATAGGCAAACTGAAATTGCTTGTTCGTAAATATTCTGACTTACCATTAAATATTGTAATAACTATCTACTTAACAATTCAGCTTCAGAAATTTAAATTTACGAGTTTACATTGCAAAGTCATGAACTCTTCACCCTTGTCAGACTGTCCGACAATATTTGAACTGATACGAACTCTGATAGAGTTAGCTGAGATCTGGTATGGCTATGCAAGTAATTAATATTTCCAACACTCCCCCTTAATTATGAGTTTATGGGGATCTAATTTTTTTTTTTACAAAGTTTCAAAGCTTAGACTTTCTCTGTGCATGATAGAGTTAACTGTGTAGAACCTGCCATTCCAATATAATTACATATATACTGAAATGTATCCCTTGCCAATGGTTTTGTAAATATGTCTACAAGTTGATCTTCAGACCTGCAAAATTCTAAACAAATTTATTTGTTTTTCACCAACTCTCTTATTAAATGAAACCTTGTGTTGATGTGCTTGGTTCTCTTATGAAACACATGGTTCTTTGACAATGCCATGGATGAATTGTTGTCACATAAAATGGTTGATGTTTCTTGCTGCTTCTGCGACAGGTCTTTCAAAATTCTCTGCATCCAAATAGCTTGACATGCAGCGCTTGTAGCTGCAAAATACTCTGGTTCTATTGAAGAGAGAGTTAATGTGGGTTGTTTCTTTGAATCCCATGAAACAAATCCTGTACAAAAATGAAATGTGTACCTAGATGTGCTCTTCCTATCATCTATGCTTCCTCCATTATCACTATCAATGTAGCCAATGAGTTTAAAATTTTCGGAGGTTGAATACATAATGCCAAGGTCTTTTGTGCCACTTACATACCTTAGAATTCTTTTACCTTCTTTCCAATGAGAGTCTTTTGGTGACTCCATGAATCTTGAGATCAGAATTACTCCATACATGATGGTTGGTCTTGTTTCTATTAAATACATAAGCCTGCTAACAAGCCTTTTAAGTAGCGTAGGATCTACAGTTGATCCACCATCATCCTTGCTCAATTTTAAACCTATTATTACTGGTGTTGGGGATGTATTGACATTAGACATGTTAAATATTTTTAAAACTACACTTGCATACTTAGACTGTGATATAATTATACCACTTTCATACTGTTGGAATTCAATGCTCAGGAAAAATTTCATAAGCCCCAAATCAGTCATTTCAAATTCACTTTCCATGACTACTTTAAAATCTTCTATGCCAAACTCACCAGTAAATATTAAATCATCTACATAAAGACAGACAATTAACATCTTACCTTGCTGATTCACTTTGGTGTACAACATCAGTTCACTTTCACTTCTATGAATTTTATTTTCAGTGAGATAGGAATTAATCTGATTGTACTAAGCTCTAGGAGCTTGCTTCAAACCATAGAGTTCATTTTTCCACATGTACACTTTATGCTCTTGACCTGGAACTTCATATCCTTGTGGTTGTTCCAGATATACTTCCTCTTCTAGATAGCCATTCAAAAATGTCGACTTAACATCCATTTGATAAACAAGCCATTTGTTTTGTGCAGCAATGACTAAGACTATTCTGACTGTATTCATGCATGGAACAGGTGCACAAGTTTCATTGAAATATATTCCAGGATGTTGTGTGAAACCTCTTGCTACCATTCTTCCTTTATGCTTCTGCACATTACCATCGGCATATTTCTTGGTCTTATAAATCGATTTGACACTGATTACATCTTTATCTTGTGGTACATCAACCAGCTCCCATGTTTTATTCTTCTCAATGCATTCTATTTCTTCATCCATGGCTTGTGCCCATACTTCTTCTTCGACAACCTCTTCAAATGTTAGTGGATCATATATAGGAGAAAATAATGCAAAGAGAGAGAATGAATATGGTGTAATAGCTTCATATATTTCACGCATAATTCTTGTCTTCACTGTTTTTGTCGATGTTGACCTCGATGAAATAATTGATGGAGTATGTTGCCCTCTTAGTGTGCTTGTCGGTGTATCTTGAGCTGCTACTTGTCTCGATGCTCCTTGTGTTGAACCATGTCATGGTGTCATGGGAATTGATGGTGCTGCGACTGATTGACTTACATGTGATGTTTGAACCACTTCCTTCGTCATGTCATCATTGTCAAAATTTGACACAATCTTGACATTTATGTTGACAATTCCATCCCATGATTCATTCTTGACAAATTGAACATCTCGACTGATGATCACTTTCCTTGCGGCAGGATCATACAACTTGTATGCTTTTGTGTCTTCAGAATAGCCAACAAAATACATTTATGTCCCTTCTTGTATAATTTCTTTCTTATCTCATTTGGAACATGAGCATATGCAGCACAACCAAAAAATTTTAAACGAGAAACAATGTGATTCATACTTGTCCATGATTCTTGAGGAAATTTGTTCTTCACACTCTTTTTTAGACATCGGTTCATGATATATACAACAGTTGTGACTACTTCAGCCCAATATTCATTTGACAAATGCTTAGATTGCATCATGTTGCATGCCATCTCCATAATGGTTGTGTTCTTTCTTTTGGCAAAACTATTCTACTGAGGTGTATACCGTGCATTGAATTTCTTTTGTATTCCATGGGTCTTGCAAAAATTTAGAAATTCATTTGAAAAATATTCACCTCCTCTGTCGGTCCTTAACATTTTGATGCGGTACCCACTCTGGCTCTCCACGAGTGCCTTGAACTGATGAAAAATAACTATATGTATCAGATTTATGTTTATGAAAATATACCCATGTTTTTCTTGAGTAGACATCAATAAAAGTAAGAAAATAATTACAGCAACCAATAGATGATGTCTGCATTGGACCACAAATATCATAGTTCAAAGTTTCAAGTGGTGTGCATGCTCTATATGACTTTCCAACTGGAAAAGTATCTCTATGCTGCTTGCCAAAAATGAAGCCTTCACAAACTCTCTCTGGTCTGTCAATTAATGGAAATCCTTTCAACATATTCTTTGTGTGAAGTAGCTTCAGCCCGCCAAAATTCAGATGTCCAAATCTGAAATGCCACGACAAGGAGTCATCCTGAACTTTTGTTTGAAACACTGCTTGAAATTCAACGCTGCCATTTTATTTCTTGTCAAATTGCTTGACTGCTTCTTTATTTTCTTCCTTGAATGAAGCCCCTATATTTGTATTTCCTTTCATGTCTGGACTTATCCTCAAAGGAAACAAACAGTTGCTTTTCATTGGCGCTTTTTCTATCAGTTGGTTTCCTAGACGCTTGTCTTTAATCACACAGTGATTATCTTCTATATAGATTGTGTAGCCTTTTTGTATCAACTGTCCAATTCTCAACAAATTGTGTTTCAGACCTTCGACATGACAAACATCAGGAATAAACTTACTCTCCCCCTGTTTGGTTAGAATACCAACCATACCTTTTCCCAAAGAACTGACTTGGACATTATTTCCAAGTGTAACATCAGTTTGAATTGAATTATCTATACTGGAAAACAAATTTAAATTACCAGTCATATGATTGTTGCATCCTGAATCTAAGTACCATATGTCATGTGACTATCTTGGACAACATTGAATTCAATTGGAGATGCATATGCCATTAACATTGCACTTGACAGAGTGCTGGTGTTGGTCGAATTATTTGGGATTTTCCTTCCTTGGTCATATTGTTTCTTCCTGCATTCATATGCATAATGACCAAATTTATTACAATAATGACATTGAATTTTTTATTTATCAAACCTCTCACCACTTGGTTGACTTGGGTTCTGATTATGTCCTCTACCAGTGACATTCGTGGGACTGTTGTTGTGTCCTCCTCTAGAAAAAATTCTTCCTCTACCTATGGAGTTGTTTCTCCCCCTTCCTATATCACGGATTCTAGATGATTGTGTTGCGAATGCGCCTTCCAATGATGTATCCTTCCTGCTAATTCTGTGTTCATGGTTGATGATTGAAGCTTACAACTCATCAACGGTATAGACTGACATGTCTTTGTTTTCTTCCAAGGTCACAACCAAGAATTCAAATCTTGGGGGAAGACTTTTGAGAATTTTTTCAACCACCCTTTGATATTCTATCTTTTCTCCATGATATTTTAGTTGATTTATCAAACCAACAAATCTCATGTACAATGATTCTACCGACTCTGAATCTTTCATTGACAGAGATTCAAAATATCTTCTAAGAATCTGCAACTTGGAAGTCTTTACGTTGTTTAAAACTTGATAAGAAGTTTACAATGTGCCCCATGCCTGCTTAGCGTTAATTGTTGCTGCTACTCTTGGGAGTATGCTTTCATGCATGGTCTGGTGTATGTAGAGTAGAGCTTTTCCATCTTTCTTCCTCTATTCCCTCTTTGTATATTTCTCAGCTTGTGTGAGATTGTTATATGTCATCTGATCTGCTAGTTCTGCATAATCATTCTGGACTATCTCCCAGACATATTGACCTCTAAACAAAGCCTTCATCATTAGAGACCAATATTCATAATTCTTTCCTGTAAAAATTGGGGTTTGCAAACTCAACATATTTGAACCAAAAGTGGAAGCCATTTTTAATTTTTATTTTTCCTTAGAAATTTATTTTTTCACTTTTAAGACAAGATTTCATTCCTAAACCTTCTTTGGTACTAGTTAGCAAAAACAGATGCAACTAAACTTGTTACTGTTGAGTTATAAAATTTTCATGTCAAATTCCTTTTTGTTTTTACTTGTTGGGTAAAACATGTCTAACTCCGACTAGACGAGTTTACTGAAATATTTTGACAAGGTTTTTTTAAAGACTAAATTTTGTCGGACTTTTCGACCCGACTCTTTTTACCTCGACAAGTTCTTACTTGTCGGTTTAAATTTGACTAAACTTAACCGACATGTTTACCTCGAATGGTTTACAAACTTAATCGGCTGGTTTACTCCGACATGCTTACTTCGACTTAACCACTTTTAGTGGAATTTCATAAAGGAAGTTTATTAGTCTAAAGACTTATGAAATCAATAATATTTTTCAGCGACTGGTAACATGAAGTAAACCTCGACACAAAAACAATTCGAGAGAATTACAAAATCATATAATCAAACATTAAGAAGACTTGTGTTGACCACTCTGTTGTAAAACTTAGAACTTTTATTGGATGAAAAGTTTATGGATTCTTTGATCTTTCACTCAAACCATAAATGTAAACAACATTTACTCAAGTAATTCTGAAGAGAATGTTTGGCTAAATAAACATGCATTCAACCATAAACTATTTGATTTATATAACTTGTTAAGACATGACAAAGAACTATATGTTGTAAATGCAAAATTGAAATTTAGAGATATATTTAACCTTTTACAGAGCTTCATGTCTCAACATATTTCAAACCCATAGAAGCTTGAGCTTCGACACTATCCTCTTCACTCTCTGCTCAGAGTTCTCTCAGAATTCTCTATGTTATGTCTATATGTGTCTAACTTAATTTACAATCTTCTTCTTCTATTTATAGGCAAACCAAACTTGCTTCTCCATGAATCTATTGAATTACCATTAAATACTGTAATAACTATCTACCTAACAACTTAGCTTCAAAAATTTATTTCGACTGGTCTGCATTGAAAAGTTGTGAAATATTCACCTATGTCAGACTATCCGACAAGATCTGAACTGATACAGACTATGATAGAGTCTAGTAAGATATGGTATATCTCTGTGAGTAATTAATATTTCCAACAACCCCCCTTAATTAGGAGCAGATGGGGATCTTAATTTTTTTTTTTACAAAGTTTCAAATCTTAGGCTTGCTCTGTGCATGACAGAGTTCATTGTGTAGAACTGGTCATTCCAAGATAGTTACATAGATAATGAAATGTATCCCTTGCCAATGGTTTTGTAAAGATGTCTGCAATTTGATCTTCAGTCCTACAAAATTCTAAACAAATTTCTTTTTTTTCACCAACTCTCTTATGAAATTAAACTGTCGGTCGATGTGCTTGGTTCTCTTGTGAAACACATGGTTCTTTAACAATGCTATGGATTAATTGTTGTCACAGAAAATGGCTGTTGGATCTCATTGGTTCTATGATAGGTCTTTCAAATTCTCTGCATCCATATAGCTTGACATGCAGTGCTTGTAGATGCAACATACTCTGCTTTTGCTAAAGACAGAGTTACTATGGGTTGTTTCTTTAAAGCACATGAAACAACACCTATACAAAAATGAAATGTGTAACCAAATGTACTATTCCTGTCATCTATGTTGCCTCCATTATCCATGTCAGTGTAGCTAATGAGTTTAAAACAAAATTTTACAAAGTTTCATATCTTATACTTGCTTTGTGCATGTCAGAGTTCACTATGCAGAACTTGTCATTCCAAGATAATTACATAGATACTAAAATGTATGCCTTGCCAATGGTTTTGTTAATATGTCTTCAAGTTGATCTTCATACCTGCAAAATTCTAAACAAATTTATTTGTTTTTCACCAACTCTCTTATGAAATGAAACCTTGTGTCAATGTTCTTGTGAAACACATGGTTCTTTGACAATGCTATGGCTGAATTGTTGCCACAAAAAATGGTTATTGGTTCTTTCTGGTTCTGCGATAGGTATTTCAACATTATCTACATCTAGACAGCTTGACATGTGGTGCTTGTAGATGCAGCATACTCTGCTTCTGCTGAAGACATAGTTACTATGGGTTTTTTCTTTGAAGCCCATGAAACAACACCTATACCAAAATGATATGTGTACCCATATGTGCTCTTCCTTTCATCTATGCTACCTTCATTATCACTGTCAGTTTATCCAATGAGTTTAAAATTTTCTAAGGTTGAATACATAATTCCAAGGTCTTTTATGACACTTACATACCTTAGAATTCTTTTACCTGCTTTCCAATCAAAGTCTTTTGGTGACTCAAATGAGGAAATCTAAGAAATAGAAACAACAAAGAACATACACTAGAATGTCCCTAAAATATTGCAACAACCAAACAACTCTTGCAATTAAAATCACTTGACTGCAAGTATCATTTAGTCAAGATTCAGGTAAATAGTGCACCGAAGATTATCCTGGGATGATCAGGTCCTAGGTCTAATAAGCGAAGATCTAAGAATAGTTGGTTAGGTTGGGTGTGTTTCCATTCTTTGTATAAGTGTTTTGTCACTTGTATAGAGTAAACACCCTCCAATGTGTTAGATTTTTAATTGTTATACAATATATAAAAAAATTTAGCATCATAACATCATAACCATAAGCAATGCATCACTGAAATAAAGACAAGTGCATCAACACAAGAGAACACAAATATTTTCCTAGGGGAAACCACAAGGGAGAAAACCCTACAAAAATTCCTCAGTATAGAATTCAACCAAGTACAGTGTAAAACCCCAACAACAAGAATAGTTTCCCATCTTCCAAAGTAGACTCTCTCTCTCTCTCTCTCTCTCTCTCTCTCTCTCTCTCTCTCTCTCTCTCTCTCTCCAGTGCAATACTTGAGTGTAAGATGTGTGAGAATGAGAGAGGCACCTCACCTATTTATATTCTTTAGTTGACTTGACCTCTAACCTAGCAAGGTCGACTTCTCTAATTGACTGGGACCACTTGTCCAACTAGACACCGCAAATACCATTTATTATATTGACACTTGGATACTATTGACCCGACTTACATTTGAAGGTTTACATTGATTCTTTCACATGAACAAACACATCAAGGACATCTTTGAATGGAGGAATAACATCTCCGAAGGAGAATACAACAAAATTACAATAGAATATCTTTTGAAGTTACAATACTTTAACACTCCCTCTTAACTAGGAAGGTATTCTACATCAACAACAACCATCATCACAACTATATAATTGAATGATGAATCTCTATATGGCATAGGAATTTTTGGAACAACATCATGCATCTTCATCATCAAACTCAGTATGATAATACTAGATCTTCTTCTTCACCCTCAGTATGTAAATACTGAATAACCTTCTATGAGTACTAGATCATTTTCTTCAACCTCAGTATGTAAGTATTGAATCGTCTATGAGTACTGGATCATCTTCCCCAACATAAGTATGTGGATACTAAATCATCTTATGTGAGTGTTGGATCATCTTCTAGATATTGTATCGTCTTCTACAACATTAGCATGTGGGTACTGAATCATCTTCTGAATACTAAATATTCTTTTGTAACACCAGTATGTGTATACTGAATCATCTTCTACCACATGAGTATGTCAATATTGAATCATCTTCTGGACCTTCTTCTGTAACATTAGTATTTGAGTACTGAATCTTCTTCTGTAACATTGGTATGTGAATACTGAAACATCATATGCAACATTAGTATGTAAATACCGAAACATCATCATTTGTATCATCAATATGTAAATACTGAAACATCATCATCTGCATCATTAGTATGTAAATATTGAAACATCGTTATCTACATCATCAGTATGTAAATATTGAAACAACAACATTGTCATTAGCATTTAGTGCTAAAGAACCATCATCAATAAATGATATATCATCATCTACATTATCAACATAGATATGCTAGAATATCATCATCATCAACAACATAAAAATGTTGACACAACATCATCATCATCAACACAAAGTGTTGTGACTTAAACCATATTAACATTATCGACACAGGGTGTTGGGACCACAACCATATCAACATCATCAATGCAAGGTGTTGGGACCATAACCACATCATCAACATCAACATAAAAATGTTGAACCAACATCATCATCAACATCACTATAGAAATACTGAAATTACCTCACCATCATCAGTATAGAAATATTGAAACTATATTATCAAAATCAATATAGAAATACTGAAACTACCTCATCAACATCAGTATAGAAATACTGAACCTACCATATCAACACCAGTATGAAAATAATTAGATTTCCACATCAACATCAATATGAAAAATGTACTAAACCTGTCATATCAGTATCGAAATACTGGAACTATCTCAACAATCATCCAAAAATCATCAGTATGAAAATACTGATCCTGCAACATCAGTATAGGAATACTGAAACTATCTCATTGGATGGGGATTGAATTTGATAATGCAAGAGATGGGGATTGAATTTGATAATGCAAGAGATGGCGCATTAAGTGGTTTCTTCTCTTGTGGGTCAGTGAACAGGCTCGAGGGTTCTAGAGCAAGTAACTTGGCTGCTATGGGAGTTGGTTGGGAGGAATGGCTATTCTATTTCTTTTTTCCCAGCGGTGGTTCTAGGTTCTTCCTCTATTCTTTTATTTACACTAGGCTATTTATTTTAGATCTAGAAGTGTTGGTATTTCCATAAAGTCTAAATTTTTATTTTATTGCACAATGAACTAACATGTTTCGATTTGATTTTTTATGAATTAATCCTAAATTAGTTTATGTTTTGTTTATATCTACGAATGATAAATGATATTTAGGAAAATTGTTTAGATCAGTAATACATACCCGAGTTAGGAATTTATCAATGAGTTAAGAATCAAATTCTTTACTTAAATATGTAATATCATCAAAATTATATATGTTATTTTCCTATGTTGTAGATATAGTTTAATTTCAATTACATTAGTGGAATTAATATATTTTCTAAAATATAGTAGTAATAGCTAAATGTTTAAATATTAAACAAGTTACAAATAGAACAAAGTCAAGGAAATCTAAGTAAATAAACCAAGATTTAATGATTATGAACTAAGATGCAGATATACAAACTCTATGGTTTATAATCTAGCTAATTTCCAATCCTAGAATTGTATCCTTTTATAGTCATAGAGTTACATATGCATACTGTACATATCTTTTACAAACAATCACCTACACATTATCTAACCAATCCTTTATGGATCTCATATCAACAGGCATAACTAGATTCAAGGAAATCGTATAAATCTACAAAGTAAGCAAATCACAAATACAAGTGTTTTGTTTCCAAATACCTATAGTAAGCCCATCTATGATGGTCATGAAGCATTTAAGAATATAGTAAGAAAATATTAATTAAATCCAAACCAAATCGTAGTTATACTTATTAATTGTAAACTATGATTTTGACATTTAAACTACTCGAAAAAAGTCACAAGACTCAATGAGACGCATAACAATAATAAGTTAAAGACTATGGTCGTAAGCCCATTTTAAATGGATGTCATTATTACACAAAAGAGTAACACGAAATATTTATACAATCACTAACCGATGCAGTATATACAAACCTAAACCCTCATCTGGGTTAATAGTACCATTATTACTATCTATACATACTTGCATTAAACATAAACTGATATTTTAATAATAAAAGGATTTTATCAAACATATGCATGGTAGTAAGACCATCAAAGGATAAAAACATGAAATTAAAAGAATAACACATAGTATTTTCACAACATATACCCAACAGATCGTCTCCAATTATTTATACACTAAACACATTGTACACGGTGTGGATGTAAGTCCATATACGATGCCTTCCACCTTGGTTTATAAACCATAAATAAAATTAAAGTAACAGGGCCAACGATGTGGATTTAAGACCATCCATGATGGAAGCCATAGTATCATCACAACCGCTAAGGATTTTAAACCTAATACACTTAAACCCTATATGAAGAAAAAAGGATGTAAAATCCCTTTGTAAATAGAGTGCAAACCCCTTGGGGGTTGAACGAAAACACTCAACACTTATCTTGTGTAGAGTTGGAGTTCCTCTGCTCTCATCTCCTTAAGCTCATGTTTAAGTACCTGCAACAAACCACAATTTTTATAAGCCATGGTGGTTGTAATGGTTTTAGTCAACGGCAAGGAAAGAAAATAGAGATATGGTTTTTTTATTTCACCTGAGATGTTCTAAGACGTAGACCTGGGAAGAGGTGACCTTGTCTCTTTCCTCGCCAACATTCCAACCTACAACAAAGGGTTTCATGGCAGTTAAAAGATGTAATCAAACCTTGTAAAAAAATTTGAAAATAAAGAGTAACACATTTACCCTTACTTGGTGTCAGATGCAGAGAGACTAGGGGTCGGCTCCTTCGAGAAGACCCTTATCCCTCCCCTTCCCGCACAAAACCAACAAGGTATATTGAGTTACATATAATCCTTTTAAAGGGAATAAAATTGAATTAAAAACTTGTGAAAGTAAAACCATTTATTTTACCTGGTGAATGCATCGATGAAATGGAGCAAGTGGCTGAGCAAAGGAACGAGTTGTAGATGACCATGGATGCCATGACTAAGCACCAAAACACCTTGGAAAGAAACCAAGTACCTGACATAAATCACTAGCAGTGGTTACACCAAGACAACCAACCTTTCTCCATTAACAAGAGCAGAGCTCGAATCACTCTCTCTTATAGACCAAACAGCAATAATGCAAGGGTTCGGACAGCGAAGGACGCATTAAACTTCCACCGAAAACCCTAAAATCAGATCCTTACAAATGGACCGCCGTGACGATATCACAAGGAAAACGTGGAGGCATGGCTGCAATATCAAATTACAGCCAGGAAATGCTTTTAACGGTTTTAAGGTGTGTGACACTAAACTTTAGAATGGAACCCATAGCACCAATTAGGTGTCGTAATCGTGGATTTTAGAGGGTCATCTAGAGAATTTGAAAGGGGTCCTAGCTGCAAGGTTGGAATCTCACTTCAACCACGTCATATTATGGGGGAATAAGGTGGCGAATAGGCTGGAAAACCTCGGGATAGAGAACCGTAGAGTTGTCAAAGCAAAGGACTGGGGAGAGGTGATGGATATGATGGCTCGAGAAATTTTTGTAACTCTCACATGCCAAGACATGCACAATAGTGATGACATAGGTAGGGAAGGACATCGGGTGGGCCCAAATCACTATTTGGGAAGGTGTTTAGGCACATGGACAAGAGGAAAGTTTAGTTGAATGGAATGCGAGATTTAAATCTGCTTCAATCCATTACCAGGAATCCATCTTTCAAAGGATCAACATATGTGCAGACATGAATGACAGAAAGGGTAAATCTGGCTGCCTATGTGGGATTTATTTTCTCCAGACTACAAACCAATCACAGAGCATCATGGTATGTATTTTTTTTATCATGCTCTCAATAAGGAAAATTGTATTTAGGGAGGTGTTGGGTGATGGGGAAAATCACATAAGACTCTTGTGTACAGTGTCTTGTGTAACACAAGAAAGCAAGGCATGGGAGTTGCAAAATATGCTAAAGTCTCAACAAATGTGTGAAGGAGACCATATGGATGGTCATAAGGGGAAATG
The DNA here is from genome assembly GCA_001517045.1 of Pseudotsuga menziesii. Taxonomy (NCBI): domain Eukaryota; kingdom Viridiplantae; phylum Streptophyta; class Pinopsida; order Pinales; family Pinaceae; genus Pseudotsuga; species Pseudotsuga menziesii. The sequence goes on along the minus strand of LPNX010801210.1, from coordinate 3,250 downwards.
GAAGTGGGTATCAATCCATGAGGATGAGTCCCAAAAGGCCTCAAGGGCCTAGAAGGAGTCTATGTGGGAAGAAAGAATGTTTGAGCTCGATCTTCCCAAGGAGATTCCATGAACGATTACGAGATAGAGAAAGAACTGTGGGCTGAGCTTGATAGAGAAATTATCCATGAGGAGTGTCAGAAGGAAGAGGATTGGATCCTTAATCCTTGCCACAAAGCAATCATATTAAGCATGTATGAGAGGACTGTGGCTCTTTTTTGGGTCATTCAAAACCTCATCGGGTGGTCGACTTGGGACTGAAAGGAGACGAATGAAGAAGTGGGGCAGTTAGATCAATGCTGAGCATGCATGACCTTTGATATGCAGTATTTGAATCTCAAAGTTGATATTCTTCTGAAGGGGCTATATTTTCATGCTCCCCCAGTTCCGCCACCGGTGGTGATTTAGTCATCGATAGCTGAGAGCATGCACCAGGGACGCATCCTTGATCTCCCATATATTTTGTTATAAGTGGTCTGAGCAGCGTGTGTTCTGTAATGTCAATAATGTCATCGCATGTTATCTAAAAAAAATTCTACATTATTTTGGTCTAGTTTCGTTGGTTAGTAGTATTTTGGTTAAGCTTTCAAGAAGGAATAGTTTGATAACTAGTTAGGAAGGATTTGTTGGTTACCTTATATTTTCGATGATATAGATTGTAATGGGTTTTGGGGTTATAGAGTTGGTCTTAGTTACCATGGGAAGAAGGGCCAGACAATGTTTTCTGTCAGGAGTAGGCCACAATTCTCAGTTTGTATCTCTCTGGCTCTGATATAA
>LPNX010801193.1:35021-45253 GCA_001517045.1 Pseudotsuga menziesii | reverse complement strand
AATATGTAGAGATCACAAGAGATAAGGAGTGGGAGAGTGAGAGAGGGTTAGGGGAGGAGAGGGTAGGGGGAAGAGGGGGGAGGGTCATGGGGAGTGAGTGTGATGATTAGGGTAGGAGCGAGAGGGGGGGGAGGGAGACTAGGAGAGGGAGAAGGGAGAGGGAGAGAGAGAGGGGGAGAGATCTCTCGAGAGAGAGATGGGTGCACTAGTGGAAAATAAGAGATTAGTGACAAAAAAATGACCAAAATCCGCATATCAATGACCACTTTTGGTTTGGCGATCGCTGGTGGCTAATTTATGGTCTTTTATTACGCGACCAAAATTGGTCATTTTTATTTTGGTCATTTATAGCTTGTCGGTTGGTCATTGATTGGTCATATATTTGGTCATTTATTTGGTCATGTATTTGAACCAATGACGAATTATATGACTACATTTATGACCAAATTAATTACCACATTTATGACCAATTATATGATCACATTTATGACCAAATTAATGACCACATGACAAGCTAGAATATGACCAAATTTGGTCACGTAATAAAAGACCGTAAATTATCCACCAAAACTGTTTTTTGGTCATTGATATGCAAATTTTGGGCATTTTTTTTGTCATTTATATCTCATTGTTTGGTCACATATCTCTCAATTATTGGTCACTAATTTAGTCATTTTTAGTCTCTTTATGTGTGGTCATTGTATTTTAGTAGTTTGAATGATGTCCATTATTAATCAATATAAATTTTTAATATGATATTATGTTTAATTAAAAAAAAGAATCATACATTTATTCTCATCTAATATACTTGTGAATTATGCAATGTCACATTATACTTAATTATAACACTTGTAAATAATATCTCTTACACATGTAAATCATACAATGTCACATATTTAGTTAATAATTACAACATTGGTACATAACATAAAGTACAACCATATATATAAGTTTTAAACCACAAATTATATTATATGAGATGTCAAAAGTATTACAATAAATATGAGTTTTTCTCAAATACTCATATTAATTTCCATATAACTTTATAGGAAAATCATCACTTTTTAAAATATTACAATGGCTAAACCATCATACTTGCACTTGGCTACAAAACCATACTTAGATCCCACGTCAACAGCTTCAAAACCATACTAAGCACTAAACCATACTTAGATCCCACGTTAGCAGCTTCAAAACCACACTTAGCAGCTTGAAAGCCTTAACATCAGGTTCTTCATACTAAATGACAAATATTCAATAGCAGGCTCTTTATACTCAATGGCCCACTTATAAGTTAAGCTCACTCCTGCAAAATCCAATAAAAAAATATCACTTGTAAAGTAGAAAAACAATGAAGCAAATTATTTATCTTGTTCAATAGCTAATAACAATAACCAAGATCATGTGCAAAATAATAAAATCTAATCTAACAAATTCAATTTAAGAATTGGTTAAAATTAAATTTGAATGGATAAATCTACAACTATTTAGTACCTAAGAAAAGTAAAACTCAGCTTTAAACCAGGAAATGGATTTCAATAGAAAAGATAATCAACGAATCCACAAAACAATTATGCTCGACTGCACAGGTAGAAACCTGCATACATAGTGCAATGTGTGAAGGAGTTCACCCCTATATGTCATGTGGTTAGTGAATGAAATGACAACCATGGAAACTAATGAATGATTTATAACCCCATCAAACTATTGTGATGTTATACTCAACCACCAGTATAATCAAAACCCATCAAATCGCATCAACATTCCCAATTTCCTACATGCCTACCTCATCCTTGTTTCAAACATATATTTGTATATAAACAAACAAAAATTATAAAAATTTCTTCTTAACTTGTCAGCGTCAAATAGCATCAACATTCCCAATTTCCTACATGCCTACCTTGTCCTTGTTTCAAACATATATTTGTATATAAACAAACAAAAATTATAAAAAGTTATTTTTAACTTGTCAGCCTCAAAGTGTTCATGACATAGTTCAGGCATCAAGCCAACAACCATCATATTTTACCCTCTATATCTATATATAATCAAAAAAATTCATGAGTTTTTCTTTCTTGGACTCTGGACTCTGGAAAATTCACTTTATATTCACTCAAAAAATTTCATGAATTTTATCTATATATACATATATATTCTAGTGACGTGCCATATCAACACAATTACATTCATACATGAACCACACCCATACAACCTAGCCACTTTGGAATAAAATCATATATACTAGTACATGCAAAAAAATACTTCTATGAATTATAATCAGGAATCTAAAAAGAACTACTACTTGTTTTTTTTTTCCATTTGACCTCATTTGGCATGTTGGACAGTCAGGTTTCCTAATAGTAAAAGACTTCTAGGAATGTAATATCTGCATACCAGTGGTAAAATTGTTTGAAACAGCCTCAATATCATCAGTCATGGTCTGTGCTTTTGATCTGATAAACTTTTCCTTCAAAATATGAACTTTTGATCTGATAAACTTTAGAATCACTTGTGCTCAACACATACACACAATCAATTTCTGCAAATAGATTAGTCCACAATCACCTAAGAGTGGCACTAAAATCATACCAAATGCAAGCATGCTTCCTTGTGTCCATGTGAAATAGAGATCTGGCCAGATTTCTATAATACTGATTGGTCACCAGCCTCTGTAAAAATAGCACAAAAGAGATAAGAGTTGGTAGAATATTTTGAAATCTAGACATTCAGATAAATATAATGTTCAGTGTTATATAATCCTGTTGTGTGGGAATGCACCCCATTTTTTCTAAGTAAAGCCCATAAGGTATCGACACAAACAATGTAATAATTTATAAATAAAGTGCATGATCAATATTGTCAAGATCAAACAAACCATTAGATAGGGTCATTGATCAATCTATTGATATTGTCAATAACCTTAGGCTATGTAGAGACCTAGTCCCAAGCTGAATAGGTTAGCTATTATCTCTATTACGAACTTATGCTATTAGTTGTACTAGTGTACTCTTATTCTCCCAAATATAACCAAGGTATGCCATTTCGACAGTGGGTTTTCCTCCTCCTACTCAGGTTTCCCATTTAAATCCAAGTGTGTTATAGTGTGTGCGTTGCTATTGTTTTCATTATTTCATTACTATTATTTTGTTTGATGATAATATTATTGATCTGTTGTGATTGTTTATCATAATCATGGTTATATCGCTATTCTATTCGTAGACTTCATGATAAACGACACACTTGATTATGAAACTATATTTACTGCTACTTTTTTCCAGGTTGAATCCTTTTGAAAACCAACAACATGATTTGGATACAAGTTTCTGTATGAAAATAGAATGTTGTATGCAGGTCCAGACTTCCATGCATAACAACTACTTTCAATTTGATAAGGAGAAAAAAAAATGTAAATGAAATTTACCTTTGGGAGGAACAATCACTATAGGGAAGCTGCTATGGTGAAAGTAGTACTCACTCACACTCCCTTGCAATAGACTTCAAACCATAGAAGATGTCAGAAAAAACAAAACATTTGAACCAAAAATAGCATACTCGCATTTTAGATATGCTCTAACTTTTAAACACAACTTTAAGCTTACAAGGAGATGTAGAGTATTCAAAATAAAAGGGTCTTACCTCTTGATTATCCCCAATCCTCTTGTTCCCATTACAAGTGCAGCAAGATTGATTCTTACAGCTTCACGACAAAGTGCTTTATCTACGTCACCCTCCATAATCCTAGCTTCTGTTTTCACCTTTTCAGTGGAAAAATGACAACATAGCAGTCAAAACCAATGGACTAACATTCTCTAAGAACTACATTTACAAGGTTCTTATTGGTATTACCATGGAAACTTCATATGCTTCTATTGCAAGCCTTTCCATTAGACCTTGTGTGGCATCAAACAACACCTCATCATCTGAATCTGCGCTTTGAAGCATATCACAATGAAATAGAACTCTTATCAGTATGAAGAAGGCAATAATTACAATCTTGTGGCTGGGTTGGTTTTTCTATGAGTCTGACAGGGATTTGTTTTCAACATTCAGAAAAAACACAAATCGATATCATCAACCTGAACCTCTTCTAGACTTGAAAAAAATATTGAAAATAAGTAAGCAATTATATCACATTCAAACTAACTTGCACTTATAGAATAAGCTTTTTCATCTGATCATTCCAAATTCAGATATAAATTCTTCAAAAGATGGATAACAGCTTTTTGCAAAACCTTTTCAAGATAATTTTTCAGACAGTGATTTTGAATAATTTTGAATAAGGTAAATTTGTAGTGAAAATTCCTTTTTTGAGGAGTATTAATTAGTTAGTTTACTTGGCATGAAAAATACACATATCAATACAACCAGGTCCAAGAAATATGATAACATAAGTTGATCTTTTTCAAAATTTGGTGTGAAAAAACTTAAATGTGTAATCCTGTCTAGATGCATTTTGATTGTATAAACTACAACTGCCATGTTTAAGTTCAAAACAACACAACCGGTCAAAAGTTTCCACAAATTCCTTGTAACATGCTTATACATTACCTTGGGCATTGCAATTGTACTCTGAGATAAACATATGTAGTGTACCCCTCATACCCCAACGCGGTTATGTGTGAAAAGCATAAGATTTATACTCCATTGTTGCTGCAAACTGAGTCTGTCCCATTAGTGGCAGATTTTAAAAGTCGTTTCAATGAAGCATGTTCAAACAAATTGTAAAACAAACATTAAAATGGGCTGGTCGTTACCATAACGTCCCTATAGACAACAATAATATTTTCCCAAAACTTTAATGACTTATACCTTTGGAAAATACATTATACAATTCTTGCGACTCCTTTTTAAATACATCCTCTAAAGTGCAGTCTTATTCTCAGGATACCCCTACACTTTACTCAAGACACACTCACACATTTATGTAAAACATACCTATGGTAGAATATTTTTCATTTCCATTATGGAACAATCATTTACCTTGTAACTATAGCAGTAATATTCCTACTAGCCAAAGCTTAATAATAATCACTTACCCCATGATCGAAACTCATGTATACGTTACATCCTAATATTTCTTATGTTTCCTTCGAGTAGAGGATTTTTGTTATTATTTGAGCAAATAAACATTTAGACATATTTCAACATAAGGTGAACAGAACTCACACATTATGTGCCTCTAAGGGATTCGCAAACAATGTATAATCATGATGTGTGTACTGTCGAGGGTGCAGAGTTATAACCTTACCATCCCCTTAGGTCTCCTAACACATCATGATCATGTAACGTGCCCTTATTACCTCTAGGTAGACAGTGAGGAAAGGGGATAAAATTTACTATTTGACTGTTTCTCCATTTTTGACAAGTTAACCATGTGAGTGTTAAATTTTCCATTGGCATTACAATGAAACATACCCAATCAAAATCGATATTATTCAAAACTACACAATATAAAAACAATCGTTGAAGGTGTGTTAGTCATTTTGAGGAAACTTGACATAAGTCCAAACTTATTAAAATCAACCACTTCATTCCTTCCCCTATTTACTTGATACACTAGGCCACGGTTTTTAATCAATGACTTTAGCTTTTATTTTACATTATACCATATATATACCTCTTGACCATTGTGCCATTGTGTAATCAATCTTCTTCTGCATTTAAAACAATCACTCATCCATTTACATAATCATAAATAAGGAAATCATGAAAACATAAAGGCACACAAACTGATACACATCAACGGCACATAAAAAAAAGACCAATGTACATGGTTCACCCCAACCTTGGGGCTACGTCCACCAAAAAGTCAGCCAACTTATTTTATAATCCACAAATGAAGGTATACAAACCACACCCTAACTGGTGTGTCATCCTTTTAGCACTCTTATAAGTTCCTCATATAACCATAGGGAACCTTTACATTATCAACCCTAGACCCCTGTATCCAAGGTATCTCTTAAGAAAATCTGTGAGTAAGCATGGCCTTACTTTTTAACAATCATCATGGATAACAATTATTTGCACCTAATCATATTACAATATCCTTTAAACATTACCAAGTTCAACTCCCAAGACAAGAGTGCGTTTTCTTTTCCTCTTACCACGCCTAAATAATATATTATTTTAACTGTAACATAATACCCAACGAGCAAGCAAGGAATACCATAATTTTAAGGTTTATTCCTATGCTATGTACTCTAATCAATGTAACAATAAACTAATGCTGACTCCGAAGTATATCAGGCCACATCCTGCAGTTCTGGAAACATGAAAATAAAAAGCCCAGTCCAGACAAAGACTGCACAACCTTCCCACGCTACAATCGTGTACATAAAACTGATCTATACGGTTTAGGAAATGATATGAAGGTATTGTATCTATGTACATAAGGACACATATAGTTTAGGGAACAATCCTAAAGATACCATGAATTCGACATCGATTCCTATGGAAACTATTACAGAACCATTCCCTCGCAGCTACTAAATCGTAATAATCGCATACAGTATCTTCAAATACGGGCAATGAGGCTCTCAAATCATATACATCATAAGGATCTATACTGTATATAGGTAAGGTACGTGCACTAGGTCAAACCCGCAACACAGGAAGGCATGCGAAAACCTATTCTAGACAAAAATTGCAGGTCGTAAGGTAACTCTGACATGCACTGTCTAGGTTTTTTCCTAAGGCCGCAGGAAATCAATTTACAACTCATGCAATACATCCAAACCCATGTTTCATGCAGAAAAAGGGAAATTATTCTGGGCTTAAGAACATATATCATCAATGCAATGATCTTTGAAAAATAGGTTGCAATACTAAGAAATGCTACGATCCACATGCTACAGAACTGAAAACCATTCAACACACCGCAAAAAGCAAACGTAAGCAAGGGTTGATCCTACCTCAGCGAAATCGCAGGAGGCAGCGAAATGCAGCTATGAGTTTAATGTCTATCAAGCAGTTTCAGGATCAAGGTTGTCGAGGTCTATTTGAAGAAATTGATCATAACTCACTTAAGAGCGAATCCCAGATCAACTAGAGAGCTCCAACGTGAACTAGCTTATACTTCGACGATCCTCCATGGAAACTGATACATTATTCTGCAGCAGTTCAAATATAGCAGAATGAACCACATCTAACTCGATTCCCAAAATCGACCAACAAGCTGAAGGCAACCCCATTTAATGGATAATGGAGACCCCTACAAATAAAACCCAGAGATTTTACCCGATGCAAAAATCATAGATCCATCTCCTCCCACGCAAGGATATTTAAACATAACTAAAAAGAAAACTCCGAGAGAGTTTTTCCCAGCGATCCAGTCTATATCCTCAAATCGCAGAGATCAAAAACTCATCTGAGAACATAGTGTCCCCTCCTATCGCAATCCCTTGTTTTTAACATTGTTGGTGAAGATCCCCTCCCCGATTTGGCCTCCTGAAACAACGCTATTTGACATAGTACATGCCGTTATTTCTTCCACGTGAAAACCATGCCCAAGACAGCTCCTCGATGAGGATCTCCCTATTGTTGGGTTTTATTTTGTTAATTTTCTTTTTCTGTAAGTTGATTGATGTTTCCTAAACCTCACTTTCTTTGTCGGTTTAGGTGTAACCCTCTTTAGCTTCTTATGATTTTTCTAAATACCCCTATTAAGGGAGTGCATAAATATATATACTATCACCCTTTTTAACGTATGGGTAAATATATATTTATATGAGTAGTCCCATATAATAGGCACGACACATTATATGTCAGCAATATTAAACCAAGATGTATGTACATCGTGACATCTCCATATTTTTTCTTTTTTTTTTTACCTTATTTTCAATCTATAAGGCGACTATTACATATAGTCGCTTAATTATATTTTCTTTAGGTTGTTTTCTCTTTGGTTTTATTTTAGTTTCTAGATAACGCCTTGACCCTTTGTCAAAGCTATTATCCTTGAAATTGCCTTAATTACATTTGACTTTTAAATAAATGGCTATCGTATTTTAATTGGGATAATTATGGTGACACGGGAATCCCTGTGGGATTCCATAGCCACGATGATACTGAAGCCACTCTATCGTAATTAAGGCCCCTTGACCCTTCTTTTTTTTCTTTTTCCTCGTGGGTTTCATCGTCCGTCATTGAGCTGCGTCCCACACTTAAGTCCCTAAGGAACTTTGGATAGTGTCCATTATAAGGTCTTACTGGTGGGGCCTTGGTTTTGGGCTCCTCACCAGAATACTAATACAATAATATTGAAGTTTTACAAATCATTTAGGGGCTAACAAGAGGAACATTACATCCTCCTCCCCTTAAAAAGAACACCGTCCTCGGTATTCATGACTTCGGCCAGTCTCCTTCTCCTCACGAGTCATCTTTTTTTGCTTCGCCTTTCCTGTTCTGACCTTTCTTGACTTATTCTCAAGTTTTCCATCGTTCAAAACCTGCAGTTTTCCTGCAACAATTTTTGGGTCTAGCCCACTATTTCTTCAGTACAACATGTACAAAATTGTAATTCAACTAATCATATGCCATAGATTCCTTTGCATTGTAATAATCAACACTTTTCTAGTGTACATAATATCCAATCTTTTTCATAATGCAATCTATTCCTCATTAAAACATGATGACTATCCCTTTTTTCGTTGGTTTTATCTCCAACGTTTGGTCAATTAGGTCGTCCTCTACCTGAGGAACCATTCCTTGACCTTACACATTAAGCAATGTAACAATCATTTAACATGTTTTTACGCTCATTATGTTTTCCAAACTCCCTGGAGTTTCTTTTTCTATTCTGGTGTGGACTTACAATAATTTTGTGGTTACTCTCCTCAGTGACATCAAACAGTGTCCTGTCTTTCGAGATATCCAAAGTTTTGCCTAGGTCTTTTCCCACACCACATGCCTAACACCAATGTGCTCCCGCGGCAATCACTTGCCTAACACCATTGTGCTCCTGCAGCATGTATGCCTAACACCAATGTGCTCACACGGCAATCACCTGCCTAACACCATGGTGCTCCTGCAGCATGTATGCCTAACACCAATGTGCTCACGCGGCAATCACTTTCTGAACACCATGGTGCTCCTGCAGCATGTATTCCTAACACCGATGTGCTCACGTGGCAATCACTTGCTTAACAACATGATGCTCCCACAGCATTCAATTTTTTCCTTGTTCATATTCAGTATTAATCTTGACTATTTATAATGCACACTCCTTGTGCTTAGCATGACTTTACTGTCAATGTCTCGATTCATGAATCGGCTACATGGTTAGTCAAAGCATTTATTGATAAAGCCTAGCTCTATTATTTAACCATTATCATTTCATAAGTTGCAATTATTTTATCATCATTTATGAGTCACAAACTCCTTACCCATTTCTAAGAAATTGAGCGCAACTTGTACACCCAAGTGGATTTATATATACCATAGTGTCCGTGGATCATGACAATGGTCCTAATCTTGGTAAAACTCAACAGCCAATTTCGACTGATATCCTTGCAAGGTTAGCTCATGGAATTACACAACATTCATGCATATCCCTGCATAAATGAGCTCATAGCATTATTCAACCTTCATGCATATCCCTCCATAAGTTAGCTCTTATCATTATACATCATTCAAGCATATCCTTGCAACCGTTAGCTCACACCATTATACAACCTTCATGCATATCCCTGCATAAGTTAGCTCTTAGCATTATATAACATTCATGCATAACCCTGCATAAATTAGCTCACAGCATGATACAACATTCATGCATATCCTCGCAACAGTTAGCTCACAGCATTATACAATTCTGCATGCATATCCCTGCATAAGTTATCTCTTAGCATTATACAACATTTTTGCATAAGTTAGCTCACAGCATTATACAACCTGCATGCATATCCCTACATAAGTTCTCTCTTAGCATTATACAACATTCATGCATATCCCTGCATAAGTTAGCATTATCCAACCTTCATGCATATCCCTGCATAAGTTAGTTCTTACCATTATACAACATTCATGCATATCCCTGCATAAGTTAGCGTTATCCAATCTTCATGCATATCCCTGCATCCCTGCATAAGTTAGTTCTTACCATTATACAACATTCATGCATATCCCTGCATAAGTTAGCATTAGCCAACCTTCATGCATATCCCTGCATAAGTTAGTTCTTACCATTATACAACATTCATGCATATCCTTGCATAAGTTAGCTCATAGCATCTATT
>LPNX010801193.1:0-20299 GCA_001517045.1 Pseudotsuga menziesii | reverse complement strand
ATGTTTAGTGCTTGTGACTCAGAGGCTTTAGTTAATAAGAGCTTGTCATCTATACATGTATAATCATCTCTAGAATCAAACAAAGATGAAAATTTTCCCTTACTGTATTAGTAAAATTTATAGTCCAACTTCCTGTTTGGGTCCAACATGTAAGAACTACTCGCCTACTTCTGGCTTTAATCCATGGTTAATATGCTAGCATACCTTGTCATGATATCTATTTTTATCTTTTTACATTCTTCAATCCTTGAGGCCCGCTTGGGTACTTGATTTCCTCGTTCGTCATTGTCATGCATCCACAAAATCATTTTATTAGTTAGTCATAAACATGTTCATGCTCTTCAACTTCATGTTGAGTCCAAAATATGCCCGAGTATTGTCACTCCATCTCTGATACCACTTGTAGTGTACCCCTCATACCCCAACGCGGTTATGTGTGAAAAGCGTAAGATTTATACTCCATTGTTGCTGCAAACTGAGTCTGTCCCATTAGTGGCAGATTTTAAAAGTCGTTTCAATGAAGCATGTTCAAACAAATTGTAAAACAAACATTAAAACGGGCTGGTCATTACCGTAACGTCCCTATAGACAACAATAATATTTTCCCAAAAATTTAATGACTTATACCTTTGGAAAATACATTATACAATTCTTGCGACTCCTTTCTAAATACATCCTCTAGAGTGCAGTCTTATTCTCAGGATACCCCTACACTTTACTCAAGACACACTCTCACATTTATTTAAAACATACCTATGGCAGAATATTTTTCATTTCCATTATGGAACAATCATTTACCTTGTAACTATAGCATTAATATTCCTACCAGCCAAAGATTAATAATAATCACTTAACCCATGATCGAAACTCATGTATACGTTACATCCTAATATTTCTTATGTTTCCTCCGAGTAGAGGATTTTTGTTATTATTTGAGCAAATAAACATTTAGACATATTTCAACATAAGGTGAACAGAACTCACACATTATGTGCCTCTAAGGGATTCGCAAACAATGTATAATCATGATGTGTGTACTGTCGAGGGTGTAGAGTTATAACCTTACCATCCCCTTAGGTCTCCTAACACATCATGATCATGTAACGTTCCCTTATTACCTCTAGGTAGACAGTGAGGAAGGGGGATAAAATTTATTATTTGACTGTTTCTCCATTTTCGACAAGTTAACCATGTGAGTGTTAAATTTTCCATTGGCATTACAATGAAACATACCCAATCAAAATCGATATTATTCAACACTAGACAATATAAAAACAATCGTTGAAGGTGTGTTATTCATTTTGAGGAAACTTGACATAAGTCCAAACTTATTAAAATCAACCACTTCATTCCTTCCCCTATTTACTTGATACACTAGGCCACGGTTTTTAATCAATGACTTTAGCTTTTATTTTACATTATACCATATATATGCCTCTTGACCATTTTGTAATCAATCTTCTTCTGCATTTAAAACAATCACTCATCCATTTACATAATCATAAATAAGGAAATCATGAAAACATAAAGGCACACAAACGGATACACATCAACGGCAGATAAAAATAAGACCAATGTACGTGGTTCATCGCAACCTCGGGGCTACGTCCACCAAAAATTCAGCCAACTTATTTTATAATCCACAAATGAAGGTATAAAAACCACACCCTAACTGGTGTGTCATCCTTTTAGCACTCTTCTCAGTTCCTCATATAATCATAGGGAACCTTTACAATCGTTTAACATGTTTTTACGCTCATTATGTTTTCCAAACTCCCTGGAGTTTCTTTTTCTATTCTGGTGTGGACTTACAGTAATTTTGTGGTTACTCTCCTCAGTGACATCAAACAGTGTCCTATCTTTCCGGATGTCCAAATTTTTACCTAGGTCTTTTCCCACACCACATGCCTAACACCAATGTGCTCCCACGGCAATCGCTTGCCTAACACCATTGTGCTCCTGCAGCATGTATGCCTAACACCAATGTGCTCACACGGCAATCACTTGCCTAACACCATGGTGCTCCTGCAGCATGTATGCCTAACACCAATGTGCTCACATGGCAATCACTTTCCTAACACCATGGTGCTCCTGCAGCATGTATTCCTAACACCGATGTGCTCACGTGGCAATCACTTGCTTAACACCATGATGCTCCCACAGCATTCAAATTTTTCCTTGTTCGTATTCAGTATTAACCTTGATTATTTATAATGCACACTCCTTGTGCTTAGCATGACTTTACTGTCAATGTCCCAATTCATGAATCGGCTACATGGTTAGTCAAAGCATTTATTGATAAAGCCTAGCTCTATTATTTAACCATTATCATTTCATAAGTTGCAATTATTTTATCATCATTTATGAGTCACAAAATCCTTACCCATTTCTAAGAAATTGAGCGCAGCTTGTACACCCAAGTGGATTTATATATACCATAGTGTCCGTGGATCATGACAATGGTCCTAATCTTGGTAAAACTCAACAACTAATTTCGACTGATATCCCTGCAATGTTAGCTCATGGCATTACACAACATTCATGCATATCCTTGCATAAATTATCTCATAGCATTATTGAACCTTCATGCATATCCCTGCATAAGTTAGCTCTTATTATTATACATCATTCAAGCATATCCTTGCAACCGTTAGCTCACACCATTATACAACCTTCATGCATATCCCTGCATAAGTTAGCTCTTAGCATTATATAACATTCATGCATAACCCTGAATAAATTAGCTCACAGCATGATACAACATTCATGCATATCCTCGCAACAGTTAGCTCCCAGCATTATACAATTCTGCATGCATATCCCTGCATAAGTTATCTCTTAGCATTATACAACATTCTTGCATAAGTTAGCTCACAGCATTATACAACCTGCATGCATATCCCTACATAAGTTCTCTCTTAGCGTTATACAACATTCATGCATATCCCTGCATAAGTTAGCATTATCCAACCTTCATGCATATCCCTGCATAAGTTAGTTCTTACCATTATACAACATTCATGCATATCCCTGCATAAGTTAGCGTTATCCAACCTTCATGCATATCCCTGCATAAGTTAGTTCTTACCATTATACAACATTCATGCATATCCCTGCATAAGTTAGCGTTATCCAACCTTCATGCATATCCCTGCATAAGTTAGTTCTTACCATTATACAACATTCATGCATATCCCTGCATAAGTTAGCGTTATCCAACCTTCATGCATATCCCTGCATCCCTGCATAAGTTAGTTCTTACCATTATACAACATTCATGCATATCCCTGCATAAGTTAGCATTATCCAACCTTCATGCATATCCCTGCATAAGTTAGCATTATCCAACCTTCATGCATATCCCTGCATAAGTTAGTTCTTACCATTATACAACATTCATGCATATCCTTGCATAAGTTAGCTCACAGCATCTATTTATTACTCTAATGGTATTCAACATTCACCAGTTAATCAGCAACTTCTGGTAAAGAAGTTAACATTATTGTTACCCACAGGTTTAGAATCCAATATCATTTACTTATTAAGTGTAACAACTAACCATTCCTAGGTTTATTAGTTCATGATAGCCAGACTAAAATAACCAAACATAATTCTTGTTTAGAGCATATGCATTTAGGACCCAAGTCGTATGATAGTTAGGTACATACCTATAGGTGAAAGGGTTTGGTTTAAAACTATTGGTCCCAAATCTAGAGGACCATCACCTCCTCCTACCTTTGACCTCAATGTTCAATCCATAAATTTGTTTTTGGCTATTCTTAGTCATGCAATTCAACCTAAAGATACTTTACCAACATTTATGAATTCGCAGCGGTTCGTCTAACATGTATCCATACAATTTAATGCAATCATTTGTTTCTGGTTTTTTTTTACATGAAAATCTAGACGTAACAAGGTGTTTTATAATGTTAGTATTGATAGCTTTTAAACCTCTAACTTTTATTCTGAATCCGCCCATTTCCCATTAGGCTTTACAACATGGGTATAACATACTTGTAACCAACACGTTCCAAGTGGCAGGAAAAGTTTTTAACGTGATGTGATGATTCTCATTGGATCGTGTTACTTCCATATGAGTACATAACTTTTCTAAGGAGTTGACCTACCTCTCCCTTTGATACAAGAACATAATTGTGAAAGAGTACTTATTGATGCTTTGCCTAATATTTTAATTCCAGTGTTAGTTCACCCATTACTCTTGCTGTATCACACATTACATAGAATACGTCAATACCATAAGGGGTATTGTTTTGCCAGGTTTTTTTTTTCCAATCCACTTCTGCAGTAAAAATTTAGCATCATGCGTGGCTTAATTTTAATTTTAGACTCTTATTTAAATTACCTCCATGGGTAAGAATGATTCTTATCATCACATTGTACACCCAGTAATAATTTTTAATCATTTCTAAATAGATCTTTAATATGGGCCTCAGCTCTTCATGCCTACGACCCTTTCCACATGGTTGGTGTTTCCAATTTTTCTTAAACAATCGTGATTTTTACAATACCGAAAATTTAGTGTTTGGGACTTTTGTAGGCATTCTACAACATCAGTACTCTTTATGGGGCTTCCAAATAATTTTATTTATAATGCCTTCAAAAGATCCTTACCACCTTTTGCTAAGACTCATGCATCTTTTTGTGTGTGTGTGTGTGTGTGTATATATATATATATATATATATATATATATATATCCCAAGAGCCCCATAGTTCATTATTCTTATGTTTAGTTCCTGTGACTTCGAGGCTTTAGTTAATAGGAGCTTGTCATCTATACATGTATAATCATCTCTAGAATCAAACAAAGATGAAAATTTTCCCTTACTGTATTAGTAAAATTTATAGTCCAACTTCCTGTTTGGGTCCAACATGCAAGAACTACTTGCCTACTTCTGGCTTTAATCCATGGTTAATATGCTAACATACCTTGTCATGATATCTATTTTTATCTTTTTACATTCTTCAATCCTTGAGGCCCGCTTGCGTACTTGATTTCCTCATTCGTCATTTTCATGCATCCACAAAATCATTTTATTAGTTAGTCATAAACATGTTCATGCTCTTCAACTTCATGTTGAGCCCAAAATATGCTCGAGTATTGTCACTCCGGCTCTGATACCACTTGTAGTGTACCCCTCATACCCCAACGCGGTTATGTGTGAAAAGCGTAAGATTTATACTCCATTGTTGCTACAAACTGAGTCTGTCCCATTAGTGGCAGATTTTAAAAGTCGTTTCAATGAAGCATGTTCAAACAAATTGTAAAACAAACATTAAAATGGGCTGGTCATTACTGTAACGTCCCTATAGACAACAATAATATTTTCCCAAAACTTTAATGACTTATACCTTTGGAAAATACATTATACAATTCTTGCGACTCCTTTTTAAATACATCCTCTAGAGTGCAGTCTTATTCTCAGGATACCCCTACACTTTACTCAAGACACACTCGCACATTTATGTAAAACATACCTATGGCAGAATATTTTTCATTTCCATTATGGAACAATCATTTACCTTGTAACTATAGCAGTAATATTCCTACCAGCCAAAGCTTAATAATAATCACTTACCCCATGATCGAAACTCATGTATACGTTACATCCTAATCTTTCATATGTTTCCTCCCACTAGAGCATTTTTGTTATTATTTGAGCAAATAAACATTTAGACATATTTCAACATAAGGAGAACAGAACTCACACATTATGTGCCTCTAAGGGATTCACAAACAATGTATAATCATGATGTGTGTACTGTCGAGGGTGCAGAGTTATAACCTTACCATCCCCTTTGGTCTCCTAACACATCATGATCATGTAACGCACCCTTATTACCTCTAGGTAGACAGTGAGGAAGGGGGATAAAATTTACTATTTGACTGTTTCTCCATTTTCGACAAGTTAACCATGTGAGTGTTAAATTTTCCATTTGCATTACAATGAAATATACCCAATCAAAATCGATATTATTCAAAACTACACAATATAAAAACAATCGTTGAAGGTGTGTTAGTCATTTTGATGAAACTTGACATAAGTCCAAACTTATTAAAATCAACCACTTCATTCCTTCCCCTATTTACTTGATACACTAGGCCACGGTTTTTAATCAATGACTTTAGCTTTTATTTTACATTATACCATATATATGCCTCTTGACCATTGTGTAATCAATCTTCTTCTGCATTTAAAACAATCACTCATCCATTTACATAATCATAAATAAGGAAATCATGAAAACATAAAGGCACACAAACTGATACACATCAACGGCACATAAAAACAAGACCAATGTACGTGGTTCACCCCAACCTTGGGGCTACGTCCACCAAAAAGTCAGACAACTTATTTTATAATCCACAAATGAAGGAATACAAACCACACCCTAACTGGTGTGTCATCCTTTTAGCACTCTTCTCAGTTCCTCATATAACCATAGGAAACCTTTACATTATCAACCCTACACCCCTGTATCCAAGGTATCTCTTAAGAAAATCTGTGAGTAAGCATGGCCTTACTTTTAAACAATCATCATGGATAAAAATTCTTTGCACCTAGTCATATTACAATAGCCTTTAAACATTACCAAGTTCAACTCCCAAGACAAGAGTGCATTTTCTTTTCCTCTTACCACGCTTAAATAATATATTATTTAACTGTAAGATAATACCCACGAGCGAGCAAGGAATACCATAATTTTAAGGTTTATTCCTACGCTATGTACTCTAATCAATGTAACAATAAAATAATGCTGACTCCAAAGTATATCAGGCCACATTCTGCAGTTCTGGAAACATGAAAATAAAAATCCCACTCCAGACAAAGACCGCACAACCTTCCCACGCTACAATCGTGTACATAAAACTGATCTATACGGTTTAGGAAATGATATGAAGGTATTGGATCTATGTACATAAGGACGCATACAGTTTAGGGAACAATCCTAAAGATACCATGAATTCGACATCGATTCCTATGCACACTATGACAGAACCATTCCCTCGCAACTACTAAATCGTAATAATCGCATACAGTATCTTCAAATACGGGCAATGAGGCTCTGAAATCGTATACATCATAAGGATATATACTGTATATAGGTAAGGGAAGTGCACCAGGTCAAACCCGCAACTCAGGAAGGCATGCGAAAACCCAGTCTAGACAAAAATTGCAGGTTGTAAGGTAACTCTGACATAAACTGTCTAGGTTTTTTCGTAAGGCCGCAGGAAATCAATTTACAACTCATGCAATACATCCAAACCCATGTTTCATGCAGAAAAAGGGAAATTATTCTGGGCTTAAGAACATATATCATCAATGCAATGATCTTTGAAAAATAGGCTGCAATACTAAGAAACGCTATGATCCACATGCTACAGAACTGAAACCATTCAACACACCAAAAAAAGGAAACGTAAGCAAGGGTTGATCCTACCTCAGCGAAATGCAGCTAGGAGTTTAATGTCTATCAAGCAGTTTCAGGATCAATGTTGTCGAGGTCTATTTGAATAAATTGATCATCACTCACTTAAGAGCGAATCCCAGATCAACCAGAGAGCTCCAACGTGAACTGGCTTATACTTCAACGATCCTCCGTGGAAACCGATACATTGTTCTGCAGCAGTTCAAATATAGAAGAACGAACCACATCTAACTCGATCCCCAAAATCTTCCAGCAAGCTAAAGGAAACCCCATTTAATTGATAATGGAGACCCCTACTAATAAAATGCAGACATTTTACCCTATGCAAAAATCATAGATCCATCTCCTCCCACGAAAGGATCTTTAAACATAACTAAACAGAAAACTCCGAGAGAGTTTTTCCCATCGATTCAGTTTGTATCCTCAAATTGCAGAGATCAAAAACTCATCCCAGAACATAGTGTCCCCTCCTATCGCAATCCCTTGTTTTTAACATTGCCGGTGAAGATCCCCTCCCCAATTTGGCCTCCTGAAATAGCGCTATTTGACATAGTACATGTCGTTATTTCTTCCACGTGGAGACCATGCCCAAGACAGCTCCTCGATGAGGATCTCCCTATTGTTGGGTTTTGTTTTGTTAATTTTCTTTTTCCGTAAGCTGATTGATGTTTCCTAAACCTCACTTTCTTTGTCGGTTTAGGTGTAACCCTCTTTAGCTTCTTATGATTTTTCTAAATACCCCTATTAAGGGAGTGCATAAATATATATACTATCACCCTTTTTAACGTATGGGTTTATATGAGTAGTCCCATATAATAGGCACAACACATTATATGTCAGCAATATTAAACCAATATGTATGTACATGGTGACATCTCCATCTTCTTTTTTTTTACCTTATTTTCAATCTATAAGGCGACTATTACATATAGTCGCTTAATTATTTTTTCTTTAGGCAGTTTTCTCTTTGGTTTTATTTTAGTTTCTAGATAACTCCTTGACCCTTTGTCAAAGCTATTATCCTTGAAATTGCCTTAATTAAATTTGACTTTTAAATAGATGGCTATCGTATTTTAATTGGGATAATTATGGTGACACGAGAATCCCTGTGGGATTCCATAGCCACGATGATACTGAAGCCACTCTATCGTAATTAAGGCCCCTTGACCCTTATTTTTTTTCTTTTTCCTCGTGGGTTTCATCATCCGTCGTTGAGCTGCATCCCACACTTAAGTCCCCTAAGGAACTTTGGATAGTGTCCATTATAAGGTCTTACTGGTGGGGCCTTGGCCTTGGGCTCCTCACCAAAAGATGAATACAATAATATTGAAGTTTTACAAATCATTTAGGGGCTAACAAGAGGGACATTACATTTGACATCTCCATTGAGTTCTCAATTATAGATGCCACATTAGACTTTAAGCAGACCCTACATATATGATGCTGGCAGCTGGTGACAAAAGTATCATGAGGATTATGATGTTCACATCCGCTGGATGGACCTAATGAAATAAACATAAGAGGTTCAAATAAATAATATGATTATGATTTTAATCATCTTTCAAATAAATAAACATAAGAGCTTCATTATGTTTAAGTCCTGTAAGCAATTTCAAATGTATTATGCATACCTCACCTTTGGAATCAGCAAAATAAATGTACTTTCAAAAACAAGATGCCAACTAATGTAAAGTGAATCTAAAATATTTATGGTCTGATATTTTGTTTCAAACATGATTAGGGGATACCAAAGGCACGGTTCCATACATGCATATAGGCTTAGTACCAGTGCCTTCCTACTTGTAAAATTCCCCTTGATTAAAAAACAATATTCAGCATACATCTTTCAGTTAAAATGATCAATACTTGATCCTAGTGAGCATCTCAAGCGCTGCAGAATTTGTCTTCATATAGCTGAAATTGTCATCAACGTTCTTTCTACCCAGCTATGTATTTGGTTTCCTTGTTTGTATGCAGTTTAGGTCAAAGAGAACCTTTAACTAATTAGAAAAACAAAATTTTAGTTCTCTTCATATAGCTGGAATTATTAACAATGTAGGAGATGCACTCTCTTATTCCACTTTATAGCAAAGTAAGGGCATAAATGCCAATCAAATATAGTGCATTTATCTCCATAATATGTTTACACCAACTCTAATTTATTATGGTTACTTGAATCAGGCAAGAGATGGTCTAAGCAATCTACAAAACTATAGACAGAACCTAGTATTTGTCCTTGTTAAAATCAACAAGGACTTAGTATTTTTCTTTGTCAAAAGGCAACAATATTATAGTACATTGAAATTAAACCAAGTAGATACCTTGTGCCAAATTCAATATTCAAAGAAGGATTCAAAAGACAACCCCATAAAAATGATTTGAAGGAACTCAAATCCAGGGACAATCTGACTTCCTCACACACAGATCATGCAAAAATTCACAAGAAATGCCATCCGATAAAACTCCTTACACACCACTCACTATTCAAAATTAACAAGACATACTAGCAATGCAGTTCATGCTTTCTATCAGGATCTCCAAAATCCAATTTGCTTATGTGGTGGCTATTAGATCCCGTACCATACATCAGCACACGAAAAGATTTATTGGTTGTGTCATATACATTTACAATGATGGCCAAGTTGCCTACAAGCTTATGTAAAAAATTATATACCAATGAATCTACATCAAAGGCTCCACCCAAGTACCTCAAAATATTAGAGGAAATACTTTGATAAGTCATTTTAAGGAAATAACACATCAAACCGAAAAAATAAAGACTTAAAATTGAACAAAAATGGCCAGTATCAATTTCACCAACACAAATTCCTGAAAAACATCAGTCCACTGTACAGGAACCAAATCACACTGGCTTGGGACATTTGCACTAAAATCTGAGCCCAGAAATAAATGTTGTTATGATTGTAAAACAAAGGGATTTGCAGTTACATTTCTTCTGTGTTACAAAATAGAAAAATAGAATATCTTCTGCAGTTACATTTCTTTAACAGAGAGCACTTTCACCCAAGGCTAGGAAAGGTATCCAACAGTTTGCTGCTTCAGGACACTGTGGCTGTGAGGTAAGGGGTGGTTCTACCTCTTCTATACCATATAATTTATGAAGGTTGGGAACTTGTTTTCTCTCTAGTGCACCATATTTCCCACATTATTCACCCAGGTTTGTTGATAAACAGGTCTTCAATTATGCCAACCTATTACAAGCTGTCAGGAGGATATCCAACATTACATCACAGGTCAGTTACTGTTTTTTTCACCATAGGATTTGCTCAGATTGTTCCTTCATTGTTGTTTGGATGCTGTTGTTTACACTCAGAACTGAGTTTCATGGTTATTCAAAGCCATTTTACTAATAATCTCCCTCAAAAGACTTCTTAGACTTGTTTCCTCACCACTGTACTTATCTACAATGTTCCCAGAATTGATAATCACCATGATTTACTGCTGGTTTCACTCATATGCATACCCAGAACCTACTCAAAACTGCCCAAATTTGAAAAAAACAAGGTTTTATGACTGTTGACTGCTATTGGAATGCACAGGGACAGGTCTAGCATGCCCAAGCTATCAAAGAATGTTCCCAGACTTGAGATTGAAGAAAATTTAGTACTCCTTAAAGGTCAGAATATGTCTACAATATGCTAAGATCAGCCCAGAATGAGCCCATCATGCCTCATCTTGCTCTTTGGAGGCTACAATATACATCAAATATGCATAGTAGTAGAGATTAAGGGCTGTCTTGTTGCCTAGAACTCCTTAATACATGCCCATATATGAGAAATGGTCTGATCACTGTTGTTCTAAGGGTCAAAATGTTCTCAAAACTGCCCAAAAACAACCATAATGCTGTTGCTCGCCCATGCTATACCAAATCATCAGCGACTGGGGTATCATCATCAATGTTGTCAGACTTTAAATTGGAAAAGAAAGAGTCGCCAACTCAGGAAAGACTCATTTAAGACTCAACAAAAAAAAAAAAAAAACTCAAAATTTAGAAAAACATACCTCTAAAGAAAAAGCTAAATTTAGAAATTAAAAGAAGAAATACCAAGTTTGCCAACTTCCTCAACTTGGCACATTCACCAAAAGCCTTGACTAGAGTGGCCATGTTCTTCTTGGGATCAAGTCAAGCAAGAGCCAAAATAATGGGTTTTGAAGGATTGTTCAAACACTGTGGGATCTAAAAAAAATAAAAAATGCTATTATGCAGTATGACGACTATAAATTTCAAGTGTATGAAATCTTAAATGGTGGAGAGCAATTAAACCTTTCCTTGCCGCTTACCTCACCCCATAAAGGATACTCAGGCAATTGAGTAGAATCATTATCTTTGTTTTCATCTTGCGCTATAACATTGCCGAAGTCCATTCCAGGAGGTATAACCTGCAGGCTACAACAAAGTATATGGATGATGAGAATTTTCCTACGCTTATGATAGTATGTACACCTTTCACCCAAGAAGCCCTGGAATAATTATCAATGCAGAATAGGATTTCCACATTCAAGAATGAAACATACTGCCTACAAAATTATATAAGCAAATGTGTGAATGAAAGAATCACATTGAGCCATTACCCCCCGCCTTTTGGAAATTGTTTTTCAAATGAAAGAATCAAACTTTTGCAACAAAAACAGAGAGAAGTAAAACTATCACTACAATTATGCATCGTTGCCTGGTGTAATCAAACATGGAACTGAAAAATACACATCGGGCTATGTCCTGTAGCTTTTAAAGAGGAATATTTCAATAATACTAGCCAAACAATTATTAAGATGAATACTAGAACATAGAAATTCAAAGAATTTTCTGTTTTGGGGAATTCTAGAGTATTTTCACAAAATTTTAGGAAATGGAAATCCTAGGGCACATAGAGGTGTCTAGGTCATTGACAATTCACTTACAACCATTTGAACAGCAAACGAAAAAGGCATACAACAGGACTGTAGCATGAGAGGGGTCCTACAGTCCTCACCAATTCTAGGAGATCTTGAACATCCTCACGGCAGTCACCCTTACATCATGTGCAGCAGCATGCCACAATTCTGGGAATCCCTTTTGAAACAACTAGTTATGCTCCAACAATTCAGATCTACAGAATGATCCATTCCTTTTGCATCCTGTAGCAGTAGATTTTGTTCAGAGGCATTATGTGGGAAAATTGTGGTGGCATTTAAAGACGAGAAAGTTTTGGCCAGAATGACTTGCTTCCTCTGCCCATCAAGCTATAATGTGATCTAGAAAGAATTTCCATATAAATCGTTTCCAGAATAATGATTCCTTGGTTGATGGACTACACGTCTTGGAAGAAGATTAATCAGTTCTTAAAGCTAGGTTTGACACTTGCAGTTTGATGATCATTCATGGAAGGTGAGTATTGTATACAGATCTTTCCAGTGTTCCTTGAAGTATGGTGACCCGATATTATCATAAGAATGGAGATACTCCAAGCAAATGAGCATGATCATAAAAACTGTGTTAAAATTATAAATATGAACCTAAGAGCAGCATATTGTGTTCCCACAACAGAGGCCTGAGAATGGTGCAAGAAAGTGCCAATATGTTAGCTAAGAGGTACGTGTTTCCATCTTGATATCCTGAGTTCTTGGGGTCTAACCTGTAGGGTTACAGTATTGCAGCCTGTGTTGAAGCATATGACAGAAATGAACCCACACTTTGGGCTTTATCCAAGGCATTGTTCTAAATGTCCTGAGCCAACAATGAAGTGGTCTACTCCAGGTGTAACTTCTTAACTTGCATAAAATCTCGGGATCAAATCTGTGGAGGTGCCAAAGGTCAAGGCTGTCCATTTCACATTGTGGCTATTGAATCATGTGAATTAAAATCTAGGGCTTCCTATGGGCTATATGTATTATGGACTGCTGTAGGAGATAATCTGCTACCAAGTTTCACCCCAAAATAAGGATGAGCTTTCAGATCTGTCACTTGTTCTTTGCATATAAGAAGGCATATTTATCTCCAGGATACTTCAGCACATTCCTGGTAGCACATCTTTAGAGTAAGACCACACCCGTTCAAGGCTAATAGCATCATCTGGGAGCCTATGCTAGAAATACAACACTTCTACCTGCTTGTGATATCCTGGAAACCATTGACAATATCAGGCTGCAATAGTAGAATCAAAATAGTGACTCTCACCCTGATCTTTGACTGAAGTAAATCTTACTAGAGGTATGATATGAGCTTCATCATTGCCAATATATGGATTAAAAATTGCATACTCATGGTCCCCATTCAAAAAGACGAGCATGCTTTCTGGTTCTTCAGTCTTATCAGTAACAGTCTCTTCATGCAATAATGCACTTTGTTGGATAAACATAAGTGCGCCACCCAATCCCTGAAATAAGATCAATCAAAAGTAAGATGCAAAATCCATGAAAGTACCATAATCAATATCCAACATCTTCCCCTTCCCTCACCTTCCTCACAGGCCAGGAAGCAATCGGAATGGGATCTTCTACATTGAAGAGCACAATTATGGAATCCTCCTCTGATTTCAACTTGCCGGTAATGTCAACAAGGACAGGTACCAGAACAGCAAAATTGGCCCTGTCAGGATCAGTGGCCAAGGCTGCACATGAAAGAACCAATGATTTCAACCATACATAGAAAATGTTTTTTAAACACCATGTAAATTGCAAATAGGATTTTTCAATACCTTCTACTGATAGATGATATGACCACCAGACATACAATGTTGATAGGTTCCAAACAGAAAACCGTGGGTTTGAACCTTTTGCTACCGATACAAGATGATGTGACTTCGGAATAAATGATAGCGCTGATATTGACTGAGCAAAACAACGACCAGAAACAATAATTGGTCATTAAACAGAGAATTAAATAATTCATATCCAGGAATCAAAGAAAATCAGATAAGCTATAAAAATTATTGTTAAGTGCAATGATTCACCAATGACAGAAACAAGATTGTTTGTCTCTGGGTTCCAAAATGTGATAGGATCTCCTGCACCCACAGCCAAAAGGGATCCATCTCTAGAAAATCCAGCACATAACATAGGCTTTTGTCTGTACCACATGAATAAACTTAAATTACCTGGTGTTCAAAAAAAATTGTTGTATTGATGGACAGAAATACACATAGATATATCCTGTGAAATCAGGAATTGGACGAAATGACAGTCTCATTTTAAAGTACCCTTCCAGAAAAAATATCTCAGAACAATATAATTTTCCTTATGGGTTTTGGCTTAAGACAAATATGGCTTTATTCTATCAGTTGTTTTTCCAATGAAGTTAGACTTGCATTAAATCAAACTTCAATAAAGACTAAAACAATCCAAACTGTAACATGGAAAATAGGTGGATTCTATCGTACTGAAATACAAAACAGTAGCATTCAAAGTACTGTTTCATTTCACTTGAGTCTACCCTAATACTTATCAATCATAATAGCATTAATGAAACTCATAGAATAGAGGAAAACAATCACAGCAATAAATCATAATAAAAACCGAACATGAAGTAGAAACCCACTTGTATGTTCCAACTGATCGGCATCTCCAACCACAAACCTGACCAAATTCCTTTTTGCTTAGAATATTTTCATTTTCAACCCAAACCTGATAATGCAAGGAAATTAAATAAATAAATGATGAATTACAATTACATGAAATGAAAATAAGGAATCAAACTTTTGGCAGGAGTTAATTTATCGTTTCGAGACAACTAAACGCTAAGCCATGTTGAATTGCCAATCCCCACACCTTTAAGATAGTTACAAAATAATTGAATCCAAGACACAATAATCCTCTCAAGAACATTTAAGATGTAATAATAAAAATATGTTTCTTCCAGTAACAATAAAAGGAGAAAACGTTACCTTGAAGTTTCCACCATAGGAACAACTCACTGCCATATTCTTCTGTGGATGGAAAACGAGGGCTGAAATTGCAGCATCACTATCAAGTATTACATCACAAATTAGTATTCAAAATGATATCATAAAATCCACATGCAGTTAGTTGTTCAAGTCACACAAGCTTTACGTCCTTGTAAAAATGAAATATGTATCATTAAAAAGCAAGCAACCAAAGCAGGATACTTAATTGTCAACAGGGAATGATCAAGACGTCTACAATAATCCTAGAGATTAATTCCCATCTATAATCAATAAGAAAAAAATCATCTGTTTTGCAGGTTAAATGAAACATACAACTAGTATTAAAAACTAGGAAAAATGTTTCAGTAGAAAGAACAAAAATTAGGCAACTATGCTGTCTAGCACAATGAAAGTTTGAAACATACCAAACTAGACAAACCACAAAAAATAAGAAACAAATGGAATTTCCAGAGACTGCCATCCAACAACTCTAGAGAGTTGCTCATGTAGATCATGTCGTTTCATGATTTCATCCAATGAAGTCGACAAATTTACACTGCTAATCTAAAATGGATAATGCCATATTGTCCACAAATCGACAGTGTCACTGCAAAATAGATCAACTCAGTAGATATAACATCCCAATCCAGCCAATGAAAAGGTGAACAACTGGTCAATCATACCAGTTCAGAAGTAAAATATCCTAAACATGTTTGTGCCCTTCGTAGGGTTTCTACAGTGTAGCCACTGAAAGGAATATTTCAGAATAGATAGGATATGTTGTCAGACCAACACATCACAAATATACTTTGGAGTTACCAAGACACTATAATCTTGAGGCCATGATGGAATTCTAGTTAGAACGAGAATCTTGAGGCCATAATGGAATTCTAGTTAGAACGAGAATCTTGAGGCCATGATGGAATTCCAATTAGAATAAACATTGGTTTAAATGTCCCTTGCATGTCCATCCACAATATGAAAATGCAAGATAGATGAAATTCTTGTAATGTCTCTTGGTCCCATTCGCAGGCCTGTAGTTGGTCAACTTGTTTCGAATTGGCCCTTTTGTGTGTGGACTCTGTCAACCCTCCCCCTGGGTAAAGCTCTTCTTGGCTGTGTATAATTGATCCAACTTTGTGAATAATAAATGATTTTCCCAATTAAAAAAAACGACAGAATAAGAGATTTTCCAGCTTACCCAACTGATGACTCAATAGTGCTGCCTTGGAAGCCACCGACTCCTTTTATTTTAGCAAATAGATCACACCCTGCTCACCAGAGAATCATCAAGAGGTAGAAGAATTTAACAAGGCCTTGGAAGCCAATGAATTCTCTTACTCTACAATATAGATCACGCCCTGTTCACCAGAGAATCAAGAGCCACAAGAATGTAAAGAGGCCTTGCTTGTTGATACCCTATTGTATCAAGCTTTAAGAGTGTTCCCCATTGGCGAGTACATGGGTTGAGTGTTCTCTTGGTTGTTCCAGATCTGTAAACGCAGGGAGCTCGAACAAGCTATTACACCATCCAGGTGCCAACAGCTCTATGACCTCCACCCTGGAAATGGTATAAAATGCGCTGTAGTGCAAATATCCTGGTCTCATTCTGGGTTGCTTGATCTGCATAGTTTCTAAGCTATGTCACTGAAAATTGGAAATATCTCAAGCTTCTAAAATGACAATTTAAAATTGTATGGTACAGTGAAACATCTCTCTCTATGTCTCCACATGTACACAAAGACATTATTTAAATACAAATATTTTGCATATGAGACTATTAATATTTATACATATGAAGTAAGTTGTAACAATATTTATAGAATATAAATATATATAAAAGTATTATGCATTTATGTATATGCATATATACTATAGTATGTACATGAACTTATTTTCTTTTTCAGGGTTTTTTCGTTAGGGCTATGTGAGACCTACCTGCTATAGATTAGAAAAGAAAAGGAACATATATATGTGTGTCTGTCTGTGTGTTTTAACTTTTACCTAGAAACTTTACCAGTACTCAAAAATAGCTATACAGAACTTCTGCAGATGTTTACATCCGAAGACGTCCCTGCAGAAAATTCCATAGTGTTTTGGTTTCCAAATTAATTCCAAGTGGACTGCTCGCTGGTTTCCAAAACATTTACAGTAAAGGAAACAGCCCACCAGAAGGTGGGGCCGGCCATAAAATTATGGTTCCAAGGTCAATATTTGGCTAACTCAGATTGGGTTGTACATTTAAGTCTTAAGAGGAACAGACTGTACCAACCCCCAACACCCCCCGGGCAAACTATTTCTTGGCTGCCTACAATTTTTCCAAATTACCAATTAATGAATTGTTTTACCAAAAAAATCACAAATAATAGCATGGTTGGCATACAATCATACCAAGAAAGAGATGAGGCAATATTTCCCTAGATGCCAATAGTTGTTGTAATCCAGTCATCGTAAAAAAGATTAATCCCTCTGTATAAAACAGATCATCGAGCAACAGAAGAATATGACGAGGGGGCACTTTGAGACTTGACTACAGAACAAATATTCCAGGAACATATTTCACAGTTTAGATATCAGATTCTGAAAATAATGGAAAAGCCAAATTTAAGAATAGCTAGAGTAAATTCTAGGTAAAACTGCAGCTTTTTCATACTGGTTTATCTATAGAGGAGAGGTCCAAAGACTCCAAACCTCACCTTCAAAGGTTTAGGTCGTGAATTGAATAATAGCATGACCATCGTAACAAAATTGCTGTTAGCATTTTGAAAGGAATACAACCATCCTGTTGAGCTAGGGATTGAGTAATTTACGACAAAGAACAAATAAGAGAAAACCCTGGGGAGCTAGGAATTGATTACTTCATGGCAAAGAACAAATAATAGAAAACCCTGGGGAGCTAGGAATTGAGTACAAGAAGACTATCCTAATAAAATTGTTGTAGATACATCAACCATGGGGATATATGGAAAGAATAATTCACTGCGCACAACAAACCAGAGAAAAGGATTAATAGCAATAATTTTGTAGTTAGTTACTAAGAATGTTAAAGAAGAGTCATAATAACAGGGAAAAAAAGGGATAATAATGGACAAGCCAGTGTGAATAGGTTAAAACTATGGAACACCGTACCTTACTGGTTTACTCTCATAGTAGGTCGCATGGAGATGACTTTGGAAGGCGCCACATGGCCAGAGGTCTATAATTTAATAGAGAGTTTTGACTTTGAAGTAACCATGTTGTAGCTCATTATTATCGTCATCAACTAAAAAAACTATCTAAATTGTATCTCTTTCTTAAGTTAATATGTCTAACAACCTTTCCTAAGGTAGTTAGTCCATTCAACTTGGGAGAAGTTTTAGCTTTTGGAGCAAAACTGCCTATACAAATCTAAACCAGAATTGTCGACATTTTTAGGCACAAAAGTATTGAGTCTTTCAAACAAAAATTATGCCTATAGTATGGTTGGTTAAGAAAAATCCAATAAATGATATGAAATACACACTGATTTCATCCTGGTAAGCATGCCTGCATCTGGTATATCTGTGCCACAAATAATGATAACTTCTTTCCTTAATATATCTTGCCATTCCAAATTTAGCGCCAGCAAAAACACTACCCAGGTTACCAGATTGGAAGTTGTCTGATGGCCTGCAAAGAAAAATGTCTTGCATTCATCCATGATTTCATCAATAGTGATGCTCATATTTCTTTGAGACCCACCCAATTCTTTCTGGTTGGTAGTCATCATGATTCCAAGAAAGTCATTTCCATAGCCAACATGAGTTCTTGTTGTTGATCTTGGCTCCAACCTACTTAGAATTATAGAATTCAAGATTTCTTTAATTCTTCTATCAATCTTCCAAGCATACCTGCTCTTTGCTATAGGAATATATCTGCCAAAAATCCAAGGAATATAAGTACTATGACCCATTATGTTTCTGTAGAAACTTTTTGGACTATGTACAGCACTAAGAAGACCCTTATCAATGAGTAAAATATCTACAGATTACGGCACTAACCTATAGAGGACATTATGGCACTAGCCTAAAGGTCACAAAGTACATTAAAAAGAAAACACAAACACAGATTATGGCACTAGCCTAAAGGTCACAAAGCACATTAAAAAGAAAACACAAACACAGATTATGGCAATAGCCTAAAGGTCACAAAGTACATTAAAAAGAAAACAAGAAAACACAAACACAGATTATGGCACTAGCCTAAAGGTCACAAAGTACATTAAAAAGAAAACACAAACACAGATGTCGAAGTACTACTGAACTTGCAGTCAAATGCAAAACTATATAAATGGAAGATAAGTATACTGTAGTAATTACTGGCTTCCTGGGATGAAGATAGATTCTTCAGCTTTGGCCGCCATTTCTTGTAATTCTCTTTGCATCTCGAATACTTATTTGCCCTCATTGTAACTGCTACCGAATGCAGTATGCGATATGATGTGTGATATTAATGCTCTCAACTCTTGATGGACGTCAATTTCTTTGCCATGAGAGTCTGTCTGAGCCACCATCTCTTCCCAATTCTTGAGCATGGATGAAGTGCAAGCAGACATTTTCTTGACCATTGTCTGCCATTGGCAACATTAGAGCATAACTAAAGTCAGTGGCATACTCTAAAAGACTCCAACTACTAGGCACTCCCCCAAAAATGTCTAGGTTATGCATATATTTAGTTGGAAAATTCACAACCTATAACATATAATTTGGTTTATAGAGGAAAACAATGTTGAGATGAAGATATCATATATATCTAATTTATGAATCTGATAAACCCTTTTCCTCTTCAATTGTTTAATTCTATCCTTATCGGATATAATTTGTAGGCACCCACGTTTTCACTCTTGTTTGCCTTGGGAGATCTGTACGAGCATTATATCTTCATTTTTTATAAGATAGATTGATATTAACTAGGTATATATATATATATATATATATATATATATATATAT
>LPNX010801164.1:0-10436 GCA_001517045.1 Pseudotsuga menziesii | reverse complement strand
TATGTCCATGAATCGTTAATGCTAGGTAATTGAGTGTGGAAGTTTTCATCTATTGGAATAGCTTCACCATACAAGTATGAGGTTCTTGATGTTTTTCCATTCCATTGTCCATTATATTTTTTAATAGAATAATTAAGGGTTTATGTTAAATTTATACCCCTATGTATGCAATTTATTTCTAGTTTAGAATGTTTTATGTATTATCTCTGAACCATAGGCTGAAATGTATTTATTTCTAGAAGACATTCAAGGGTTTTTCCTTTCCCATAGTATTTCTGCATTTTATTTCATAGTTTAAATTGTGTTTTCCTAAAACCTAGAAATTGCTCTAAATAGAGTCTATATGCCATATTTTACCTATAGATTCTACTAGCATATTTCATATTGCCAACAAAACTATATTTAGGAATAAAATCCTAATTGAGGGTAAGCTATAAACAAAACATAAATATAAAATACAGTTAACTAAAGTATAGTAAACAAAACCTAATAAATAAATCATTTATATCACATTAAGTATAAACAGAATCGTATTTTAACTAAGTAATATTATAAACACATTATTCTCTAATTAATAATAATCATCTTTTCAAAGTAATAAAGATAAAATAAAAACCAACGAAGACCTCTCAGGGTCTGTATATATTTCTACCAAGAACCAAGTTTAACAATATATTTTCCCATTAACCAAATAAATACATAAATCAAATCTACAGTGAAGATATGAGACCATTTAATGGTCCATGATATATGCTTTAACTAAACAAGAATCCACATTAAATTAAACTATAAATTTATTATACCAACTACATCCATGAAATCATATGCAGTAAAGAAACTACCAACGTAATAAATCCATTACGTTTATACCAAAATCTACCATAATGTTACATATACAGGACTAACTAAAATTAACCAATAGATCACAGGATCGATTTCTCTAGGTGTCAAACCCAAAACAAACCCTTGCATTTATAAACATTTACAACCATAACGACCCAGGATCAAATTCTGCTGAGCCATTTTATTCACAAGTCACCATATCGAATCATGTAGGATTCGTTATTAGTTTTCTACCATACGCTGTAGCATTTCAAATATTAAGCCACAATATATAAATACACATGTTGTAAAAAAAATACATCTAATCTCTACACAGAGGATGCAAGACCTAAAAAAAAATACACATTGTAACTACGGTCATCGGCCCTAGACTTATCAAAGAATTTACACAAGTAATATCAAAACTACAATCATGTCAAAGCTATGCATATATACATGGCATCCATTGAAGGGTTCCATCCAAAGCTACGGACCTTTGCTTACACAACTTAAAATAGTAATATAAAACCCATTAAAACATGTGAATGATATACCAACAATGATGACTTCCAATCAAAGTGTTACACCCATTGCCAGCTCTTATATTTTAAAAACATAGCATAACCATAAAACATTAAGTCTCTAACCACTACACTATTGCAACTCTAATGGAGGGAACACCAATGCCACATACAACATGGCTCCTAAAGCCAACACCGCTGTCAAAATTTTTCCATAAAAGAACTTGAACCATAATTTTGAATCCACGCAGTCCATTAATAAAATTTATAACTACGAAATAAAGATAGTATGTAATTACTATCTATATATATAAACACAATCATTTTCAAAACCATTAAGGATTTATACAGTCGTTTAACCTCGGCCTTGCACCATTGCAAGCAATGGTGCTACCACCATTTCCAATAAAATAAACTTATTTACAATGCGCACAACCTGCCGAGAGTTACCCAGTCACATTTGCCACACAAAGTTTCCATTAACAGAATCCAAATACATTAAATTTCCGGAACAAAGGCACTAAACCCCAACAATAAAAACCGCAAGTCCTAAGACATCCTTGATGCTTTACTTATTAAGATTATAAATAGACCCTTTCCTAAAACACGACCATTAGAAACTAGAGCCATGCATTCCAACCCAAGACAATTATTAAATCTGTCACAACAACTAAGAAAATGAGGGAACAAGTTAAAAACTTGTTACAACAGGCTTACCCGAATGGGTATCGTTTTTCCCTTAGAGCTACCCATGAACCATAACCCACGATTTTTGTCACACCCTGCAACCTGCAACACAAAGTAGAGGCCACAATGAGAAGTACGATTGAAAACCAAACTGAACAAACAAACAACGCTTGTAAAACAGAGTTGGTTATGTACTTGTCATCACGACCAAACCTTCATAGTTAAACACCACCACACAGCACAGAGGTAGAGCTCACATAGCTATGCTATGAATGACCAAACCAACTCAAGAGCCCAAGCCCTAAGCTTGAACTCCACATTTCCCAAGATGCATTTATGTCGCCACCCTAGACTCCATTAACAATTTCCAAACCCATATCATAGAGTTCATGCCACCATATAAACCTTATTCCAAAACAACGTGCTTTACATAAACCCCAAATGGGTATCAATTAAAATGTTTAAGCCATAGTCCATAACATATGACATATTACATGGAGGACTATAGGAAAAGAAATCAAATTTATACACCAACTATATTAAAACCTTGCACCAAGAGTATGATAAGCTTGAACCAAATTACAAAGATTTTCTACCGTAGAAAACATGTACCAAATAAATACTTTGTGCAGTAATAATTACAACATTGTCATAACAATTGTAAAAACAATAATGGTAACCCTCACGACATAGGCTAGTAAAACATCCAGTTTTGTGCAAGTATCAACTAGGAGCAGTAATTATAACCAATAGGATAGGACTCTAAGTCCCTCATTTCCCAAGTTGAGTGTTAGGTATGAACAGACAATATGTTTTGTTAAGCTTCTCTAAGTAGTTTCCTTTGTTAAGTGCACCTGCACACAACAAGGAAATAAATGCGTTAGTTCGTAAGAACTAATAAATATCAATGCGAAAAGTAGAAAATAGTTACCTCTTGGGTGGTTACAAGGGAAACTAGTCCCAGCACTCCATCCCTTTTCAATGACAATGTTAGGTCAGAATTGTGTATACGATAGAATCAACTTTATAACCAATGAGTACATAATCAAATAACTAACATACATATGAATGCATAACCATAAATTGTTGATGTATTTGTAACTTCGGAATGTATTCATCTATGTATCTTATGTCTTGTAACCTGATGTTTATTTCGAGATGTATCTATTATGTAACTGAGTTATGTTGTCATGCCCCGATGTTCCGATCGGGAGGAGCTATAATGTAAACAAGTCATGCCAAGTCATTGTGGGTAACCCTCTGATTGTCTAAGGGTTAAATTCCCTATAGTTTTGGGGCACTAGGGTTATTAGATTCTCCTAGAGAGGTTGGCCCTAGTAGGGTTTTAGTAATGCCAGGATTAGTATAAATAGAGAGCTAGACTCTCTATTTAGCTCATGTCACATACACACTCAAGTGTAGTGCATAGTTGAGGAAGGAGAAGACACTGGGGCTATATAAGAAGAAGGTTACTACTGTCGGGATATCACTTACTGTATTGGGCTTTTCTATTTTAGTGCTGATTTTATCTCTGAGGAAGTTGTTGGGTTTTCTCCATTTATGGTTTCCTCGAGGAAAAACACTATGTTCATTTTCTCTTTTTTTTATTGTTGTGCTTGTTATTCTCTCAGTTAAAGATCCTATTAATGCTAGCTTAATGTTGAAAAAATAACATGGTATCAGAGCTAACCTAATAAGAAGACACTATGTAGTTGCCAAAACTAGGGCTTCCTAGTTTGTGGATCTTCCTCCACAAATTTTCAGCAAAATTAAGGTGGAATAACTCTCCTCCTTAGGGTGAATCTTTCTGTCGAAGCAGAATCAAATTCTGAGGTTTTTTACTTTTGAACCCAACACTATTGCCGAAAATTAGGGCTTTTCACAGAAGAGGAATTCTTTAGTGAGCCCAGGCCTGGATTGATCTCCTCCCCAAAATCAAATTTAGGGATAAATTTCAAGGCATTTGGGTGGACAGAACTCCGAAAAAGAAAAACCCTAATTTTCTCTTGATCCAGCACTGCAGGATTTCAACTCCAAATTGAGATCCGGCATCTTGACCTAGTAAGATCTAAATCTTTTTGTATTTCCATTTGAGTTTCTCAGTTAAGATGTCTCATCATACCAAGCTTGATGAAAATCTTGAGCGAGCTGATAACTTCGGAGCCTGGAAGTATAGGATCTCCTTGGTCCTAGAAGAAGATGAGTTGGACTCCTACATCCATGAGGAGGTTCCAGTTCTAGAGGGAGATGAGGCTAAGGCCTTACATAAGAAGAAGTTGGTTATGGAAAAGAGTATCATTGCTGCTTCTATCAAGGATCATGTTATCCCATACGTGTCCTCTCTCAAGACACCTAAAGCTATGTTTGATGCCCTAGCCAATTTGTTTTAAGGGAAGAACATAAACCAGAAGATGACTATGAGGAATCAACTGAAGAATGTGAAGATTCAGAATGCAGAGTCCATCTAGTATTACTTCACAAGGGTTTCTCAGATCAAGGAACAATTAGAAGCAGTAGATGAATAAGTGGAGAATGTAGAAATTGTGATGACCACCTTGAATGGTCTCCCTAGGACATGGGACTCTTTCATTCAAGGGATCTGTGCTAGAAAGAAATTATTCAAGTTCAGTGGAATGTGGGAAGAATGTTCTCAAGAAGAAGCTCGGATAGCAGCTCAAGAAGAGAATATGGGAAGTGAAGATCAAGCTCTCACAACACAATCCAAGAAATCCAGATCCAACCATCACAGAAGTAAGTACTCTCATCATAGGAATAACTCTAGAAATCCTAGAGATAGGTCTAAGTACATTTTATATACATGTGATGAAAAAGGACACTTTGCTTGAGATTGTCCTAAGAAAAAAAGTATCTCTCACAAGAATAAGGGAAACGAAATAAGAAATCATGCTCATGCTGCAGAGGATGATGATTGTCTTATAGAAAGTGGGGCTTCCAAAGATATGACTGGATTCAAGGAATCCTTTGTAAAACTATAAGAACATGAATCACCTCACAAGGTAAAGTTAGGAGATGACTACCAATATCCAATAAAAGGTAGTGGGGAATCCTCTTATAAGCTAGAACCTGAAAAATTCTATAACAATGAAGGAAGTTTTGTTTGTTCCAAGACTCAGGAAGAACCTTCTCTCCATATCAGCACTGGATGCAAAAGGAATGAGGGTTGCATTCATAGATGGTCAAGTCATCATGTGGCCAAAAGGAAAGACTATTGATGATGCAATAGTGATTGGTGAACAAGAAGGAGGTTTGTACAAATTGAAGGGCCATCCAAAACAAGCCTTGGTCCATGACACAGTAGAGCTAAGTGAACTTTGGTATAGAAGGCTTACACATGTGCATTACAGAGTACTACCTCTTGTAAGCAAAGTTGTTGAAGGTCTTCCAAAAATACAAGAAAAACCTAATAGGGTCTGCAAAGGATGTGTGAAAGGGAAGAACAAAAAGAAGAAATTTCCAAGTAGTGAAAGCAAAGCAAAAGGAATCTTGGAAATCATCCACTACGATGTATGTGGTCCTATGTCATCAAGCTCACTAAGCGGGTATGCATATTATGTTTCTTTTATTGACGATTTTTCTAGGAAGACATTGGTTTAATTCATGAAGAACAAAGACGAAGTATTCAGCAAGTTCAAGGAATTCAAACCCTTGATCGAGAATCACACTGAAAAGGAGATCAAGACCTTTCAATCAAATAATGGCGGAGAATTCACTTCAAATGAATTCAAAGAGCTATGTAAATAATCAAGGATTAAGAGGGAGTTTTCCACTCCTTATAATCCACAACAGAATGGGATTGCTGAATGAAAGAATAGAACTATCTTGGAAGCTACAAGAGCTATGATTCATGATCAAGATATTCCTATGCATCTTTGGGAAGAAGCTGCTAAAACAACGGTGTATGTACAGAACCGTACTCCACATAGAGTACTTGAGAACAAGACTCCTGAAGAAATATTCTCCAGCAAGAAACCAGAAGTTAGCCATCTCTAAAAATTCAGCTGTCCTGTATACATACACATTCCGAAAGAGAAGAGAACAAAATTAGATCCTTCAGGAAAGAAGGGTATATTTGTGGGATACTCTAAAAGCTCGAAGGCTTACAGAATATATTTCCCAGGATACAAGAAGATTGACAACAGCAGGGATGTGACATTCGATGAAGACACAGCTTATGACAAATCCAGAAAGAGACTTGCTGAAGAACCTGAAGAAGCAGAAGCACCTAGAATTCATGATACAACCATGAATGAAGAAATTCAAGAAGAAGATCGAGAATTTGAAGAACCACAAAGACCTGTAGATCAACCTCTGTAGAAGAATCCTCATAAGAGGAAACCTACTTGGGTACATGAAATTATCCAAGGTGTAGAAAGATGGGCTCTAGAAGAGAATCAAAGAGAAAGAAAGAGGACCAGATCTTGCTCTGGGTATGTAGCTTTACTATGTGATTTCATTGATAAACAACCTTCCAATTATGAAAAAAAAGAAAAACAAAAATAATGGAAGGATGCTATGATCGAAGAGTACCAATCGATCATGAAGAATGATGTTTGGGATGTTTTCCCAAGACCAGAAGGGAAGTCAGTTGTAACTTCCAAATGGATCTACAAGATCAAGCATGTTGCAGACGGTAGCATTGAAAAGTATAAGGAAAGATTTGTGGCCCGGGGTTTCTCTCAGAAAGAAGGAGTAGATTATGAAGAAGCCTATGCACCTATAGCCATATACACTTCCATCAAATCAGTACTAGCTCTAGCTACAATGATGAAATGGAAGATACACCAGATGGATGTCAAGACTGCTTTCTGGAATGGTGTGGTAGAAGAGGAAGTGTATGTAGAACAACCACTTAGTTTTGAGACACACGACAGAGAGTCTCATGTATGTAGATTGAAGAAAGCCCTGTACGGTTTGAAACAGGAACCAAGGACTTGGTATGGTAGAATTGATAGCTTTCTATCTAGTTTGGGCTTTACCAAAAGTAAAGCAGATTCCAACCTTTACTACAAGCTTGAATATGGAAACCTAGTGATGCTCCTACTATATGTAGATTATCTGTTTGTAACAGGTATGGCTATGTTGATTGTTGATACTAAGAGAAAGCTTGCTGCTAAGTTCGAAATGAAGGACTTGGCTATGATGCATTATTCCTTAGGCATGCAAGTGTGGCAGAGTGTAGATGGAATCTTTATTGGAAAAGGGAAGTATGCAGTAGAGATCCTAAAGAGGTTTGGGATGATGGACTACAAAGCCATGGTCACACCTATGGCATCGAACCTGAAGCTATTGAGAGATGCTTCATTAGAGTCAGTTGATGATATGATGTATCGTCAGATGATTGGGTCCTTGATGTACCTGACAAATACGAGACCAGACATTTGCTTTGCTATGATCACCTTGAGCCAGTTCTTGACAGATCCGAGAAATGTTCACTTCATTGTTGCAAAGCATATTCTAAGTTACCTGAGGGGTACAGTTGATTATGGGCTCAAGTATGAGGTGAATCAGAAGATTAACCTAGAGGGTTATGTTGATTCAGATTGGGCAGGCAGTGCCATTGATAGGAAGAGCACTTCATGATGTTGCTTCAGTATGGGATTAGGTGTGATCCCTTGGTTTAGTAGGAAGCAATCCTATGTGGCATTGAGCATAACTGAAGTAGAGTATGTCACAGTTTATTCAACTAGTTGTGAGGTAGTATGGTTGAAGAAGCTACTGTCTGATATGTTTGATCTCTAGTTGAATGCTACTTGTATACATTGTGACAACCAGATTTGCGTAAAGTTGTCAGAGAATCCAGTGTTCCATGACAAGCCAAAGCATATTGAGATCAAGTATCACTATATCAGGGATATGGTGCAAAGGGGAGTAGTGAAGATCCAGTATGTTGCGATGGAGGAATAGATAGCTGATGTGTTGATGAAGCCATTGTCTAGGGTGAAGTTTAAGTACTTCAGGGAGAATATTGGTGTTCTCAAGATTGAGGTTTCCTCCAAGGGAAAATGATGAGACCCATAGCCATTCTGACATGGTGAGAGGATTGGTTCTTTGCATGGTTAGATGTAAGGGTTGAGCCATTCTCTCATGGTTAGAGGATTTAGGTTCCTTCCATGTCAGATATGAGTGCTGGCCATTCTGTCGAGTAGGGCAGATGTAAGGGCAGCTACCATTCTAGGAATGGAGGCACCTGATCAGTTAGCAGGAAAACTTAGTCTAGGACCGAGAATCCATTCTAATGTGATAGAGGGATGTGTTCCCACTTGATCAGATGTAAGGGATGAACCATTCTATGATGGCTAAAGGATTAAGTTCCTCCCATGTCAAATGTGAGTGTTGGCCATTCTGATGAGTAGGTCATATGTAAGGGCAACTGCCATTTTGGGAATGGAGGCACCTGGTCAGTTACCAGGTAGCTCAATCTGGGACTGGGGCCCATTTTGATTCAATGGTAGGATTAGTTCCTCCATGATTAGATGTGAGTGCATGCCCTCTCCGATGTGGTGCTTTGTGCGTGGTCAGATTGTAAGTGTAGAGCCCTTTCTTGATGTGGTGCTTTGTGCATGATCAGATTGAATTGTTCGATGTGGTGCATTCAATCATGGTCGACTGTAAGTGTTGGGCCTTTATTGGCTTATCCTTGGGAAGCAAAACAATTATTTCTTTGTAGTGTGTACCATTCTTGTTCCTACAATAAAACAAGAGGTTGTTTAGTTCAGTGGGTCAATTCTAGAGATGAAAATGCATAGGTCAATTCTATCTCATATATGTTTTAATAGTATGAAAAAAAAGAAAGGAAAAGATAAATCCATGGGATATGATCATTATACTTTTTTCCAGAAGAGAGGAAGGGAATCATATCAAGAAACCTATTACCATGGATTAATTAAAAATGTGTTATCGAAATTCACAAAATATAAAATCCTAGGTCCTGATGGATGGCCTATGGAGCATTTTATCTCTTTTTTTGACATAATCAGAAAGGAAATACTGGAATTGGTAGAGTTGTCTAGGAGAGAAATTACTATGCATGGCTCCATCAATTCTGCTTTTACTTCGCTTATCAAAAAAAAATACAGCCCATATGCCTCTCATTTTAGACCCTTATCTTTGTGTAATCTGATATATAAGATGGTAACAAAAGTTATCATTGATAGGATAAATTCAAATCTTTCAGAAGTGATCTCTAAAGAACAGTTTGTACTTTTATCAAATCAACAAATTTTGGACGCTATTGGTGTCTCCTAGGAGTTCCTCCATTCTTCAAACATGAAAAATATCAACTCTTTATCTATGAAGTTGGATCTTACGAAATCCTATGATAAGGTAAATTGGTTTTTTCTTGGAATTATTTTTCGTTATATTGGTTTACATGTGGCAATTAAAAGTTAGATAATTCCTTGTGTAAATTAAGCAAACTTTGTTGTACTGGTAAACATATCTCCCATAAAAAAACTTGGAAGCTCAAGAGGAATAAGACAGGGGTATCCTTTATACCCCTTACTATTCTTATTGGTAATTGAATGTCTAAGTAGGATGATCTCAAAATATTGGAAGGAAGGAAATTTTACACGTATTAAAATTTATCATGCCCTTAAAATTACACATTTACTTTTTTGCTGACAATGCGATTTTTGTTTTTCCAGCTAAGATAAGTGAATGGAACACTCTTCAGGATATTTTGTCTATCTATTCTTGGCATCTGGTATGGATATCAGTTTGGAAGAGTCCTATTTGCAATATCCTGAATTTTGACCTTAACAATAATGGGCATGAGTCCCATTGCACATGAGTTACTTTGATGTTCATATTGTATATTGGGCATAACACCCCACTGCACATGAGTATGATGATTTGTTATATATATTGGGCATAATCCAATGCATATGTTTATTTAGCATGTATGCGATTGTATATGCTGGGCGTGGACATTAGTTTGTATTCAAATACATTAATGTTTCTACCAAAAAAGAAATCCAATCCAAGGAGGAAGAACCAAAGACATTATATTTTGAATTGGAGGGTTAAAAATCTAACCAAGATGAAGATGAATCACAGTCTTTCAATCTTGTGATTCAAGTTCCAATCATATTATTCAAGTAATATCCCTTGTGATGTCCCTTTTATTTTGCATTATGTGTTATTTATGATGATCATAAAACTATGAAAATAAGTGGATTTAAAGGATAGTAAAGATTGGAAGAACGAAATGGTTAAAAAAATTGATAACTAGATAAAAATGGAACTTATATCTAATTGGTAAACTTGAGCAAAACCAGTAATAACAAATAGATCTTTAAAAGAAATTTTCCGTCTAAGCTTTAAATATATATCAAAGAAAAATATGAACAAAATTCATAATATTTGGCTAAATAAACTTTCAAAGTT